>JASVEL010005732.1:0-364110 GCA_032618575.1 Nicotiana noctiflora
CTTATATTTAGTATTATCCCCGGTTCTTCCTTTCTATAGCCTACTGTGATATTGCTTTCTTTGACTCTTAAGATTATGTAGGCGACAATTATGCAATCTAATGATCCTATTATTCCATTTAAGATACTTATAGATGAATGAATCAGATACCTATGCATGTTTACACTAATGATTTTTATGACTTATTACCAGATTGTTAACCCATAGCTTGACCTAACACTTTCTTGTTCAACACTTACTATTACCTAAACGCAGATCAGTGAAGATGTAATTACTATACGGTCAGGTGTTTGCGAAATTAATGTGAACTTAGTGCTTAACAGTTTTGCAAGTATTATGAATTAACTTATGTTTTAGAGCATTTTCCTAATTAAACTAAGTGATAAGCTATCTACACTACATTACCACTATACTACTACTATTACATTGTATCTGTTTTTTCCTTGATCTCTGTTACGCCATACTACAAATTAAAAATGAATTACAAACAGACAAATGAATAACTTAAATCTTCATTGCATTCAACGGAATCTCTACAGCTCATACTGGATAGAAGAATACCTGGATCAAAATGGAAAAAGATCCAATGAGTCTAAGGGATGAAGAAGTAAGTAATCAGCAATGGTTCACAAGGCAATGCAACAGTGATGAAAGAGACACAGCGACACAGCAACACAAAAGCACAGCAACAGCAATACGAGAATAACCCAGTAGATGATCGAGCAAAAACCCAGAAAAAGCCAGATTAAACCACAAGCTCTCACACCCGAAATTTCCAGCAATGAATACTGCTAAATTGCTATGTTTTTCCTAGTATTTCTTCTCAATAATTAGCCTAAGTATAAATTTCAGATTGCTCAATGTTGGAACCCCCTTTTCAGCCCCTTTTAAGGAGATATTTATAGCTAACCTTTAGGGCTGAATACTTGGGGAGGAAGTATGGGATTAATCCCACTTCTCCCCTCCTAAAATTATCCATTCTACACTTTAGTCCATATTTCAGTTACCAGAAACCCTTCCAGCATGTGCTGGAAGGTTCTAAAGATTCTCTTTTATGGCCTATTACTAGTATGACCTTAGGGGTTTGAGATTTTTACAGATTTCCCATTTTTAGGAGACCATTATACCCCTAAATCTCTGCAAAATTGCAGAAATCAGGAGCATGAATGTCCCTATTACCCTCCTAAGTTCTTACTAGTTACTATTTCACCTTTTTAATACCCAATTGTGCCCCTAAGGGCACTGCTGATTTACCAGCTTGCCTAGGGCAGATTTTAGCTTGTTTTGAACCTATTTAACTAATAGCCAGCCCTGGCACTAGTATTTAAGGGCTGGCCATTTTTATTTTTAAGAACTATTTCAAATTTAGCCATTTTAAGTTAATTCCAGTCAATTAAGACCCATTTATTCCTAATTAAAGCTAATTGCAGGCATAGCCTGTTTTATTGTTATGTTTAAACTATTTAAAAGTTAGCCAGCCTCAAGTTGAGACTTAGCTTGGGCTATTAAAGCCATATATTGAACAGCTAGGCCCAAAACCTTTACAGGTTTGGCCACTTTGCTGTTCAGGGCTCAATATAGAGCCTGGGCTAGTCTGCATTTGCAGACATAGCCCCTTTGCACAACCAGCCACTGTTTAACAGTGAACTGTGTGTTAGGGCTTATAGAATTGGTCAACCTTTTGCAAGGTTAACCAATCTTAGGCCAATTATTAAACTTATAACCTAATTATGCATTTTCAGTTCTAACCTATTTAAAAACTAGCCATTTTCATAGAACCTAGTGCTAACAGCTATAACCAATTCACCTAAGGTTCGAACAGTGTTAATCAAACACTTACACTCAACCAAAACCAGTAAAACTAAATCGGTTTCAACATGGATTGCATATTAGGACACATAAGATCAAACAAAATGTAATAATCAACCAAAACTCAGAGAAGGCAATTGATATGGTTGAATTTCAGTTGATTAATTCACATTATCTAATTTTATGAGGCAAAGTATGAATTCATGTTAACTAAGACCTAATAACTACCAGTTCAAGTCACATGAAAGTTTGAACAACTCAGAATCACCAAAGGTTCAGGGCACCAACACATGTAAGCATAGATTCTTATGAAACAATCAACATGGTTCAACTAACCTAAGCAGGGTAATTAGAATTCATTTTTAAGTGCTACCCTAGCTTGATATATGCATGTTAAGAGTGGGGATGAAGAATAGGAAAGCCATGAAGAAGCAAAGAATAACATTCCTAAATCTAGCACAAGTGCATGACAAATGAGATGAAGATGATGACAAGAATACTAGACTTGCACTAAAAATGAACACAAATAAGACCACCAGAATGTGAGCAAAGAAGTGAACCCCAGATTAAAGACAGGATAAGGGATGAATAAAGATTGCCAAGCTTTACTAAGCTAGACATGTGAAGATACAGGAAGAGAAACAATTGAGATATTGCAAGCCAACAAAAGTAATCTAATACAAATGAGTGACAATGAAAGACAAACCATTGAACATAGTATCAGGATCCAAACATGTAAGTTGACAGAAAAGCTATTGAAAACTAACAAGATAAAAAAAAAACCTAACAGAATAGAAGAGAGAACATGAATATCAAGATCTGAACTCGAGAGACAAACCAAACACTCCATAACCCTAAAACATGTATTAGACTAAACATGACTAAACATGGAAGAAACAGAACATGAAAATAAACAAACAGGAGAATATGCATATGAAGATGAATAAGATGAAAATCAACATTAGTGTTAAACTAAACCTAAAACAGTCAGAACAAAGTAATAACAAAGGATGTGAGTAAGATGATTATAGAACCCTAATACTAGATAAATCTTTCGAATCAGAGAACCTAAGCAGAAAACTAACATAGGACGGAATCACAGAAGAGAGACATGAGCAATAAGCAAGTAACAATGAATGAATCACAGGATTTCAAGATAGAAAAACAAAACAGACGGAAGCATCAAAAATAAGCAATGAAACAACAAGAAAACATGCATGCAAGCAAATAAACAGAAACAATTAAAGCATAAAAGGGGTGAGGGTACTTAGCTTGCGGGGCCGGTCCCCCAAGCTTCCTAAATCTCTTCTTTTCCTCACTTCTCTCACGAGTTGTTTTCTTCTTTATTCTCTTTTCTCGTTTTCCTTTTCTTTCATTCTTTTCAGACCTCTCTTTTCTTCGATTTTTTCTCTGATTTTTCTTTTAGGCTCAAAGGGGGAGCCTTTTTGGATTTCGGCTTGAAGAGGGGTGTTTGGGTGAGGGTAAAGAATGATTCTTGATTGGGGTTTGAACTTGGGGTCGCCGGAGTTAGGGTTCCGACAACCCTTTTTGGGATATTCGAAACGTTCCGGTAAGATTCGAGGGTAGCCAATGGTATGGTTGGGTAGCTCTAGTGGAGAGGAAGAGTTTGGCATTAGTTTCAGGTGGATCTGCATACTTTGGTGGTCACCGGTGTAACTCCGGTGACCGGGACTTTGAAGAACGGGGGGTTTTCTGGGGGTTTTGGGTACAGAAGACGGGGAAGAAGAAGATGAAGATGAAGGGAGTGGTAAGGGGAGCCGGCGACCACCGTGGAAGGTGGTGGCCGCCATTGGCCGGCTAGGGCTTCTGGACGAAGAAGACGAGGAGGTGAGGGAGACGAAGAGGCGGCTGACTTTAGGGTTTTGAATTGGCCAAATGAGATGGCCGCTTCAGACAAGCCCTTTTTATAGGCCAAATATCCGATGAAATCTCGGCCGTTCGTTTGATCAAGATCGACGGCTCTGAATGAGCGTTACTTAAACGCCGTCGTTCGATTGTTAAAGAGGCTAAGGTCTTTGGTCGTTAGATTAAAATGAATGAACGGCTGAGATTGAATCTCAGCATTAATTAATTAAATAACTCGGCCAATTATTTAAGGCCGTTGGATCTATCAAGACGGACGGTCATGATCAACACATCTAAAAGACCCGGCGGGCCAAATTACTGGGCTAATTCACTGGGCCAGACACACGAATTTCAACTGGCCCAATTTTATTAAACTTATGTATTTTTGTATTTTTCTGATGTTAATCAATTTTTATGTATTTTCTTTTTATACTTTTTTTTCTTTTCTTTTATGAAAAATTATAAATCCTAATTTACTACCTACTCTAATTTCCTAGTATTTTTTGGTAGTTTTCTGCTATTTTTCCTAATTTTTACTACTTAAGCTATTTTACTAATTTTCTAATTAACTAAACTAACAAATTAATTACTACTATTTTTTTTTGATTTTTTCTAATTCTTACTTATTCAAACACACAAAAATATAACTAATTTCAAGCAAAGCAAGTAATTGCACTCAAAAACATATTTATTTTAATTTTGGAATTATTTGCCTGGTGCAAAAATCATGTGCTCACAGGTACTCCTTATACTTACCTACTGTTCTCCTATTATCATTTGATGTTGTTAACTATATCATTCATAGCTTGTATTTGGGAGATAATTTCTCTAAGAATTATCTTCCTAGTTTGTAGCCTAGGATAATGTTAATCTCTTGTAATTAGTTTCCTAGTTTGTAGCCTAGGATAGTGCTAATCTCTTGTAATTAATTTCCTAGTTTGTAGCCTAGGATAGTGCTAATATCTTGTATATATTGACTGTCAATAGCAATGAGAAAGACAAGGAAAATTCTCCAAATCTTTCATGGTATCAGTTAGCCTAGGGTATTCTCTCTAATTTCGCTGCACCCTACGCTTTGCTTTTCCGCCCATATCTTCTTCTTCTTCTTCCTCTATTTTTTTCTCTTTTCTCTTCTCACCGGCAGTTTCTATGGGTGAGTCTAAATCGTCCTTCCATCCGGTTCTTTGTTGTTTCTAATATCAAGAACAATATTCCCATCACTCTTGAGATGGAAAATGTTCAATATTCTACGTGGGCGGAATTATTCAAGGTTCACGCAAAATCAAACAAGGTTCTTCACCATATCATTCCTCCGGCCAAGGGCAAGGAGCAACCTCCTCCATCTACGGATGCGGAAACGGAATTGTGGGCAACCTTGGATGCCACGGTTCTTTCGTGGATTAATTTTACTATTTCTCGTGATTTGTTGAACACCATTATTGAGCCCGACTCTATGGCTATGGAAGCTTGGGATAGGTTGCGTGACATATTCCAAGATAATGAACACTCTTGTGCCGTGGCTTTGGAACAAGAATTCTCCACCACTTCTATGGAGGATTTCCCAAATGTTTCATCTTATTGTCAACGTCTCAAATCCCTTGCGGATCAATTGAAGAATGTTGGGGCTCCGGTGTCCGATAATAGAATGGTTTTACAATTGGTTGGAGGTCTTACTCGGCCGTACCGAGGTGTGGGTACGTTGATTCTCCAAAGTAATCCTCTGCCTCCTTTTTACAAGGCTCGATCCATGCTCACTTTAGAAGAAGCTGGGTTAGCAAAAGAAGCAGCCACTGAGTCTGCTATGGTGGCCTCGAGTGATGGTGGTCCAAGCCATGGAGATAAGTCACAACAAAGGCAAGAATAATTCTGGCCGGCGCAACAACAACGGTGACCGGAAAAATTCGGGTACAGGTGGTGGCAAGAACTTCGCCGGCAATAAGGGTGGTGGCCGGGACCAGCAGTCCGACAGCCACGGTGGACAGCAGCACCAGTCACAGTGGCAGCAACAGCAGCCTGCGGGATCAGCTCCATGGGGCTGGTACAATCACGGCTGGCCCATCCCTCCTTGCCCCTACCCAACGCAAGGATAGGTCAGGCCTCCTGCTCCACAGGAGCCTCGTCAGGTTGGTTTACTTGGGCCCAGACGTCAGCAGGCCTATTTCCAGCAAGCAGGGGTGTCCAATCCACAATAAGTGCAATTCAGTTCTTACACACCTACAGATATCGAGGCAGCTATGCACACGATATCGCTTCAAAAGCCCGACCCATCGTGGTACATGGATACCGGTGCTACCTCTCATATGACGTCTTCTACTGGTAAACTCTCGTCTTATTTTAATTTGAGAAATCATCCAAACAATAATATTGTTGTTGGTAATGGTCATTTAATTTCGATTCTTGGCTATGGTCACACTATATTGCCCTCCCCGTGTCAATCTTTGTCTCTTAAAAATGTCCTTCATGCTCCTAAACTAATTAAGAATCTAATTTCTGTTAGAAAATTTACTAAAGATAATTCCGTGTCAGTTGAGTTTGATCCTTTTGGGTTTTCTGTGAAGGAATTTTGGACGGGGAGGCCAATCATGAGATGTGATAGTCATGGCAATCTTTATCCATTTTCACATTCTTACAACAATCAACCTTCCTCGTTTGCTGCTATTTCACCTCAAATATGGCATGACTGCTTGGGTCATCCGGGGGCACCTATTTTAGATTTGCTTAGGAAAAATAAAGGCATTGATTGTAAAAAACACTCTAGTTCAAGTATTTGTAGCTCTTGTATTTTTGGGAAACAAATTAAGTTGTCATTTATTTCTTCCTCTTCTAGCACTACTATGCCATTTGATATATTACATAGTGATCTTTGGACATCTCCTGTTTTGAGTTCTGCGGGACATCGATATTATGTTTTGTTTCTTGATGATTTTTCAAAGTATTTATGGACTTTTCCGTTGGGTAGAAAATCTGATGTTTATGACATTTTCTTAGCCTTTAAAGCCCATATTTCGACCCAATTTGAACGTAATATAAAAAATGTGCAATGTGATGATGGTCGTGAATTTGATAACAGTTCTTTTTGGGATTTTTGTACAAAACATGGCATGTCAATCCGTTTGTCTTGTCCTCATACTTCTTCTCAAAATGGGAAAGTCGAACGCAAAAGTCGGTCTATTAACAATGTCACTCGTACTCTCTTAGCTCATGCTTCTCTTCCCCCATCATTTTGGCATCATGCTCTTCAAATGGCAACATATCTTCTTAATGTTCTTCCTAGTAAATTGTTGCATAATAAGTCTCCTATTGAAGTTCTTTATCAAAGAATTCCCTCTTATGATCATCTCCGGGTTTTTGGGTGCTTGTGTTTTCCTCTTATTCCCTCCACCACTATTAATAAATTGCAACCAAGGTCAACTCCATGTGTGTTTCTTGGGTACCCCACTAACCATCGTGGTTACAAATGTTATGATATGTCTTCTAGGAAAATCATTATTTGTCGTCACGTTTTGTTTAATGAACATACATTTCCTTTTGCTAGTGTGCACACTCCAACTTCTCATACATATGACTTTCTTGATGATGGATTATCATCATATATTATCCACCATATGCAGCAATCTACTACTCCTACTGGACCCATTCCACACACGACCCAGCAGCAAAGCCCCACCTCTTCTCCTTCTCCACGCCATAACCAACCACCACCTGCCACCCAAACTTGCGTCCGGCAGCGTGGTCTTGCACCACCAACTGCCAGCCCCGCCGGGTTACCACCGGACGCCGGAATGGGGGTGCCTCGGTGGCTGGGGCAGGTGTGGCAGACCAGCCCGTGTCCCCTTCATCTCCATCTCCTTCTCTCTCTGGGCCTCTTCCTACCCAATGCCCAGTCTCTTCCTCCCCTTCAGCCCAAACACAGCAGGCCCCATTCCCCGCAAATTCTCCGCCCATTCCTTCTTCCCAGCCTAGAGTTGTCACACGTAGTCAACATGAGATTTTTAAACCCAATCCGAAATATGCAAACTTGCATACTACGGTTGACCGGTCTCCTTTACCTCGAAATCCCATTGATGCACTTCGTGATCCAAATTGGAAAATGGCCATGGATGATGAATTTGATGCTCTTATTAAAAATAAGACGTGGGAGTTGGTGCCCCGTCCACCTAATGTGAATGTTATTCGTTCTATGTGGATTTTTTCTCATAAAGTCAAGGCTAATGGTGATTTTGAGAGGCATAAAGCCCGTCTTGTTGGTGATGGTAAAACTCAACAGGTTGGCATCGATTGTGGCGAGATATTTAGTCCGGTTGTCAAACCGGCTGCGATCCGTAATGTTCTTAGTCTTTCCTTGTCAAAGGCATGGTCTATTCATCAGTTGGATGTTAAAAATGCTTTCTTACATGGTCAGCTGCAGAAAATTGTCTATATGTATCAACCTGTTGGATACAGAGATCGGACTTATCCGGATTATGTTTGTCTCTTGCGTAAGTCTCTTTATGGATTTAAGCAGGCGCCCCGGGCTTGGTACAAACGATTTGCTGATTATATGTTGTCTCTTGGATTTACTAACAGCAGGATGGATAATTCTTTATTTATCTATCGTCATGGGTCCGACATGGCTTATCTTTTATTGTATATTGATGATATTATTTTGACAGCTTCTTCTGATGCTCTCCGAAGTTCTATCATGGCTCGTCTTAACTCCGAGTTTGCTATGAAGGACCTTGGTCCTCTGAATTATTTTTTGGGCATTGTTGTGACTAGACATAAGGGTGGTTTTTTTCTCTCACAGCGTAAATATGTCGAGGAAATAATTGACCGTGCAGGGATGTCATCGTGTAAACCGTCTCAGACTCCAGTTGACACGAAGCCGAAGGTTGGCGCTACTACTAGTGCACATTTTGACGATCCGACTCTGTATAGGAGCCTTGCAGGGGCTCTACAATATTTTATATTCACCAGGCCGGATATTTCTTATGTCGTTCAGCAAGTTTGTCTTCATATGCATGACCCGAGGGTTGATCATATGTCTGCTCTCAAACGGATTATTCGGTATGTACAGGGTACTCTTGATTTTGGACTACATTTATATCCATCCTCTATTTCTTCTCTGGTTGCATATACTGATGCAAATTGGGGTGGGTGCCCTGATACAAGACGTTCAACGTCTGGCTATTGTGTTTTCTTGGGTGATAATCTGATATCTTGGTCATCTAAACGCCAACCCACATTGTCCAAGTCTCGTGCGGAGGCCGAATATCATGGGGTGGCGAATGTTGTCTCTGAGTCATGATGGATTCGGAATTTTCTCTTGGAGTTACATTGTCCGATTAAAAAGGCTACTCTTGTTTATTGTGACAATGTTAGTGCTATTTATTTGTCAAGAAATCCAGTTCAACATCAACGAACAAAACACATAGAAATGGATATTCATTTTGTTCGAGAGAAGGTTGCACGTGGGGAAGTTCGAGTACTACATGTGCCTTCACGATATCAGATCGCGGATATCTTCATTAAAGGTCTTTCGCGGGATTTATTTGAGGAATTTCGGGACAGTCTTAGCATCCGTCGCCCTCCCACTACGACTGTGGGGGTGTGTTAACTATATCGTTCATAGCTTGTATTTAGGAGATAATTTCTCTAAGAATTATCTTCCTAGTTTCTAGCCTAGGATAGTGCTAATCTCTTGTAATTAGTTTCCTAGTTTGTAGCCTAGGATAGTGCTAATCTCTTGCTAGTCTCTTGTAATTAGTTTCCTAGTTTGTAGCCTAGGATAGTGCTAATCTCTTGTATATATTGATTGTCAATAACAATGAGAAAGACAAGGAAAATTCTCCAAATCTTTCTGATGTTTTCCCCGCAACATGTTTCCCTCTCCCGTCCTTGATTTTGAGGTAGCCTTGCAGGCGTCCACAGGACCCGTTGTCTCCTCTATCTTACTTTTAGTCTGTTATCCCATATATTCGAGATAAATAGTTATTAATTTTTTCATATGGTTATATGTATTATTTCTTAGATGTTCGTGAGAATTGTGACACCAGCTCTTGGGTAGTGTACTATGTTTGAGTTTTCTGTATCGTATCTAGTAAAAATTTGTTAAGTCTTCCGCTAAATTTATTTATTCCATTACAATCACAATATTTTTCCTAAATGTTTAAAATGAGAGTTGTAATAAATGGAAAAAGTAATTAAGGATTGACTTGTCTAGCTTCCACTAGTAGGCGTCATCACGACTTTCGATGATGGGAAATCCGGATCGTGACATTTATGCTGCCCTAAGACTTGCCTATAAATGCACTCTTTCTTCACTCACAAGGGAGAAAAAAGAAAATAGAGACTAAAAATGGAAATTTGGAGCTTTAAACATAGTCTCAACCTGTTCTGATTCATAGTTTAGCTTCATTTTTTCCTGATTTACATGTGTCTGAGTTTATCTGATGCATTGTATTTTGTTGGCTGCTCATAGTACTCTTCTAAGAATGCATTTGGTTGGAACCTAGTTGGAATTCAATTTTCTATCAAGTATCTCATAGCTAGACGTTGGTTTTTGACAATTGAACTCTTATTATTGTATTTGATCTTGAACTCTCACAAAACTTGATGAAAACCTGTATAATCGAATCAGTAGTTAGATTCTGCGTTCAATCATGTTAAATAGGGTAGGCTGTATTTGATCTCTTCCTGCTATGCAATTCATTTGGATGTTATAACATGTTTTGTTCTATTTAAATAGTGATGTGTTCATGGACAACTGATTGTTTTTTAAGTAGTAGTTAGTATAAAGTCATGTTAAAAGAAAAGGAAAAATGGTCTAGGTTACTTTAAGAGTAAAAACATGCACTAATTTATTCTTGGTTTACTTATGAGCATGTTTAAATTGGAATTGGTGTTTAAAATTCAGAATGTTTATACATATAGACCACCGAGACTTTGAGGTAGTCTTGCAGGCGTCCACAGGACCCGTTGTCTCCTCTATCTTACTTTTAGTCTGTTATCCCATGTATTCGAGATAAACAGTTATTAATTTTTTCATATGGTTATGTGTATTATTTCTTAGATGTTCGTGAGAATTGTGACACCAGTTCTTGGGTAGTGTACTATGTTTGAGTTTTCTGTATCGTATCTAGTAAAAATTTATTAAGTTTTCCGCTAAATTTATTTATTCCGTTACAATCACAATATTTTTCCTAAATATTTAAAATGAGAGTTATAATAAATGGAAAAAGTAATTAAAATCAAATGCGATCATGCGAACAAAGGCCTGGGTAGGCCTGATCGCACATGCGACCATTTGTGTCGCAAATGCGGAAGGCCCTAGTCACAAATGCGACGCCTATATCGTAAATATGAACCCCTCAAATATGTGGGGTGGTCGCAAATGCGAAAGTTTTAGTCCTCTCAAGGGTTCGCAATTGCGAAACTCTGGTCGCAATTGCGACATCTGCAACCTGCAAAATTATAACTTAGACGTATTTCAACCATTTTCAAACCCCTTCAAAACATCGTGGCTAGATACAAGTGAATTGATAGTGGAATCAAGAGGTAACGGGTTAGTTGTTGCTTGAATCGTGTTCGTGGCATCGAGGTAAGTGCATGGTCTAACCTTAGCTTGGGGGATTAGGAGTCGTATCCTATTTGCTATGCGCTAATAGTTGAGTACGATGTATAGGCATGGTGACGAGTATCTATACGTTGGTTTCAAGCATGCCCGTAAGTCTTATGTTATGATTAATATGACTCTATTTGTATTGTTCATGTTTAATGTGATGATTGCTATTGTTGTGCTTGTGGAAAGAATATTGGTATTTGAATTAAAGTTATTTGTGGAAGTATTATAGAGCACTGGCTCAAATTGTCAGTAGACTTTTGAAGTAAATGTGAAAAAGAGAAGAGAATTATGACATTGTTTCCTTGTCGGGATGTTGTTGCTTTTAATATTGTTCCCTTACTGGGATGTTGTTGTTATTAATGTTGTTCCCTTGCCGAGATTGTCATTGTGATTTTATTTTGATTCTATTTAATTCCTTGCCCTTATTGTTTGTGACTGTTGTTTGGGTGAGGAAGAGTGTTAAAGCACGAACGGTGATACCGCACATTATTTTGGTGAGAGAGTGCTAAAGCACGAAGGGTGGTGCCGTGTATGATTTTGTGAGGAAGAGTATAAAAGCATGAAGGGTGATGTCGTGCTGCACGATGTACAATTTTGTGCTGATTATATTGATATTTATGGTGAGTACGAGAGTAAAAGCACGCAGGATTATGCCCTGCAGATTATACTAATTCTTATGGTGAGGACGAGAGTAAAAGTACGAAAGGTGATGCCGTTGATTTCTTATGCTTGTTAAAAATTTGAGTTTTGGTACTCCTTATACTTACCTACTGTTCTCCTATTATAATTTGATGTTTTCCCCGCAACATGTTTCCCTCTGTCATCATTGATTGTACATTTTTTCTTTTGTTATTTTGTTGTATATGATTTAATTACATATGTTTATTTGGTATTATGGTCCTCGCCTCGTTACTATTACATCGAGGTTAGGCTAGGCACTTACCAGCACATAGGGTCGGTTGTACCGATACTACACTTTGCATTCTTTTGTGCAGATCTCGGTGCTATAGCTTTCGGACCGCAGCAAAATTGTTGCTTCTTGTTTACTAGGTGAGATTGTTGCTTCTGATTTTCTTTATCTTCTTTATTTTTGGGGTTGTCTCTTTGTTGACATAACAATTATAAAATTAATGCCGCTTTGAAGAATGGGAAATGAATTCCAGACTCGAAATGCTTTGCTTAGTTTGGACTCATCAAAATTAAAAAAAAAAATTAGTATTTTGAAGGAAGTTTGTGTGACAAAATATACAATTAACTACTTTCTACAATGTTTTTGGATTTCTTCAGACATGGTAAAACGCATATAATTTTATACGGATAGACAAAATATGTAATTATAGACACGAATTGTCCGTAGTTTTGAACGATCATGTGCTTCCATATTTGAAATTCAAAGATCACGCGAATTATGATGATAATATCTCAAGTACATCTATTTTATTGCTCTTCAACAATATGTATGACTTACCATGGACGGATCTATGCATTGCGGCTATGGGTATTAATGGATATTTGAAACCAATTAAATCGACCGAATCGTACTGCACCGAATCAATTTTTTTAGATTTCTTTTAAAGAAATCATAGGTTTTTATAAAAATCTATAACCGTACCAATAATTTGGATAGGTTTTTTATTTTATAAAAATAAACCGAAAAAATATCGAACCGTACCGAATAAATTTTACATATGAAATATAAGCTTAAAACTAGTAAAGCATTAAATTTTTCGTTAGGCCTTAGAAATATAAAAACTATTAGAAGCAAACAAGTAATTAAACACAAAATATTATTTCCTAAAACCTATTATCCTACTTATACTTAAACTAAGTTGTTTCAAACATCTTAATTAGCAACACACAAAGTATTCCAGCGACTATGAGTAACCAACTATAATGTATTGAATAAGTTTCCCTTCATATAATTTAGATTTATCTTTTTAAATATTTAATATAGAGTTTATTCTTGAGTCCCAACTTGATTAATATCTTTCCACTCGTGTGATTTATATTTTCTATGCTTTTACTTGATTTCTTTTATATTGATGTCGAATAGTTGATGTATTTATACTCTTGCCATCTTTCATGTTTTTTAATTCATCACTTTTTAAACCGTAAAAAAAATCTGGAGAGGTTTGCTACGTTCTATAAAAGAACGCATGTTGCATTCTACTTTTACTGGTGAATTTTACATGATATTTAAAAAAATATCAAAAATTAACTGATCCCTAGCGATACCGAAGTGACACCGACATGATTGGGACGATTTCGATAATTCTAGTTTTGGTTATACATAATAGAATAACCAAAAAATTGATATGGTACAAATTTTATGAAATAACATGTCGTACCGAACCAATGACACCCCTAATTGCGGCATTAGGTGCATTTTATCTGAAATAAAATAATATTAAGATTATTTGAACTCTCACTATATATATATATGGAAAATTTTATTTTGCATCTACAACAAACACTAGTTGTATGAGGTATCTTTTTTGTCTTACAGTTTTGTGGACCCAGAAGTGTAAGATTGGGGTCCACAAATTTGTGAGAGAAAAAGGAGCCTCACACAACTAACAGTGGGGGCACACAATAAAACTCCTTATTCAGGTATCTACATCAAAAGAAACAGTGTGTGTTTGTGTGTGTGTGTGTGTTACGAGCTATACTTGGTATTCAGGTATCTACATCAAAAGAAATTTGTCTAAAACTACCTATAGGTGGCAGGGGTCGGATTATATCCTACATCTGAATCGAATTTTTTCTGGTTAAAGAATCTCTTTGTAGTTGCTCCGGAACAATTAGGAGAATCTCTAGAAGAAATACAGGGTTCTGCTTCTGGCGGCAACATGCTTGGTCCCGCTTATAGGGTCAAATCAATACGTTCTATGAAGAAAGATTGGAATATCAATCTCATTGAGATCATCGAGATCATACCAAATCCCCTCAATCGAATCACTTTTTCGAGGTTTTGTGCTTAGAAAGTGCATTCCGCGCTCTCTATCCCCTTTTTTGGGGGTCCAACAGATTTTTTGAGTATTCGAGTTTATTTATGGCATGAAACAACTTGTAGTATGGGTCTAGCACTTTTTGATACGTTCGAGAAAACTCTACTTAAATCCATATTTTATTGCCTTCGACTTGTCGTTTTCATTTTCAAATTCTATCAAGATTTCCCTCCTCCAATTCTTTATTCTTTGAGAAAAGAACATACGGGAAGGGCTGATTTGCGGATGAGGAATTAGCATATTGACTCGCTCCAGTCACCCGGAGTTCAAGTTCGATCCATTAGGTTCTTTTTTTCAGAAAATAAACGAGAGACACGAAAATATCTTTGATTACGATTAAAAGGAACAATCTCAAATAGATCAAGATCAAATTTTGATTGAAGCAGCTGTTGGAGAGAAGGCACCAATTAGACCTGCAAGCACCAAATAATATGCAGTGGCAGTTTTCAATCATACAATATGTACTCTTAGTCTGACTTTTAGCGGTAGTCATTTCGGCCAATTGAACCTTCTGGAACTGTTTCTTTTTTAAAAAACAAAAAGATTTGTGCCAAAATAACAGATGCCAAGAAGAGCAAAAGTCGGGTTGACAGTTTCTATAGGGCGTAGGCCTCCCAAAAGTTAACGGAGGTGTGCAAAGGTTTCCTCGAGTCGGATGGAGACTGGCCCTCGAGTGCCAAGACAGAAGAGAGCTTGACTGTAAGACCCATCCGTCGAGCAGGAATGAAAGTCGGCTTTAGTGATCCGACGGTGCCGAGTGGAAGGGCCAACGCTCAATAGATAATTTCGTCATTAAGAATTCTTCTAATAATTTCGAGCCCGATCTTTTCAAAAAAGTGTGTACAGTACTTTTGTGTTTTCGAGTTAAAGTTCTAGCACAACAAAGTTGAAGTATATACTTTATTCGATATAAAGTCTTTTTTATTCATCCATAGCTGCTCCTGTATAAGGAGCAAGGCATTGTAATATAGTAGGGGAATTTGTCGTTTGGGCTACCACAATAGTGTATTCCAACACTCCCATTTCCTGTAAAGTAATTACGACTTTGGCCATCGGTGGGTCCCCTGGATGTCTATTTGCTTAAGGTGGTCCAAGCACATATCCAATGAGAATGCCCTATACTGGGTTTTATATGACTTTTTACTATCGTACGACCATTACTAAGGCTTTTGCTTCTGTTCAATACATAATGACTGAAGCCAACTTTGGTTGGTTAATCCGATCAGTTCATCTATGATCGACAAGTATGATGATCTTTAACCGGAGTATTTATGGCTAAACCTTTTTTTAACTGATTAAATCGTAAGTTGCATCCTCAACTTCTAGACGGGTTCGAGAGTTTGGATCGAGTTGTATGTTTCGCTGCTATCCAATAAGGCGCATCATCGGTCTGGACTCCCTTTTCTTCCATTTATTCCTATTCAAGGCAAAAATTCAACAATTTTAACCAACCTATATATATATATATATATATATACACACAAAACAACAATAATAACAACAACAACCCAGTAAAGTCCCACTCAGTGGGGTCTAGAGAGGGTAGTGTGTACACAAGCCTTACCCCTATCCCGATAGGGCAGAGAGGTTGTTTCCGATAGACCCTCGAGTCAGGAAGATGGAAATAAAACAAGAAAAGAAAAGATAATTCATCAATATTGTCAACATAACCATAGAAATAATGACAATATCCTAAAAATCATAAAATAGATGACATGCAATAACATCAACCCGCAACTAAGATGCAGGGCTATGAAAAACAGTATGGTTAGTGTGAACTCTACATCAACCACAAGCCGTCTAGGACCAACCTACTCAAACTCGCTTCACTCCCGGAATGGAGAAGGAAAAGATCGACTGTCAGTCCATCCTACAACCTTAATGCTTGATCTCCAGACCTTCCTATCAAGGGTCATGTCCTCGAAAATTTGCAATCGCGCCATATCATGCATGATGACCTCACCCCAATACTTCTTAGGCCCACCTCTACCTCTTCTTGTACCAACTAAAGTCAATAGCTCACGCCTCCTTACCGGAGCATCCAAGCTTCTCCCCCCACGTGCCCGAACAATCTAAGCCTCACTTCCCGTATCTTGTCATCCATAGAGGTCACACCCACTTTCTCCCGAATATCTTCATTTCTAATCTTATCTGTCTTAGTGTGCCCGCACATCCACCTCAACATCCTTATCTCAGCTACTTTCATCTTCTAGATATGAGAGTTCTTAATTAGCCAACACACTGCCCCATACAATATGATCGATCTAACCACTATCCTATAAAACTTACTTTTAAGTATAGGTGGCACTTTGTTATATATATATATATATATATATATATATATATATATACTGTAATTCAGCGACTCTAATATTATCATTACGAATTACATACTCCTAGGAAGTACTATCATCATTCTACTTTTAAAATAATAAAAAAGGACCCCACACCTTGGACAAAATTATCGTTTACAAGGCACACAAGTATGACCATGAACAAAAGAATATCCTAATTAATTCCTATATATATTAGTAGTGCAGCAGCAGTATATACTGTTTTGAGACAGTATCTTTCCTTTCTCACGCTGTAGTATGTTATACTTATATGTATTCACGTGCGCTCTTCAATGAGTATTTTGTCGGTCAATTTTACTTTTCGCCCAAATCCAAAAACCAAAAAGAAAAGCCTAGTATTAAAAGTTTATTGGACAAAGCCATCTTTTAAATTGTCTCCTTTTTCTTCCATTCTTCAACTCAACCAAATTCCACATTTTCCTATTCTCTTAATATTTCTTCCCCTCTCTCTCTCTAATGGAGTTAGCTTTGAGCTTAGGAGGGGATACCCAAAAACCATTTTCCTTTCTTGAAAAATCTACTAATAATTCTTCATCACATGATCTAAGATTCTGCATGGGTTTAGGAAAGAGCAATAATACTCATGAAGATGAAAATGATGGAGGAAGTAAAATATTGCATCTTGATCTTCTGCCTCTTTCTGCTGTTCCCCTCAACCAAATGTCTTCACAGATTCCTTTCCCTTGGCTCTCTCAAAATAGTAAGTCCTTTTCACACACCACCCTCTTCTTCTCCTTCACCAGTAGCGATAGTAAGATTTACATCAAGGGGATTCAAAAAATTTAAAAAGTAAAAACGCAAAAAAATTAAGCGAATATTCAACACCTTATGTATATATATGGAAAAAATTAACCTTGTATATATAATGTAATTTTCGACGAAGGAGTTTCTGCTTAACCCCTTGTGCCCACCATGCTCCACTCTATTGTCTTGTGATTTGTTTCTCTTTTTTTAGTTTTTAGGTTTGTGGGGAAGCAAGAAAGGGAAGAACATATAGGGAGTTATATAATTTATGTTGATAATCTTGACGATTCTTATGTAAAAACAATAATATTTTCTTTAACTAGCGATATACCAATAGTGAATATTAACAACAACTACTCTGTAAAATTCCATCAAGTAGGGTATGGGGAGGGTAATATGTAGGCAGATCTTACCCCTATTCCCGATAGAGCAGAAAGTCGGTTTCCGATATACCCACGGCTCGAAAATAGATAAACTCACGTATCCGATATTAAACTGATAATGTAAATTTTTATTAGTTCGGTTAGTGAATCTCTGATACAAACACAAAAAGATAAAACCAAAAAGATAACAACAACAACAACAAAAATTCCGAAGGGTAATTTTTTCTATATATTATGTGTTGCTTGTGTAAAGATTTGTGCATATCTGATAAAAACTAACTTGTTGCTGGTTTGTTTTAGTAGGAACTGAACCGGGTTTAACAAATGGACCAGTAGGAAAGGTATTGGACATGAACCGGCGGCCAATAATAGTGGCAGAGGAGGCTGAAGAAGGAGCAGACCTCTCATCTCCGAACAGTAACAGCGCAGTATCAAGTTTTCAGATGGAATTTACATCAATATACAGAAATGGAATAAGCAGATCATTAATAGGAAAGAGAGATCATTTTGAAAGAGGAGTTAGTGATGAAGATGATCAAAATAATGGTTTAGCTAGAAAAAAACTGAGACTTACTAAAGAACAATCTGCTTTTCTTGAACAAAGTTTCAAAGAACATAACACTCTCAACCCTGTAAGTCAATCATATCTTTTGTTGGCTTTGGCTTTTTGGTCAAAAAGGAAAAAAAATCTTTTTTTAGCTAAAGATTTGTTTCGTCTTAGAAGAATATATCAATAAGATATTTGGTACAAAGTTACTCTCCGTTAAATAATATTTGTGTGAGTATATGGCTTTTGAAATTTTAAATAATGTTTGTGGGAGTATATGACTTTTGAAATTTATTGTATTAAATATTTTATATTTTGTGCCTATAGAAGCTTGGATAAAATGAGAATTTTAGATTAAATTATTGTTAAATTTTAAATTTGATATTCTTTTTAAAACAGACTAAAAATATATATTATACATAAGACTAGAAGAAGTAACAAATTACATTAGCAAACGATTGATGTTTGATATCATTGATGTTGTTACTCTCTCCACAATTTTAAATTTATATGGCACTCTTACTATGTGGAGAATCAAAGGTATTTTTTTTACCCAATTTTCTTAATATTGGTAAAAGATATTTAAATTATTAATTATTACTATCACTTATAGTATATTTATGTAGTCTTTAAATATGGAGAAAAAGGGAGTATTATTGTTACCGAGTATTTATTTCGTTTTTTTATTACTTATGTATTTCTTTTTCATAATTTATGAAGTATACGTACAGTACTGATATTGTTCTCATTAATTTGAAGACAATTTTAAAATTTGCAGAAACAGAAGCTTGCTCTGGCAAAGCAATTAAAACTCCGGCCTAGACAAGTAGAAGTCTGGTTCCAAAACAGAAGAGCAAGGTAAGTATTTAGTTTTATTCTATCCAATAAAAAAGAAAAAAAAAATTAAAGTAAAATTGTCTTATTAATATTAGAAGTATAATGTACTACTAGTAATTATTGTATTATTAATTGATGCATTTATAAATTCAATAATGGCAGGACGAAATTAAAGCAGACAGAACTAGATTGTGAATATTTAAAAAGATGTTGTGAGACACTGACAGAAGAGAATAGGAGGCTGCAAAAAGAGGTTCAAGAATTAAGAGCTTTGAAATTTCCCCAACCTTTGTACATGCAACTTCCTGCCACCACTCTCACTATGTGTCCGTCTTGTGAGCGCGTCGCCGCCGCCACCACCACCACGGCCGTCCCTACAGCCGCTGCCACGGCCACGGCCGATGCCGCCGCCGCCACGAACACGACGCTTTCTTTGGCAAAGCCCAATCTCTTCCCATTTCCACATGCACAAGTTCATGCTCCTCAGGCTGCTTCATGAGTTTTCAAGTTTAGTGAACCCATAGTTAGTTTTGTACATAATTCGGATTTTGACATAGGTGATTCTTGGTTGTGATTTCCCACTAATGATTCTTTTTTGTTTTTTTTAATTAATTATACTCTACTGTTAATGTTGAGCTTTGAACTAATAAGGATGAAGTTTGAGAAAGTGTAGTTTGACTAGGAATTTAGATGATAAGAAAAAGATTGTTGCATTGCTTGATATAATTTTTTGGACAAGTTGTGGGAAAAAGAAGTTACATTTGCATTAGTATTTTTTTTTCATATTGTTAATTAGTCCAAATTAAACTATCATATAGGTTTTGGTTATAAGCTATATTTGTTTGTCACAAAAGTTTTCGAACACTTTCTGAGCAAATCAATCAAAGTAAATCAAAGGTAAATCATAGTCAAGCATAATTAATCACTGGATTAGAAGACGGAATCAAAACATGAGAATATAGAGTTGAGGAAAGACAAATTTGGGATTGTATTAATCATAATAGCTTGACCTGTCTCTCCTTGAAGAGGTTCAGGGAATTACAATCATGTTCTTTTTGGCTGTTTTCATGGAGCATATCTATTTTTTCCTATGGATCCCGAATAGTGTCTTAAAATCTCCCCTGGCTCTCTTTCTTGATATTTATAGTTACAAGCTTCATGAGCTTGTCATGAGTCGTCGTAATTGAGTCGAGGAGACGTGCTTTTATGCGGAGGGACCGTAGCCCCATTGCGTGTCTTAGAATCGATTGTAACAAGGTAGAGTCAAGTTCGTTGACCTTTTGCTCTGAGCCGACTAGGACGGGACTGGTTTTGTAGTGGCCGTATGATCAGATTTTTTACCAATATATATCTACTATAGGATAAATTAAGTTCCTACAACTTGATTTTTTACCAATACATATCAAGTTCGTTGTGATGATTATTTCTTTTGGGACATGATCTACTATAGGATAAATTACTAATATATTTAGTTGTAGGATTTATTCAGCATTTTATTTTACAGTGTCAAACAGGTGCAACATTACTGCTGAAATAAAGAACGTGTTAAAAGGCATTTCACAAAGATGTTAAAATCACATCAGCTTTGCTTTGTTTACTCAAAATTAATATAGTATATCAGAAAAATCAAATGACTATCTGATTTGATCATTTAAATTTTGAAAACCCAATGAAGATAAACATGATCTGAACTACTTATTTTCTCAATTAGTGATAGATGTTACCTCTTCCAACGATCTATTATTGATCAATAATCGGGAACACATACTATATAGATTAAAGTTCATGTTTATTATTGAACAAAAAATTTAGGTTTATCAAACCATATTAATACTTTTTCCTTGAAAGAAAATGCTTTCCGTATAATAAATGTCATAGGAAGGAGAATTCAAGAGATATTCCGTCTACACCATTACCTCACAAGCTACGGATGATCAACATAAATGTATGAAATTTTTAAGAAAAAAAATTATACTTTTATATACCTATGTTTGTCACTGTAAATCTTGAAAAGGAATTACTTAGCACAATAAATGTTATATAGCAGGGAGAATAAGGATTCTAAAAGTTACAAGATACTGTTTCGCAGAGATCAGAAAATTCAGGAGAGTTTTGCATCTATGCATTTAATTTTGGTGTACTTATATAATTTAATTATTACTTCACAAGTTATGGCTGAAGTTCAACATAAATACAAGTTCAAATTTATTCCTAGACTTAAATCATTGAACGGTGTATGAGCACTCATAACTCCTTTTCCTGTCCAGTCTGCCCACATAAAATAAAAGAAAAGAAGAAAACTTATTAATAATAAATTTTGGAAATAAAGAGTGTGATTTTATAATGGCCAAATACATATCCAGTTCATTCAACTTGACACCATTTTTTATTTTGGCATTCTATCCCCACTTTGCTCTATTTTGACCTTTTAATTCTATTTTATATGTTTCGTTTTGGCTATCCAACTCTGTTTCTTATGTTCCACCTTAACATAAAAATTGAAACCGATGCAAAAAATATAGCGCGTGTATATACACAAATCTCAAATGTTATATATCCAATTAAATATTGTCACCTGATTTTTTCATCCATGTCAAATGGGTCAATAATAAAATACCTGAAACCAGCCGTATTTTTTTATTTGATGTAGGCCCATCTTCATTCTCTAAGTTCCTAAGCTTTCATTTTCCGATTTCATACTTGGCCTGTTTAGATGAAATAAACTCATAAAGAATATGATCAGGTTCAGGTATTTTTGTATTTACCTGTTTGATATGAATGAAAAGACCATGTGACAATATTTAATTTACACCTCAGATTTGTGTATACACGCACTATATTTTTTGCACTGATTTCATCTTTTGTGTTAAAGTATAATATAAGAAATAGAGTTGGAGGGCCAAAATGGAACAAGGTAAAGATAGAATGCCAAAACGAAAAATAATGCCAAGTTAAATGGGCTGCATATGTATTTGGTCTTTTATAATGTATATGCATACATATATACATACTCTCTCTGTTTTAATTTATGTGAACCCATTTGACTGGGCATGAAATTTAAGAAAAGAGAGAAGACTTTTAAACTTGTCGTGTAAAATAAGGCATAAATATTTTGTGTTGCTATAAATTATTGTATAAAGGTAAATTGTTTTTGTTTGACCCAGAATGTTTATGAACATTTATGAACTCAAGTCAAATATTAGGAACAAAGGGGCCAATCATAGCAGGTCGTAACATATCTGAAGTTTAATAAAGAAGAAAGGTAATGGGGACATATGTAAAGATAACAGGAGATATTTAGTGATCTTTATTCATGATGACGGGTTAATCTGCCTCTTCATGAAGAGGTTCAGATCTTTACAATCATGTTTTCATAGATCTACTGTTATCCTGTATAGCGGATGGTGATTCTCACTCTGTGTTGTACTCCATATTTCTTGGAGCCCCCGTGGGGAGAGAGTGGAACCATTTTCTCATGATTGCTTCGGTATTTATAGGTCTTAACCATGATAGTTGACTTTCTTTGGGGATCGAGTCCGTGTCGTGAAACTATTGTGGGCGCACCCGTGGGGCGTCGTCTCTGACAAAAGAGCTTTAGGCGGCTATGAACAATAACCTGTGGTCGAGGACGGCCTTGCTACTTATGGCGTCTACGCCCAGTTGGGGGCGGCCTCGATGCTTGTCATGCGCATTTGGGCCGAGGGGAGCGATCAATATATTATTTATAAGCTGAGCTTTATAAGGTCGAATTATAGCTTATACAGTTTCCAAATAAGGAAAGAGGTCATTCTTTTTTGTACGGAAAAAAGGAAATAGCTTCGCATAAATTGAAACGGATGGAGTATGATTTTTAATTTTTTTTGCGCACACACACACACACACACACACACACACACATATATATATATATATATATATATATATATATATATATATATATATATATATATATATATATATATATATATATATATATATATATATATATATAGGTAATTCAAGTCAAAATAATACTTTCATTTGGACTACCGGAATCCGCCCTAGGTTACTCTGATTGTGGGTGTTTGTTAGCATCCTTAATTACAATAATGTTCAACAACCCTTTTTAATTTCATACAAGAAATTTTTGTGGGTTGCCTTCGATTAGCTAATTTATTTTTACACTCAACCTGTTTTAAAATATTTCAGTTTTCATTTTTGGTTCCCTCAGTCAAAGTCAGGTGCTTGGTAGGAGAGTTTCATGATTAGAAGTCAATGTATATAAGAAAATTTTGTTACATTCTGGAAGCTAAATATAAAATTCAAAATCATTTGAAGACTAAAATCATTTCACAAAGACTTATATTTTCTATATTTCTTGATAATGATATCTTACACCCAAAAACAAAAAAAAAAACAAAAAAGAACACTTGTTTCTCTTTTGTTGACATTCAAAATAAATTATAAAAAACTAAAAAGAAAAACTTGAGCTTGTCAATGTTCTATGGTTTCTTGTCATGTTTACGTAAGAGAAAAACATGGAAGTTGTCAAATGCTAGGACGACATAATATTGGTCGTCTTCGTTGGTCGTATGCAATTTTGGTGTACTCTAATTATTAATCAATTTTTGGAGAATTTTTTTAATGATAAAAACAAAGCATGCCAAAGCTGATGTAGTGCTTTTTGAAATGATCTTAGCTTTATCCAATTGGGGTGGCAATATTATGACTTGTGGAGGAAGATATCATAATTTTCATGCCTATAAATTGACATTTATATTTCAAAATTTAAGCTATCATTTTGTCAAATTATTTGTCGATTGTAAAAAAATAGCAAGCTTGCCGCCTTGAATGATATCACAACCAATCATTTGAAGTATAGTGGATAATTTTGTTGATACTCTCGTTGTCCTAAAACTACTTGTTCTACATTTTCTCTTTTTTTTTTTTTTTAGTTTATTTCAAAAGTTTGTCCATTTCCTTGGATTGAAAAACTTAGATATGCTTATTAACATGCCGCCAAAGGCTCAAAAATCATGCTTCTAATTTCTCTGAATTCAATTCTATTTAATTTTTCTAAGTTTTCTACATGAGATCGAGTATTCGCTTATTGCATTTTATAGATATTAGATAATTCTTCCATCAATATTTCTTTAGTTTATATTCTATTTTTAACAAAAAAAATAGTTAAAATAATTTAGTTGTTTTGTAGGACATGTTAAATAGTAGTTATTTTTCAACACATTTTAACTTTATCTTAGTAATCTTATTAAATCGTATGCCGATAGACAATAATTTGTACGGAGAGATTCACTTATGATGTATCTCAAGTTTTAGGGCCATAAATGAGCTATTTTATTTAATAAGAACTAGAGAAATATTAGTACGAACTTTTATTGTATTGGTGAGAGTATGATTTTCAACTTATAATTTCCATATTTTTCCTCCCCTATATATAATAAAATAGATTCAAAAAAATTACTAAGAGTAACTCAGAAAGTAAAATGGAAGCTTATCTCAAAATTTCACAAATTTTATTCTGTTTTTTTTTTAATAGTTTAATTTGTTGGTCAAACGAATATCTCTCTTGGTGTAAGAATATTTAGTAGTATAAGAAATTAAACTTTGCCTCCCCAATACAATAATGGTAAGAGCTTTTTTTTTTAGAATATAAGTCATAGAGACATAATTGTTTTTCAGTGGCCAAAAGCCAGACATGTTTTTGAGTTGGATTTCAAAAGTAATTGCATATTTGAGTTTGTGGGTGAAGGGTGGTCAGGCTTTCGTTCGAACTTCGGATTTTGATTAAGCGGATTCGGAGTCGATTTTTGACTTATTGAGAAATCTATTTTCATGTATTAGAATTGGTTTATTTAGCATTTATTGATGTTATTAAGTAAATTATGACTAGATAGCGGATCAGTGCCGGCTCAACCCCCAAGCCACTAAGGCCAATGCTTTAGGCCCCCAAAAATAGGAGGCCCCAAAATTTACCCTTTATTTATATATTTATAAACTATTACTTAAATATGCCAAAAGTTCATCCCACATCGGTGGGGTACTTTATTTTGGGGAAGAATTTATCCTATAAAAGAAGGCCTAATATTCAAGATTTAAACACATCTTTCATTTGCTTTTTAATCTTTTTAAGGCATATATATCTTCTTTCTAGTATTATTTCATTTGTATTTTTGGAGTGGAATAAAATATTGATTCTGTCCGAGAAAGTAGCAAAATTAACCGAACCTCATAAAAATTGCTCTATAAAAATGGATCATAAAATAAATAATTAGCAGCAAAGGCAAAAAAATAAACGTCAAAAAGAAAAATATAAATTTTTTATTAAATATATCTAAGGCCTCATGTTAAGATTTGGCTTGAGGCCACCTACTTTGTTGAGCCGCTACTGTAGCGGATTGGAAGTGGAACCGAGAGGGAAAGCTGTAATTGACGCTTGATTTTTGTTTGTGAAATTGAGGTAAGTGTTTGGTCTAACCTTAGCTTGACGGAATAAGATTTGTGGTTTTAATTATTGCGTGTTAGTGTTAAGTACGACGTATAGGTATGGTAACGATAGAGATGGCAATGGGGCGGTGCGGGGCGGGTTTATGCTTAACCCGCATAATGTTTAACCCGCCCCGCCCCGCCCCGCATTGGAATATTTCTGTTTTCAAACCACCCCGCCCCGCCCCGCACCGCAAAGTATTTTTCATTTTCTACAAGTAGTTTCTCTTTTTAAAAAAAAACTAAAAAAATTAATGATAACCTATGACCTTCTTTTCTAGGTAGTTTCAGTTATGTCCATAATGTTTTCAATATTTTATGAAATTTCAATTGAATTTTTTTAATATTTTATAAAATTTCAATTGTATTATTTTATGGATCTATATTATCAATATTGATCAGTCTAGTACATGTATTATGTATGATATATTTAAGTTAATTATTAGTACATACAAGAAAAAATCAAATTATTGAGAAACATGAATCAATCCTTAAAATAATTCATCTTTTACAAGGTGATATACACATACGCCATACGCAGACTGAGATGGTTAGGGAAGATTTACTTTAGGGTTGATTACAAATATTTTTTAAGTTATATATTTATATTTTCATTTTCATATTAAACCGTTAAATAAAACATAAGAAATCTTTGGATTATTTTTATTCAAATTGTAATTAATTATTGAACATCAATTACAGTATGTCTTCTATTAATCCTGTTAGAAAATATTTTTTAGCATAGTAATTTGATTAGTAAGTTAATTATAATAATCAATTTTAAATATATCTTCTTAAAACTAGTACGCAATATTTCTACCGGATAGGCGCACCAATATTTTAATGCTCCAAAAATTGATAATATCCTAATATGTTGATAATTTATAACTAGAATATATGATATTACCCACACATCTAAGCTTAAAAGAGCAAGAAAATAGGAGATTAATAAATACAAAATTTAAAATTAAAATAAAGATATAAAGATAAGCAAGGGAAAGTTTATAAAACAGATTCTAATTAAGAAAGAAGATTGCAAAATGCACGAAAAGATTTAATCTTCTTTGACGAAAAGCAACAAATGTGCGATGCAAGTATTACACAAATGCGTAACCCGCAACCGCCCCGCAACCGCAATTAAATTTAAAAAATAATTCTTGAACCCGCCCCGCCCCGCCCCGCATAAACTAAAAACCGCACCGCCCCGCATAAGCTGAAAACCGCCCCGCCCCGCACCCGCCCCGCCCCGTTTGCCATTCCTAGGTAACGAGTATCTTCATGTTGGTCTCAAGCATGCTCGTGAGTCTTATACAATGGTTGTTGTGGCTCTATTGTGTATCGTCTGTGTTTAGGTTGATGATTATAAATGTTGAACCTGATTCATGATAATTCCTTGGTGATTGACCATTGTTGAGTATTGGCTCGAGTTGTGATTTGTTTTGTAAAGTAACTGTTGGAACGAGATTGGTTATAGCTGATTCTCTTGCTGGGATGTTATTATTTATATTGTTGATTCCCTTGACGCAATATTATTATTATATTATTGATTCCCTTGTCGGGATGTTATAATTTATATTATTGATTCCCTTGTTGGGACGTATTATTTCAATTATTTGGGTGAGGGAGAGTGTGAAGCACGAAGGGTAATGTCGTGCATGATATTGTGAGTGAGTGTTAAAGCACGAAGAGTGATGTCGTGCATGATATTGTGAGTGAGTGTTAAAGCACAATGGATGATGTTGTGCACGATATTGTAAGTGTTAATGCACGAAGGATTAAGCCGTGCCATGATTTGAGAGTTAAAGCACGAAGGGTAATGACGTGGCGATATTGTGAGAGCAAATGCACGAAGGGTGATGTTGTGCCAATTCTGTTGATTCTTATGGTGAGGACGAGAATAAAAGCACGAAGGTGACGTCGTTCATGTGTTGTTTCTTTCCTTTATTCCTACTAATTTAGCTGTGGTGTTCTTTATGTTTTCTACTGAATCCATTTAGTATTTGATATTCCTCGCAGCATGTCCCATTCCCATCTTTATCTGTTGATTCATGTTATTATGGTTCTATTTATACATAATTTAATTGCATAGGTTTATATGGTTGTCGTGTCCCAGCTTTGTCACTACTTCATCGAGGTTAGGCTCGACACTTACCAGTACATGGAGTCGATTGTATAGATACTGCACTCAATACTTTTTTGTGTAGATTTCAGTGTCAGACCCGGTGAGTAGCTGAGGTAGCTGCCTACGATCCAGGGTGACCAAGGTAGCTGGCGTTCCAAGAGCCTGAAGTCCCCTTCCCTGTTTAGCTTTCTGTTGTCTCTTTTTATTTCGAGAACAGTTGTGTTGTTTTACTAAACCAATATTTATAAAAATTCGTAGCTGTTCGTAAAATTGTGACACCAGATTTGTGGGTAGACATGTATTTGAGTTTTTAAAATTTGTTATAGTACTTCCGCACTCTATATATGTTTAGCTTTAGTTACTACTTATATTTGTTTGGTGTAACTGTTAATGTGTTAAAATCTTAATAGCTGGTTTGCCTAGCTTTCACGAGTAGGCACCATTACGACTCCTAAGGGTGAAACATTCAGGTCGTGACATATATAGCTACAATGCAACAAATATCGTTACTTAGTGTACAATATTATGCAACGGTATATTATAATAATCGAAGAAGAATATAGTTACGTAATAGTATACTGCTACGATATACAATTTAATGTAGAAGTATATAACTATACTGCAATAGTATACTGTTAGAATATGCAATATACTTTAATAGTATATCGTAATAATAAAGTGAAATACTATAACAATACGTTGTAATAGTATACAATATATCATAGTAGCATTCTTTGAGTGCTATTTATTAAATCATCTAGGTGTTATTGTTAAAGCTAAAGTCATGTTTATAGTAATATTTAATATACAATATAATATAACCCATAATAAATAAGTTGTATTATAATTTTTCCAACTATGTTCTTGCAAATGTTTTCTCAAATGAATATTTTAATGAACTTCCATGAAAATAATATTCGTTGTATAAAAAGTAGGTGTCGGAAAATATAAAATAACAATAATATACCTATTTGGTATACTGGCATCGGAAGACATAAAATATTATTATATCTATTTTGTATATTTATATGCAGTTTTGGTATACTATTATGAAAAGTATTTTACAATAATATTAAATACTAATATGCCATTTTATTATACTAATACCCATTTTGTTATAATAATATATAATTTTGGATCCTAAGTGCTAGAAATATTTGCGTTAATACATATATATAAAAAGAAAATACAATAAAATAAAATTAAAAAAAAAAAGAGAAGAGAAAACGGGTATAATGTATAAGTTGTTCTATCAATAAGGGTTGTGGTACAGTGGTAAGTAATGTTTCATCCTTAACCTAAGATCTCAGGTTCGAGTCCCTAGTTAGCGCTTTACTCCCAATATGGAACTTTCCGGTGTGAATTCTTTTAGTCAGGCCTCAATGTGGGTCCGAGCACCGAGTGGAAAACCAAAAAATAATAATAAGTTGTTCTAATAATTGATCTAAAGAAGAAGTAAAAAAGAGATAAAACAAAAGACAAATAGTATATTATACTATCAGTTATATTAAAGAAGGTGAATAAATATTTACTATCTCACTTATTTATTGTTAAGATAATAATAATAATAATAATAATAATAATAATAATAATAATAATAATAATAATAATAATAATAATAATAATAATAATAATAAGAGCAAAAAAAGCGAATGTAATTAGATTATGTAGGAAAAAAAGTAAAAGATAAAAAGAGCTAAATTAATTTAGAGAAGGAAGAAGAAATAATGAAAATGAACAAAAAGAAAGAAAAAAGAGAAAATACAAAATAAAAGAAAGGAGCCAAATTAAGTACGAAATCAGATTGTTCCAATGTCACGACCCAATTTCACAATGGATCATGAGGGCGTCTGACACCCATGTCATGCAAACCAATGTGGAGACATTACTAAAATTCTTAGGTTACTTCTAATTAAAAATAACTGGAATAAACACTTGACTTGAAATTTAACCAGAAGGATGAAATATAGTAAATAATATAAGTACACAACTCCAAAATAATAATCTACCAAGTGTGTGCCAGAACCTGGTATCACAAGCTACGGGCAACTAGTAGAATACACATCCAAAAGAATATCGTAATATCCTACTGTCTGAATCTGAATACACAGAAAATAACAAAAATACAAAGGAAGGACTTCTTCAGCTGTGGATCGATATGGAGGGAAAAGCTGCTCACCGAAGAAGTCTCAAGTCCGCTCACTAGCGCACCAGAATGATAACCTGATCCACATGGCTCAGATCATGTATATTTAAGTACAGAAGTGTAGTATGAGTACATAAATAATATGTACCCAGTAAGTATCCCATCAAGTCTCGAAGAAGTAGAGACGAGAGGTCGACTTCATACCTACTAGGGTCAAGATAATATAATAATAATGTGGTATGCAAAGCAGGAAGAATTTCCAATAACAACAAGTTAAAATGAAAAGTCATAATCATGTTCTTGACCATACTTAGTTATCATTCTTCCCTTTTTACATACATAGAAAGTAATCATGTCGTGTCTAAGCTTAAGCATATATATCATGCGCAATCACACCGAGGTCGACGGCCCGCTCCAATGGAAAATAAATTGGCACTGTCGAGGGTCGAACGGCCCGTACCACAGATACATCTATTTTCACAGAGGCGATCGGCCCGATCCATAAATATCAGAAAAATAGCAGGATGCATACACGGCTCATTTTTATACAAGAAAATTCTTACAAAGGTTCAACAACTTCATATGTTCACTTTCGTTACTGTCAAGTCTCAAGCATATCATAAATGATCATGTTAGTAATTTAATTTAAAAATACCTTCAAATTAGGCATGATGTGGATCCTAGACTACCCAATCAATTAACATCATAGTAGCTACGCATGGACTCTCGTCACCTAGTACGAACGTAGCCCCCACATTTAGTAGCAAATTCTTATTTATTAATCCTATGTGACAATTTCTTCTTACAAGGTTAAAAGAGAGACTCACCTCGCTCCGAAGTGCACTTTCAATATAAAGACAAGCCCAAACCCTCAATTCGTAGCCGAACAAGCACAAACTTGTTAAATAAAGTAAAAATAGTCAATAAAAGCTTACAATGTCGAATTCTAACTATTTAAGTAATTTCCCAACCTTTCCCACAAGTTTCCTAAATTTCGATCTCGAACCCATGTGCCCAGCTTTCGAGATTTTTTGTAGGAAACTATTTTCTACAACCTAAGGATCAATAATATATAATTTTTAGTCCATTTCATAACAAATTTCATGATTAAACCTTAGTTTTATTAAAACCCTAGGTCTAGCTCTAACCCGTTGATTTCACCCAATTTTTAGTATTTAATATACCTAATATACATATATTTAAACTAATAATGAATGGGAATCACTTACCTTGCAATGTTATTGTGAAACCCTCTCTTTGGAAGCACCCAAATTGCCCAAGTGTGGAGTGTGAAATGAGAAAAATAACTTTAAGTTTGAATTAAATGAACTCTCTTCCCCCAGCGATTTCCGCTTCTGCGGCGCTTTTTCCGCTTCTGCGGCAACCACTTCTGCGCTTTTGGGCCGCTTCTGCAATTCTGGACTGCTTCTGCGGTCGAATATCCGCGTAAGCAGAATCGCTTCTACGGTTTCAAGACCGCTTCTGCAGTTTTCCCTAGGCCTGCCCTTGGCCGCTTTTGGGAAGGCCTAACCACATCTGCGGTCCAATAACGGCAGATGCGGTTATGACAGAAGCAGCAATGCTTTAGCTATTCCTCAACTTTCTAACTTTTCTCAAACCTCGCTCGTTTAACGCTTGGGGCTCCCGAGCCCCGTCCGAATATACCGATGAGTCTAAAATCGTGAGGTGGACCAACTCCAATCCTTGGAACTACCAAAACAATGCTAAATCTTAGAATCACCCCCTAAAACCAAATGAATCAAACTATTGAATCTTCAAGTTCTTAATTCTCTTCTAACGGGTCAAAACACCCTTAACTACTCGGATTGACACCAAATTTTACGGGCAAGTCTTAAACAACATTACGGACTTGTACCAAGCTTCGAAACAAAAATCTGAGCCTGATACCTAAGGAATCAATGATTACTTAGTTTCTTTGATTCCTTAAAACTTCAATTAAATAATTTTTGATAAAAATTCATTACTCGGGTTAGGGACCTCGGAATTCAGTTCCGGACATACGCCCAGGTCCCATCTTTCTTACGGACTCTCAGAAATTGTCAAATCACGAATATGGTTCTATTTTCCCAAAATATTGACAAAAGTCAAACTTGGTCTTTTTAAGAAATCTCAAAAAAAGCAAATGGGCATATTTTTACTCAAAATCCTTCCAATTTCCAAACCAATCGCCCCCGTAAGTCGTAAATTGTTGAAGCAAATACGGGAGGCTTTATTTAGGAGAACGGGGTTTTAAAAGGCAAAATGACCGGTCAGGTCATTACATTCTCCATCTCTTAAACAAACGGTCATCCTCGAACGGACATAGAAAAGTACCTGGACTGCTGAATAAGTGGGGATATCGGCTCCGCATGTCCTCCTCGGACTCCTAGGTCGCCTCATCGACCGATTGGCCCCTCTACTGGACTCTCACTGTAGAAACCCACTTGGACATCAACTGGCGGTCCTGCCTATCAATAATGGTGACTGGCTCCTCCTCGTAGCCCAAGCTCTCATCTAACTGAATGATACTGAAGTCCAGCATGTGTGATAGGTCGGCATGATACTCCCGAAGCATCGATACATGAAAAAATGGATGAACTCCTGATAGACTGTGAGGTAAAGCAAGCTCATAAGCAACCTCTCCAACTCGCCTCAACACCTCAAAGGGACCAATAAACCTTGGGCTTAGCTTGCCCTTCTTCCCGAACCTCATAATGCTCTCATCGGCAAGACTTTCAAGAGAACTTTCTCGCCAATCATGAATGATACATCACATGCCTTCTGATCTGTGTAACTCTTCTGTCTGGACTGAGCTGTGTGGAGCCTCTCCTGAATCAGCTTTACCTTATCCAATGCATCCTGTACCAAGCAACATTGCCTCACCACGCTCAAACCACCCGATAGGAGAACGACAACGTTGACCTTATAAAGCCTCATACGGGGCCATCTCTATGTTGGACTGATAGTTGTTATTGTATATAAACTCTGCTAACGGCAAGAACTGATCCTACTGCCCTCCAAGGTCAATCACACATGCTCTGAGCATATCCTCTAAAATCCAAACTGTCCGCTCTGACTGCCCGTCGGTCTGAGGATGGAATGACGTGCTAAGATCTACATGGGTCCCAACTCGCTCTGAACGGCTCTCTAGAAATGGGAAGTGAATTAAGGTCCTCTGGCTGATATGATGGAGACCGGCACACCGTGCAATCGAACTATCTTCCGAATATAAATCTGAGTGTATCTCTCTGCTGTATAGGTAGTCGCCACAGGAATGAAATGGGCCGAATTGGTCAACTTATCCACAATGGGAATCCGCTGAAGAAGGACACCTGGCCTCTGATGCTCACACTTGACCTGCTAGCAATTCAAACATTTAGCTACATTCTTCACGATATCTTTCTTCATCTTTTGCCACTAGTAATGCTGCCTCAAGTCACGATACATCTTCGTGGCACCCGGATGAATGGAGTACCTCAAACTATGGGCCTCCTCTAGAATCCTCTCCTTGAGCCCATCAACATTAGGGATACACAGACGGTCCTGAAGCCGTAACACACCATTCTCACTAGTATAAACCTCCTTGGCACCTCCCTGAAGCATCGTCTCTCTGAGGACCTCCAAATGTGGATCATCATAATGTTGGGCCTTAGTCTGCCCCAATAACAAAGACTGAGCAACCACACAAGCTAGAACTCGACTGGGCTCCGAAATATCCAACCTCACAAGTCTGTTAGCCAAGGACTTAATGTCTAAGGCTAGTGGCGTCTCCTCCGCTGGAATGAATGCTAGGCTACCATACTCTCCGCCTTTCTGCTCAAGGCATCCGCGACTACATTCGCCTTGCCCGGATGATAACAAATAGTAATGTCATAATCCTTTAGTAACTCAAGCCAACTGTGCTGCCTCAAATTAAGGTCCCTCTTATTGAACAAAGTTTGTAAGCTGTAGTGATCGGTATAAACCTCACAAGGCACCCCATATAAATAGTGCCTCTATATCTTAAGAGCATGAACAATTAGTGCCAACTCTAGATCGTGCACAGGGTAATTCTTCTCATGAATCTTCAGTTGGTGCAAAGCATATGCAATAACTCACCCCTCCTGCATCAATATACATCCCAAACCAATGCATTAAGCGTCACAATATATCGTATATATCCCTGCACCGGAAGGCAACACAAGAACTGGTGTCGTAGTCAAAGCTACATCGACCCTCTGAAAGCTCTCCTCGCGATCATCTGAACAAATGAATGGGGCACCATTTTGGGTCAATCTAGTCAAAGGTGATGCAACACATGAGAAGCCCTGCACAAATCGCCGATAATAACTCGTTAAACCCAGGAAACTCTTGATCTCGGTCACTGAAATGGGACGTGGCCAACTCTGAACTACCTCAATCCTCTTGGGATCTACCTTAATACCCTCTACGGACACAACATGCCCCAAGAATGCCACTGACTCAAGCCTAAACTCACACTTAGAGAACTTAGCATACAGCTTCTGCTCTCGCAATGTCTAAAGCACTAATATCAAGTGCTGCTCATGCTCCCCCGGGCTACATGAGTATATCAAGATGTCATCAATGAAATGATAACAAAGGAATCAATATAAGGCCTGAATACCCAGTTCATCAGATCCATAAATATCGTTGGGGCATTAGTCAAACCAAAAGGCATCACGAGAAACTTATAGTGGCCATATCTAGTTCTGAATGCAGTCTTCGAAACATCCGAGTCACGAATCTTCAACTAATGATACTCTGACCTCAGGTCGATCTTAGAGAACACCCTAGCTCCCTGCAGCTGGTTGAACAAATCATCAATACGAGGCAACATGTACTTGTTCTTGACGGTGACCTTATTCAACTGGCAGTAATCAATGCACATCCGCATGGTCCCATCCTTTTTCTTCACAAATAGCACTGGTGCGCCCCAAGGTGATACGCTAGGCATAACAAACCTTTTTGATAAAAACTACTCTAATTGCTCCTTCAGCTCATTCAACTCCTTAGGATCCATACGGTATGGTGGAATAGATGGAGCCAAATCAATACATAAATCAATGTTGCGATCCGGAGGCATACCAGGAAGATCAGAAAGAAAAATATCGGTGAACTCCCAGACTACTAGCACTTAATCAATCATCGGAGACTCCACGATGACATCTCAAACATGAGCTAGATGGGCCAAACACCCCATCTCGACCAAGTGTCGAGCCTTCGGGAAGGAAATTAATCTGCTAGGTATATCAACTATGGAACCCTTCCACTCCAATCTTGGCGATCCTGGTATCACTAGCGAAACAGTCTTGGCATGGCAATCAGGGACGGCATGATATGGAGACAACCAATCCATGCCCAGGATGACCTTAAAATCAACCATATCAAGCAACAGAAGATCTGCTCTAGTCTCAAAACCATAGAAAGTAACCACACAAGACCAGTAGTCTAATCTATACCACAGAATCACCAACAAGAGTGGACATATGAACAGGAACACCCAAAGGCTCAAGAGAAATAACTAGGAAATGAGCAAATAGAGATGATACATATGAATAAGTAGACACCGGGTCAAATAATACCGAAGAATCCCTACCACCCATGGAAATAATACTTGTGATAACGGTATCTGAGGCTAATGTATCTGGCCTGTCCGGAAGGGCATAGAATCTAGCTAAAGCACCAGTTGCCCGGCCTCCATCTGACTAAGTAGTAGCTGGCTGACCTCTCCCCGTCTGGCCTCCACCCTTGGGACGACCTCTACCAGTCTGTCCTCTACCTCTAGGTGGTTGGGCCGCTGGTGATGGAGTCATGGCATGCTGCCACTGCTGCACTGCCTTGCCCCTAAGCCTGGGGCAATGTCTCTCCTCATGTGACCCGGGTCTCCACAATCAAAACAACATGGTACGGAAACCTACTATTTGGATAGCTGACTCTAAAAACTAGAAGACCCACTAGAAGAAGCCTGAATAGCCGATAGGTAGTATGAACTCTTCGGCATAGCACTAAAATAAGAACTGGAAGAATCCGGAGGACCTGGATACCTATTAGATGAACCCTGAATAGTTGGCAGGCGATAAGAACCCTCTGGCATGGCGCTGAAATAGGAGCGTGGTGGAGCACTTTGAGCAGATGATGGTGCTGAAATTGGGGGCATGCTGGGCTGACCCCTCCCAAACTGACCTATACCCCTAGCCGGGGCGCCTCTGAATTCCCTGGAGAATTTGGCCCTCTTATCCTACTACAGCTGCTCTATACCCTTTAGATGGTAACCCTCTATCGTACGAGCAATCTCAAGTACTAGATGATAACCTTTGCCCATCCCTACCTCTCGGGCCATACCCGACCGGATAGTGGGGTGTAATCCCACAACGAATCTTCATACTCTCTGCCTCTATGGGGAATATAATAAGTGAATGGCGAGATAGCTCAGAGAACCTCACCTCATAATCGGTCACTAACAACTGAGCCTGCTTTAAATACTCAAACTGATAATGTAGCTCTTCTGTCTCAGAGGGTGGAATGTACCAATCAAGAAATAACTATGTGAACTAACCCCGGGTAAGGGGAGGAGCACCTATTGGCCTGCTAAGGGTGTAAGATTGTCACCATCTACGGGACCTACCCTCAAGCTAAAACATAGTGAAGTCAACTCCATGCGACTCCAATGTCCTCATATTATGCAGTTTGTCCCTACACCTATCAATGAAGTCCCGGGCATCCTCATGACGCTCGCCTCCGAAGATTGGAGGGTGCAGCCTGGTCCATCTATCCAATAACTTCTGCAGATCACCGTCCATAGCTGGCCTAGGCTGGTGTTGGCCTAAGATAAGTTGAAGTTTTAAAGACTGGCAAACAAACTCAGTGAAGGACGAGGTTCATCTTAGGTGATACAGTTGTTATGGTTCATACACGTGAGGTGCACGTGAAAAGGATACGTCCTTGGGGTAAAACAGTAGTATCTTGATGAGTATCTTCTAGGTTGATCAAAAAGATTGGATATCGGATAAGGAGTTGAAGTCTCCTTATGAAAAGAGAATTACTTCCGGATAAGAATGTGGATTGGGAGTTAGAGATATCCTTGGACTCGAATTGATAAAGGATCCACAATTTGAGCTCTTATTAAACTCTGATTACTAACTCTATAAATATAACTATTGTTCTCTTTTACAGGTGATTGCACATAAGCTAAAGTTAAACCAAATTGAGAGCAAAAGAGCTAGGCGATTTTTGCAAGCAATTTTGTGTGATACAAGTGTGCAAATCTGAAGCTACAAGAACTAAGTGTGAAGAACCAATTTCATTGTGTTTTTCTTTATTCCTAGTTCAATTGTATTGGATGCATTGAGTATTCAAGTTAGAGTTAACTTGAAAGTGTTACAACAGTTGAGGTTGTATGCTACACTAGGATTAGAGTTAATCCTTAGGTTTACAAGAGTTTTGTAAATGTTGTTTTTGGCTCATTGAAGTTTAGTGAAAGTTTTGGAAAATCATACTGAGTAGTAGGTCGTGCTTTTTTCACCTTTTGAGCTAGGTGTTTTCGACGTAAAAATCTCTGTGTTCTTTATTTTTGTATTTTAATTCCATAAACAGTAGAAGTTAGAACACCTAAAGAACCAGGTTCTTCTAGTGCAAAAATTAGGCACCACACAAATCACCCCCCCCCCTTGTATGGTATTAACGCTTAGAACATCAGTTGGGGTGCCAAGCCCCATCTGTGTGTAGTGCACCCGGAGTCTGGTATACTGTAGCTGCATGACTTGGAGCCTGAGCAGTAGTGGTCTGGGCTCCCCCTCATGCCTCTAAAGCATCTGGGTCAGTTGGAAATAAACCAGCCTGAGTTATAGTATGAATTCTAGCATGCGGCCCATAACCTCCTGAAATCTCGGCGCTATCAAGAAATCCACCGGGGTAGGCTCAGCTGTGGGCGTCTCGCCCTGCTCCTTAATGATGGGATCCCTCACAGGACCTACCGGTGGTGCAACTAGAACGGCTTTGGGATGCCCTCGCCCCCTACCACGTTCTGGTCCCTACCCCAGCTTCTACCTCGGCCTCTAACAATCGGGGGAGCAGCTCTTCCCGAGTCCGGAACGTCAGCAGTAAGTGTCCTTACCATCAGTGAGAGAATAAACGAAGAAAATTTAGTACACTAAGCACTAGACGACAAGAAATAAATAAAGAGTAGTCTTTCCTAATACCCTATAGCCTCTCGAAGATAAATACAGACGTCTCCGTACCGATCAACAAGACTCTATCAGGTTTGCCCATAACTCATGAGACCTACGTGAACCTAGTGCTCTGATACCATGTTGTCACGATCCAATTCCACAATGGGTCATGAGGGTGCCCGACACCCTTTTCAGGAAAGCCAATGCGGAGACATTACTAAAATTCACTTGACTTGAAATTTTACCAGAAGGATGAAATACTATAAATAATATAAGTACACAACCCTAAAATAATCATTTACCAAGTGTGTGCCAAAACTTGGTGTCACAGGCTACGGGCAACTAGTAGAATACACATCCAAAAAAAATATGGTAATATCCTACTGTCTGAATCTGAATAGACAGAAAATAATAAAAATACAAAGGAAGGAATTCTTCTGCTACGGATCTATATGGAGGGAAAGGCAGCTCACCGAAAGTCCCAAATCCGCTCACGGGCACGCACCAAAATGATAACCGGATCCACATGTCTCAGATCCTGTATATTTTAGTACAGAAGTGTAGTATGAGTACATAAACAATACGTAGCCAATAAGTATCCTGTCTAATCTTAAAGAAGTAGATACGAGAGGTCGACTTGATACCTACTTGGGTCAAGATAATATAATAATAATAATAATGTGCTATACAAAGCATGAAGAGTTTCGAATAACAACAACTTAAAATGAAAAGTCATAATCATGTTCTTGACTATATTTAATTATCATTCTTCCCTCTTTATATACTTAGCAAGTAATCATGTTGTGTCTAAGCTTAAGCATATATATCACGCGCAATCACCCGAGGTCGACGGCCCACTCCAATAGAAAATAAACTATGCAATACCGAGGGTCGAACGGCCCGTACCATAGGTACATATATTTTCACGGAGGCGATTAGCCAGATTCATAAATATCAGGAAAATATCAGGGATGCATACAAGGCTCAATTTTATACAATGAAATTCTTACAAAGGTTCAACAAGTTCATATGTTCACTTTTCATTTCTCTCAAGTCTCTAGCATATCATAAATGATCATATTTGAAATTTAATTAAAAGATACCTTCAAATTAGGCATGATGTGGGTCCTAGACTACCCAAACAATTAACATCATATTAGCTACGCACGGACTCTCGTCATCTAGTACGTATGTAGCCCCCGCATTTAGCAGCAAATTCTCATTTATTAATCATATGGGGACAATTCCTTCTTACAAGGTTAGAAAGGAGACTCACCTTGCTCTGAAGCGCGCATTCAATATCAAGACAAGCCCAAATCCTCAATTCGTAGCCGAACGATCACAAACTAGTTAAATAAAGTAAGAACTAGTCAATAAAGACTTACAAGGTCGAATTCTAACTATTTAAGTAATTTTCCAACCGTTCCCACAAGTTTTCTAAATTCTGACCCCGAGCCCACGTGCCCGGATTCCGAGATTTTTTGTAGGAAATTCTTCGCTACAACCTAAGGAACAATAATATATAATTTCTTGTCCATTTCATAACAAATTTTATGATTAAACCTTAGTTTTACTAAAATCCTAGATCTAGCTCTAACCCTTTGATTTCACCTAATTTTTAGTGTTAAATCTACCTAATATACATGTATTTAAACTAATAATGAATGGGAATCACTTACCTTGCAATGTTATGTTGATACCCTCTCTATGGAAAGACTCAAATCGCCCATGTGTGGAGTGTGAAATGATAAAAATCGCTTTGAGTTCGAACTAAATGAACTCTCTGCCCCCATCGATTTCCGCTTCTACGGCGCCTTTTCCGCTTCTGCGGCAACCGCTTCTGCAATTTTGGGCCGCTTCTGCGGTTCTGGCCCAATTTGGTCGGACGCTTCTACGATCTAATATTTGCTTAAGCGAAACCGCTTCTGCGATTTCATGACTGTTTCTGCGATTCTCCCTAGGCCTACCCTTGGCCGCTTCTATGAAGGCCTGACCGTATCTGCGGTCCTACTTCTATCGTCCAAGAACCGCAGATGTGGTTATGACAGAAGCAGCAATGCGTTAGCTATTCCTCAACTTTCTAACTTCGCTTGAACCGATCAGTTCGTTACATTAAAAATAATAAAATAAGAAATAATATGATTTAAAAAAAGAATAGAAAATGAGAAAAGGGGAAAAATAAAGAAAAAGGAGAAAAAAGAAATGGGCAAAAAATAGGTAATTACCCACAAAAGCTACAATGGGTAAGAAAAGTAATTAGTTTAGTGGATAAAAAATAAATGGGTAGATAATGGTGTAGACACTAAAATTTTAACATATCAAGATAAATCCTCTATTCAAAACGAGTCTTGAAATATTAGGAGTGTATAAGGATTACTTGGTTGCTACTCCATCCAATCGTTGATTCATGCCTATAAATAAGGCACATATGTTCTTCAAAAAAATCTAAGCAATTAGATAAACTATCAAAATATACACAAAGAGATCAAATATGAGATTTCTGAAATTCCATGAAACTCTTGAAGTATTCATTAAGAGACCAAAAATATATCAAATATGTCTTGCTAAAAGTCCTACATTCGAGAAATACGCTGCTAAGGCCCTCGAATCATGTAAAATAAATCAGAGGGAAGAATCAAGGGATAAACAGAGTTGTAACCTGCAATGTTTGTCAATAAATCACTTTTTTGTGGTTGTAGCTTATTTTTCGTATGTTGAAAATTTATTGCAAACAAATTGGCATGCCCAGTGGGACCAGTTCTATCATTCATCTCTTCCTCCTACAAATCAAAAACTTCAAGTTTCAATATTATTTGTTGTGATAGTCAGGAACTTTAAGTCTCGTCTTCAAGTTTCAACAAGCTTACACCTCGACAAACCTAGTAGTAAGGGGCATTTGTAGAGACTGAAATTTTAACATATCAAGATAAATGCTATATTCAAGACAACCCTTGAAATATTAAGAGTCTATTAGAGCTATTTGGTGGCTATTCCACCCAAACCCTAATTCATGCCTTTAAATAAGGCTACATATATTATTCAAAGACAATCTTAGCAATTTCATAAACTATCAAAATATTCACAAAGAGAGGAAATATGAGATCAGTGAAATTTCATGAAACTCTTGGAATATTCATTAAGAGATCAAAAACATATCAAATATGTCTTGCTAAAAGTCTGACGTTCGAGAAATATGCCGATGAGGCCCTCGAATCATGTAGAATAAATCAGAGGGAAGAAATAGAGTTATAACCTGCAATATTTATCAGTAAAATTATTTTTTCTTCATAGTTGTCTGTGATTGCAATTTTATTTTTCTCTACCTAAATTTGTTGCAACAAAGGGTAATTAATTTAGTTAACTCCCGTTAATATTGAAACCGGACAAACAGAAATTACCATGCCGAATAAACCGAAATCGAAAGGAGAAAAATCAAACTATATCAAGTATAAATTAAGTACAATATTGATAAAATATTTTAAGAAACTAAATATCGAAAATACCAAACCGAAATATTTGAATACCCTACGGTACCGATCGGCAAACACCCTTAAAGGAGACCCATCGAAACACCGGATCTTAGCCCGCACCAAGGGACTTTTACATACCTCATACATATCATCATTTAACTGGTAGAGCTCAACTATAACTTCCTTCTTCCACAAGTCAGAAAAGCTAATTTTGTTCATTTAGTTTTTTTAAAATAATTTGGTTCAGGATTCTTCAAACAAATTCAAAAGAAAAACAATTACAGCTTGATGCAGATTGCTATTACTTAATTTGTCTGCAGCTAATGGTTGGTAACCCAGAATTGGAGAAACTTGAGGCACTGTGGTGCCCTTTCCCCTTTCTCCTTCTACAATTCTTTTGTGTTTGCATTAAAATGTTCATCGCCTTTAATATCATGAACAAATTTGTCAGTCTGCACCTTTAAAGATCAAATATTTTGCTCCATGGAACGAAAAGATAGAAAATTACATTGCCACGTCACTAAATGATAGAACAGAAACAGACTCTATCACGGCCCCTTTGCCAATAGGTCACAATCTGTCTCTCTAATCTCACGAGTTCTTGTTCGGTTCAGTTATATTACTTCCATATACTGTGAGTATATGAACTCCCCTTTAATACCAACCGAACTTAAAATTTATACCAAAAATGATAGTGAAAAGGAGGGATTTCCATTTATACCTACTTTTTTTGTCACGTTTTAACTTGTGTATGTTTTGGAAAAAAAAAGTAGCAACATACCCTATTTTTCGTATAACTTCAACATATGATGCTAAAGTAGCAAAGGTGATCACGCAAAACATCCGCATTCTAATAGACATGCCTGAAGCCTGAAGTATCAAGTCTATGAACCAAGAGTGCAAAACATCCGCATTCTAATAGACATGCCTGAAGCCTAAAGTATCAAGTCTATGAACCAAGCGTGCATAAATTTTTATTTATACTTGTTTAACTTAAGCATATTAACTGAAGTTATGTTTTCTATTTGCTGAAATTTTTATTTATAATTGTTTATTAAGCGTACAACAACAACTACCCAGGGGTCTGGGGAGGGTAATACGTACACAAGCCTTACCCCTACCCGAAAGGGTAGAGAGGCTGTTTATTAAGCATAATAGCTGAAATTTTATTCTCTATTTGCTAAAAATTTTATTTGTAATTCCACTAAATAGGAAATTTTTTGTCCCAAATTCATTAGTTTTATCATTAAGCTTTTTTAAAAACTTCAAACAGAAGATGCTAAAGTTATCCAATTCATTAATGAGAACTTCAACACTTAATAAGCTAAAAAAAAAACCGTCCAGAATTTATTAATTATATCATAAAGTTTTTTAAAAAACTTTAGCAGAATCACTATATAAGCTGAAATTTTAAGCTCTATATCATACTAACCAAGTTGAAACACAAGTAACTCATGGTTCAATTATCTTAACACAAGATTATTATGGTGTTTGTACCTTCTGGCGCAGAAGCTATGTTGTAAAGACAAATAAAGGATGAGCAACTGAGAAAGGGAAAAATACAGTACAAAAAAGTAAAAAGAAGAAAGAGAGCGAGAAGCGTCATAAAATCCTCATGAACTTGATATATGAGTAGTCATTAGGATTAAACATATATATGTATTACTATATATTCATAGCAGCACCAACAGTAGTAGAAGAACGAAGAACGAAGAAGAAAACTGAGGAATATAAAAAGCTGAAGTTATAGGATATAGGTTAGATGTAAGTGGCCAAATAGTACCCCTGTGCAATTTTTTCGGTGAAAAGCAGCAACTATAAACATCAGAATTTTTCTTTCTAACGGTTTTCTCTAATTCATGTGTCCAACCATAAACTAAGGTGATGTCTCAAATAGAAACATCAAAAGTACAGAACCAAATATTAACTACATCCCAAGTAGCTATTCTGATCGTTCGAAGAGATTGTTTCTCCACAAGGAATGCATCTATTTTGCCGTACTTATTTTCCAATAAGGATCTTTCTAAGGCACGAAACAAAAGATATACAGGCAGCGAAGACTGTATAGCATATAGTAGCTTGCCAATATGAAAGCTTGATTAACTGCAATACATTAATCAAATTTCAGTTCTACAACATACATCCAACAGAACATGAAACATCACAAAGAGCTAATAATAGTGTCATATTGGCAAGCATACAAAGAAGATTACCAAAATGAAAAAGGTAACATATTAACTTTAGTAATGAAATATAACACCAACCTTCAAGCATAGCTCTCATTTCAAGCAAATTTAACATGTTCATTTGATAGACAGCAGCTTTAATCAACAGAAGACGGACAATCGGTGTAGAGGAAACTCAGTTGAATGAATTATTAGGTCTATTATGCCCAGAAAAATTGGGCTTAATTACCCAATAATCTCAAACAATCATCAAGAATAACATCAATTATAAAATTCTACACACTTGGGAAGATTTAGATTCCGAAGCCAAAAACAGCACGTATCCTGTTGAAAATATGATCCCGCCATCCTTTCTCCGTATTCTCCACAACAGTTGCATTTCCATATCTGCAGAGTTAAAGTGAGAAGCATGAGACATAGAAATCATACTTAGTCAAAATAGAATGCTACCCGACAAACTACAACTGACATGTCTTCCTCTGGCACATTACTATGTGTAAGCTTGACTACTGTAACTCCAGATTCAGGCTCATCAAAAACAATTCGCACCTGCAAGACCAATATTGAAGTTACATCAGAAAACTAACTACTTAGCTCTTAGACTATCTCATCTACCATGAACAATTTCTCAATGTCTATTGATACAGAGAAATGACAGCTACATAGCAGAAAAGAGTTGCACCATTCTATTTAAGCATTCTGAACTGGCAGTACTAAAAGAAATAAAAGGACTTTGAATGCAAAAAGCAAATTTGGCTGCAATCACATTTCAAATCGATACAAATAACCGTTATTAATCCTCAATTTCCTCGGTAAACTGTGAATAAAAGCATGATCCATAGAATGGGTATAGGTATTAGACTGGATGAATACTTCAAAGTCATGGCGGGTGCTTCCTTTCAAATTAGTGTTAAAAGTAATAACCTAATATAGCAGAGCAATGCAGCAAACAATGAGAGTGCAGTTGACATAATCCCTATTCTCCATAGGCCATCAAAGCCAACTTCGCCAGAAATGCTGTTCAGCTTATCATATATTCAACACATATATCTACTGTCGAAAACATTTTGTCATGTTCCCAGGAAAAAGCCTTTGTCCATGCTTCTCTTTAAACCAGAAAAGCGGACTAACAAAACTTTTTCTATCTGACACTGTTTACCAACTAAATCGGAGATCATCTGACCATGACCATGTATACAAACTAAATCGGTGATCATTTGACCATAAAATATTCTCACCTCTCATAAACATATGACATTCACACAGTAGAGTATACTCAAATTCATTAGAACAATATTTGATGGAATTTAAGTTCTATGCATTGATGGGATAAAAGATAATTCGCATAATCAGGGCATTTAAAAGGTAATTGTAGGTAATCTTTTTTTTGATGAAATATTCAGTGATATATAAGCATTCATTGATAACCCATCATAAATGACAAGTACCCATAGCAGGTTAAGTTAAATTACACAATTTGATATGAATATTTAAAGATACTACAAAAGAGCAAGGATCAGAATATCATACCGTGGACTGAATCCCATCAGGCCAGTTCCTAAACCGCCAATTCTGCACAATCAATTTTCCTTCCTGCAATTCCACATTTTTCCCAGTCACTGACCCATTAAATATACAAAATTCACCCCCTACCTCTTTACTAATCTTCGCATCGCTCTGTGAAAAGCCCTTCCATCTCCTCTCATCCATCAAAATCTCAAACAAATCCTTCGCTCTGCAATTGAACTTCTCCGTCATCGCAATCGTCTTAAACCCGTCCTTCTTCTTCTCCTCCTTCTTCACAACCTCTTTCACTGCAACTTTATCCTTCTCAACTGCACCTGCCCCCTTGGCAGAACCGGCGGTTTTGCTTACAACTTTCTTGGATTCGAGGTCGTCCTTAGCAGGACCACCTTTCGCCATAGCATTAACATAAACCTGAACTTGCTCGAAAACAAAAGGCTTCCCTTTTGCAATAAAAGCATCTTTTAATCTTTTCCCAATGGGACCCTCATCCCTAATTGTAACCCTAGCCTCAGGGTTTTCACCAGCATTCTCGTCGGATATATAAGGGATTTCTACAGTCCCTTCAGTTTTCAACAAACTTGTGCCTTCAGTGTCTTTAGCTTCACCTTCCCATGAAAGCACTAGACTTAATTCATAACCTGGAATTATCTTTCCCTTTCGGATATTAACGTATGCTTCTCCTTCGAGTTTTTCGAGATTTTTCGTTCGGATGTGGAGATTGCCTTCGCCGTTGAGGAGTGTTTGGTCGGAGAGTAGCTTTTTAAAGAAGTTGCGAGACCATTCGAGACAATCGGTTTCGGACCAGTGCCAGTTGTGGACATTTGTGCCGTCTGGACGGTCCTCTACGATCCATCTTTTGTCTCCTTCTCCCATTCGAGCCATTCTACGTTTATTAGGTGGCGGCTGAAAGCAGTTGAAGACGGCGGCGACTGTAAGAAGTGGACGGCAGCGACTGTAAGAAATGGATCTGGGATGAGAATGTGTACGTGCCGAAGTGCAATAGAGAGAAATACTAGCTGCAACGGTCTGGAGGGTGCTGAAAAAGGATGGATCTAGAAGTTGGACTTTTAAGGCCCAACACTTTTGGTATATACTCCATATTTTAGAAGGATCTAGAAGGCTCAATTTTTACGTTTTTTCCTTTTGCCGGAAGGCTCCATACAATCGCATATTACAAAGATTATATGCGATAATATTGTTGAAAACAAATTACACTATTATTCTTGATTATGAAATATTTATCAAGCGATTTATCAATAATTATGAGAGAATCTCACTTTATACATATTAGTCCAAACTATTTATCTTTTAATACTCATAACAAAATATTTTACTATTTCTGCCCAGTCGGCCCAATTTATTTACCCGGCCCCCCATATTTCACGCGGCCCAAACTACCCATTGTCAGCCTTATCTCCGTTCTTTACACTAGACTAAAGAATGCCCACCTATTTCACCCGGTCCAAGCTTCCCACGCTTATCTTCGTCCTTCAACGGTTAACACTATACTAAAGAGAATAGTTTCTAAATCTCCGTAGCCAACACATGAGAACGCAAATTTCACCCACATTCAAATTTTTAATTTTTTCTTCTGATTCCTTTCTATCTCTTCGTCTAGTACCTATTTTTGGGTGAAATTTTTGCTCAGTTTGGGTGAAATTTTTGCTTCTGAAAGTATATTTTAGTGAAAACAGGTTTTCAAAATCATAGGATTTTTGTATTTTTCTTTGTACTTTTGTGATTCAATGTCTATTGGTTGTTATTTTTTCTATGGGTCGGAAGTATTGTGGCGTTGTGGACAATATCATTCTTCAACACAAGTACTTGCTGAATCCATTGCCTCAGCCATGTCTGGTCCTAGTTTTTCCTTATTTTCTAATTCTCATTCTCTATTTAGTCGTAACCCTAGCAGTATTCATGTTGAAAAACACAACTGAAAATGTAGAATTAGAGGGTGAAAAGGCAATAATATTAATGCTTCAGCCGATAAAACTCCCTACTAGTCATTACCCGACATAAATTTCGAACCAGTCATATGAGGTGTTCCTGTGACTGATAATGAAAAAGGTGAAGTCCTTGAAGATTCTGAGTTAGGGGGAAGCCGACGTGAATTCGTGCCTAAAACAAAGACTCAACCAGTAGATATTGATTCTAGCGATGATTCTCAGTCAAAGAAGAAAAAATTGGTGTCGCACCCAAGAAAGTAATTTTCTTACAATTATGATATGTGAGATTTTGAATGTATAGTACATTGTTATTTCTTGATTTCCTGTTATGCTTTTGTATTATATTATATTTATAGTCAGTTGTGTTAATTTTAAGTGAATTCAATTTTTTAAATAATTTATATAATCATATTTTGCATTGTTGAGATTCCCTTGTGCCTATAGACATTGTATATGTGTGTTATGTGATAGTTTTTATACTTATAGAATGTTGTTGGAACAACACCGTTTAACTATTTACCCTGTTAGTATAGTTGTATACTATCATATGCTTCTGGAACCTTTTTTGGCTGTCTTCGCTATTTGTTTTTCTTTAATAATAGTAGTATCGTACAGTATCTGAAAAATATTTTATAGCTACATACCTTTCTGCTTTTCCTCTTTATTCCTATCTGTTATGTAATAGTAGTATAGTCATTTATAATTTCCGTAAATTAGCCAGTAAAATTATATACCCTACTGGTATAGTTGTATGTCGTGTTGGTATAGTATGGTAGTTATAATATTTTTAGTTGATTTATTTGTAATTTTAAGTTAATTCTATTTTTGAAATTATTTTAGATGAAGGTGTTTTGCAGTGTTAGGATTTCCTTATGCCTATCAACTTAGATTATAAACCAAAGGTGATTGGGATACCAACTACCATGTTATTCATCAATTGAAAGCAAATTTATCAAAGAGGCAACTTTGATGTTTAAAAAAATATGCTTTGGCTATTTTTTGAATCTACCAGTAGTTATTGTGCAGATTCGAGTTATGCATCATTTGCTTATTAGAGAAGTACATTATGAGGTGAAAAATAAGATGTGGTTTGTAGTGAATGATTCTAGGTTGCGCTTTGATTTGGGTGAATTTCCACTTGTTACTGGGTTGAAATGTAAGGGTTATACAAGTATAGAGAGCATAGCAGAGAATAGGTTGATTTCAAAATATTTTGGGACTGCATCCGTGACGTTGGCCCAACTAGCAGACTGTTTTGAGACGAAGAAATGGAAAACAGATGATGATGTATTGAAGATAGCAGTTCTTTATGTTGTGAACAACTTCTTACTTTCTCAACTCAAAACAAAGGTTATTTCATGGTCTTACATTAACTTGGTTGAGTGCGGTGATTTTAATAATCATCCCTGGGCATAGATGTTTATAACACTACAATTGACTCATGTTTCAACAAGTTTCAAGATAGCCTTTTTTTTATAGACTCGGTGGCTTCTCGTTGGCTTTACAGATTTGATTGTATGAATGCTGCCCAAGTTTGGATGATCACTTTGCTGATCATATTGGAAACGAACTTCCACGCATTTTGAATTGGGTAGTCATGGGTCAAATACTGAATGAGCGAGTTGCTTTGGAAATGTCTAGCTTGCAACACGAACAGATAATTTTTTTCATAGTTTATTGCCTCTCTTAATGTTTTTGTACAGTAGTTTAGTCATAGTTGTAGCAATTTCTCAGTTCAGTGATATACTTTATTGATATACATGTATACTATATTGTTATCACATGGTAATAGGGATCTTTTATCTTTCCATATTTTATTATCACTTCTATTTCTAACTAGTGTGCTTAATAATTACAGCTAAAAAATATCACTCCAACTGATGATGAGAAACAACTATTTGATGTGCGTGATCTAAACTTTAAAATTGAAGTTGAGTGCATTGACAGTCAGCCCGATAACTTTCAGGTTTTTGGCACTCAATTACCAAAGACACAAAGTATGCATGAAGTACTGGAGGTGATTCCCAACCTATCAATGCTGAGGTAATGAAGGAGTTACAAGGTTTGGAGCTTTTTGTAGAGACCAAGTTTGAGAAGGTACTTGCAGCTATTGGTAGGCAATCAATGAAACCAGAGGGAAATTCACAGGTATTGATCTTTTATATAATATAATACTATAATTTATTATTCAAAGATGCAATATATGCTTATAAGATACTATTCCATTATTTAATTTTAGTATACATAGTATTCTTGTAATATGTATAATAATAAAATTGTTAGTTTCTCATTTTCAGCATAAGCAACAAGATAATGATCCTGACTTTCATGAGATGCATAATGATTATGACCAGTTTGAAAGGGGCCACAATGGGAATTATCCTGTAGTTATTGGAGATAATACGCCCAAAGCGCCTTCTAGTATGTAAATCATAGATTTAATATTTTTATTTTTATTTTGAAAGTAGTACTCTTGCTTATGCTTTTATATGTTTAGTGTCTGATTTTGGCAGGGTTGATCGAGATGGAGGTGCTACTGGTGTCAATGTGAAGAATGTCACAGCAAGTCATGGCGTAGTTAATGATGATTTGCATTCTGGTAAAATGTTGTATATTTAATTTTTCTATTCTTTTTTATTTATTTAACTCTATGTATTTGTGCGTTCACTAACCTTTCTTTTAACACTTTTTCCAATCTCCTTCGTAAATGAGCATGATTTTGCCTTGGATTCTAACTTTGAATTGTCTGCATCTGCAATTGATCAAACCACTGTCATTATACAACAAACAACATATAAGCAGTCATCTCATGATGTTAAAAAGTCGGGTCCTGCTCCGTTGTCATCAGGAATCCCTGCACAGACATGAGCAAATATTATGATTGAGCCAAATACTGCTCCACAGGATACGATGTTGATGTAACTAATTCCGTAGTTAGTATGTAAATGATAGTTTCCTGATAGTTTTTTTATTTAAGTAGCGATGTTGATAATGTTTTTATGTGTTCAGCATATATGGTTGATGGTGTTCGTCAAGTGGATGTTGGTGGCAGTAATATAAATTTGCCTTATGGTAATATCTTCTATCTATAACTTTTTATTCTTTTTTTTTAAATTTCTTAACTTTGTATATTTGTTTATTCACTAGCATTTTATAATTTAAGCTTCGTGTCGTCATGGGGGTGATCTTCACTTGGATTATGATTTTGAATATACTGATTTTCAAAACCTCAAGAACACCCCAAAGTTGTCTTTCAAGATTTGGTCTACAAAAGGTAATCCTACATCTTAGACTTACATATATGAAGTTATTATGAAATTATGAGTATGAATCACGTATTACAAATGGTGATTGGAAGCCATAAATTCCCAATTTAAATACATGACCATGGTAGGGATTTAATGTTGATTATTCGATGGAATTTTGTTGGTTGGGTGTGAATGGTTGATCACACATATGATGTTAGGAGTATAAACTATGGAAGAAAAATAGTGGGATGAATTGTTGGTCTATAGTGATAATTGGATGAACCAATATTATAGATATGAACTGGAAAGATTTATACCTACAAGATGTTTGATAATATGCCTAAATGGCATAAGTTATGGAATTTGTTACTAATATTGGTCCTATTGAATGTTGTATTGTAGATTGAAGTTGTTTAAGTTTATTGTAACATTGTAGTATCATTAACGGGGGAAAATCACAGAAATGAGCCATTTGGAGTCGAATACTCGTGGTAAGGGCGTGATTTTAGGTTGACTTGCACTTCTTCGAGGTAAGTGACTTGTCTAACCTTGTGTGGAGGACTTTGTCCCTTAGGATGTAATATTTGGTAATTGAATGCCTTGAGCTAATTGTTGAAAACCCGAATTTTTACTTAAAATACTTGAACTCAATTTCTTTCGTATTTGCCTTATTCTACTTGCTATTATAGCCTGTGCTAGTATAGAAAAGCATGTTTAGTGGAATTACTTGCCTATTTGCTTAAACTTTCTTGTTCGCACTCTATGAAGCATATTAGGCTAGGATCTACTATTATTTGCCATGAGTTTGGTAATTATTTGATATATTGAGTTGTTGTTGTATTGATGTACTTCACTTCTCAATATTCTCTGATTGTGGTTGCGTATTTAAATTTGGAACTACGGGACGGCATCCCGGGAGCTCCCTCTGCACGTGCTATGTTTTAAGACTGAGAGTGCGGGATACCAAGAGATCCCTGGCATAGAAATGATTATTTGGAGGATACCAAGAGATCCCCAAATTATTATTGTGGATACCAAGAGATCCCAGAATTATTATTGAGGATACCAAGAGATCCTAGAACTATTATTGAGGATACCAAGAGATCCTCTGGATACCAAGAGATCCCTGAGTTATTATTGAGGATACCAAGATATCCTAGAATTATTATTGAGGATACCAAGAGATCATCGGGATACCAAGAGATTCCTGAACGATTTATTGAGGATACCAAGAGATCCTTGGGATACCAAGAGATCCCCGAATTATTATTGTGGATACCAAGAGATCTCATAATTATTATTGAGGATACCAAGAGATCCTAGAATTATTATTGAGGATACCAGGAGATCCCCGGGATACCAAGAGATCCCAGAATTATTATTGAGGATACCAAAAGATCCTAGAATTATTTATTGAGGATACTAAGAGATCCTCGGGATACCAGGAGATCCCTGATGTTAAATATCCAGTTGTGGTTTGTACCTCTATTCATTGATTGTGTTTGTTCTCTCTTACTATTTTACTTATTATATTACTACATTATTGATGTGATTAATCTTATATTGTCTCCTCATTATCATATTTATTATTATGTTATATCTTAGTAGGGCCCTGACCTTCCTCGTCACTACCCAATCGAAGTTAGGATTGGCACTTACTGAGTACCGCTATGGTGTACTCATGCCTCTTCTGCGCATGTTTTTCATGTGCAGATCCAGGTGCTTCTGGACGGGCGCACTATCAGTGATCCATGCGCTATATTCGGAGACTTGAGGTACATCTGCCGCGTCCGCAGACCAAAGAGTCTCCTTCTACTCTATCTTGTAGTGAGCAGTTCCACTTCATATATTCAGTTGTTGTAGACATTTTCGGATATTAGAGATGTATCTTATGATTTTCTTAGCCTGTGTTGCCCGTGGGTTTCTAGGTTGGGATAGTTTCAAAATGCTAAGTGTTAAAGTGTATGTGCCAGGAGGCAATTATATACATTATTCCTATTATTTAGTTTTGATTATAAATTTCGCAAATGTTATTTACTTCTGCAAGGTGTTGGGCTTACCTGGTCGCGAATACTAGGTGCCATCATGACTTGTTCACAATTGGTGAACTAGGATCGTGACAATAATCTTTGTTGACTCTAGTATCTCTTCTACAACATCGACATCCTCAAAATATAGTGCGATTGATTGTTGGTGTTCTACTCTAGCATCCTCCTCTAGCTCATCAATTTCTGCATCTAATTCACGCTCTTCTTGGATACTATTCACAATATTGGCTTGTTGAGCATTAAAAACTTCAACCAGTTGACTCATGTGAACTTTCAAGTTGTGAATAGTTTCCTCCTGCCTTTCTATCCGCAGTAGTAATTTACTGTGTTGTTCCAAAATGCACTTTAGCATATCCTCGAGCTTCTTTAAGTCAGCTTCCCTAGATTCTTTGTTCCTATTAACTTCACCAGAAAAAGAAGAGCCATCAAAGTAAGGGGTTGGGGGAAGGTAAGAAATATATGTACAACCGTGAAAGTAACCATCTTGACCACCACACATACCACACACATTCCACACATAAGATTGAGTTGGTGCATAAAACTCGCTCTCAGGAATATTTTGATAAATACCCCTGGGTGGTTTCCTTCACAATATGCATAAGGAGGATCAAAAGAAGAATTACCAACAACAAATTTTTCATAATTCCATGATGTCATGTTTCTCAAATAAACAAATAAAAATAAAACAAAAAATAATAGTACAAAATCAAATAATAAACTAAAAGTTCAAACTTGAAACCTAGCAATATATACACCTATAACTACAGTATTAGTTCCCAGGCAAAGGTGCCAAAATTTGATCATATCCAACTATGCCTTATAAAAGGAAAATGCGGTCGTTGCAAATATAATCCGGTTTATAAGTTCTGAGTCAAATCCCACAGAGAACTAAGGTTTAGTTACAGTTGTTCACTATCACCAAGAAGACAAGCTTGAACAATTCCTAACTTATAGATATTTAGATTCTTGTACAAATTAAACTACTAAATTAACAATTAAATATACTAAGAGTTAGAGACAAGATTAAGGAGGTCTAGAGTTATGATTTTCTCAATTGTCGGAATCCTTCCCGCGATGTCTTCTATAATTTCACTTAAGTATTCTCTACCAATCATGAGCACTCTTATTACCGTAAATCTCTCCCGAGTAATTACGACAATTTACTAGACGCATTTTCCCGAGATACGCTAGCTGGCTTTTAATACAGCTCACTTTAGATCACACCCAAGGTTTCGTTATCCCTAATCTCACCTTTAAACCCTCGGTTATTGATCCCTCATATACTCTGGGAGTGGTGTTATTCAACAATTATCTAAATATGCACTCTCTCCCGAGTTATGCATACTAAATAGGCACAGCTAAGTGAGAGTTCTTCAATCAACCAGAATATAAATGTAGTTGAACAAATAGGAAAAAGCTATGGCTCAATTATATAAAAACATAATAAGAATTTATCCTACAAAAGGTTCTATCAAAACTCTAGATAACAAATTAGCTATACATAATAGTATGTAAAACTACAATACTAAAAGTCATAACCAACAATGAAAATAGGAAGAGGAATAAAAAACTCGTAGAAGAATTATCCGCCTTGCTCCCAATGTGTTCTTGCCTCCAAGGGTGTTGTCTAACCCTAAAGTAGTGTCTCTTGCCTCCTTAGGTCTAATTTATGTCCAAAATATGTCCCCTCCGCTCCCAAATAGGTTTAGGACGTCTTTTATACAAGTTGGACTAGTGTAGGGCTGAAATAAACTTGTCCCGGACGAAACAGGACTCTTTTTTTATATCTGGAGAGGCGCGACCGCGGCCAAAATGTGGTAGGACCGCGGCCAAACATGGTCTCTGATTTTCTGCCGCGGTCAGTTCCGCAGTCGCGGTTCCGACTGCATTTTTCACCCTGTTCTGTTTGGAATTTGAAAAACCATAGAACATGAAAGTTGTATAACTTTAAGTTAGATTTTTAACCATATATTGTGGAGCCCAAATAGAGTTCTGAACAAAAAGTTAGGTCTATTTTACTAGATAGTGCGCAATATGCCTCCTCGATTCTTCGTTTTGTTGTTTTATCATCCGTTGATCCCCAAATACGATTCTGACTTAATTTCTTGGGATTTTACTCATAATTAAAAGCTCCAAATCACTTGAATTTATTCCATAAAATCTATATAGCTCGAAATCACTCCTACACGGCATAAAATATACTGTTAGTGCAAAACACTAGCGATTAAAGCACAAACTCAACTAAAGTGCAGTAAATTGGAGCGTAATAATCGACTAAAATACGTTACTACGGCCTAACATCACCTAGCAAAGTCACTTTTCTTTGTTTTAGGATTAAAACGTCAGTATATTATTTGTTTGTTTCTCCAAAAGTCATATACACCAATAATGTCATAAACACTTATTGAGCTATGAGCTAAATATCAAATAAAATCTCGTTGAGTCTAGTTTCTAGAACTTCAAATTATTCGTCATGCTAACATTCTTACACAAAGTTATGACCTTTTTATTAAAATATAGAAGCTGGAAATTTGATTCCAAAGAGAATGTCTTGACTCTGTGCCCCGAGTGACACCCTGGGCGTTCTTCAAGACTCAAGACCTAGGATTGTTTAGAACAATAGTCAAAGTAATATTTTTGCTCTCAACTATTAAAGTTAGAAACTTTATAACATAAAATGACGTTAAGATCATAAACATGATAGAATTCATGTGTAAAATAGCTATGATGCCAATTATGGATAAGCAAAGCTTAAACTTGAGGAAAAGAGATGAGATTGTAGTTGTATTAACGGTTCTAACTGTTCATTGTAGATTTTCAAGAGGGTTGAATATACAAATTTATTGAAAGTTGATCCAGCTGAGTAGAAATAATGCTTTTTAATCTTTTCATAGGATCATACTATAAGTTATTATTAGACTGTACAGAATGTTAATGTGGGGTTCCTGAATGGAATGAATAGGATCACTTTATCCATTAGAGTTGCAAAAAAGTGTCTAGATTCTTGCTCGGTTGATTTTTCAAGAATCTTCTAATGTTCCAAGATTCATATCTCATTTATCTCATAATTTGCATATGTTTACTTGATATTATGGACTACTTCTCTCCTATAACTTGATAGAACTGCTTTGATAAGGATCATGAAAAAAATATTATTGTTATTAAATCCTTAACTATGTAATTAGTCAAAACTGTTTTAGGAGTCTTACAACCTGTTTGGAAGCTTTTTTTTTTTGGCCAAAAGCTCTTTTGGTAAAAAATTGAGGTGTTTGGTCAAGCTTCTACAAAGAAAAAAAAGTACTTTTGAGGAGAAACATAATTAGTTTTGAAGAAGTAGAAAAAAGTAGTTTATCTCGAAAAGAACTTTTTTGAGAAGCACTTTTGAGAAAAATACACTTAGAAATAGTTTTTTAAAGTGTGGCCAAACACTCATTGCTGCTAAGAAGTGTTTATCAAACTAATTAGTCAAACACAAACTGTTTCTTACCAAAAAATACTTTTGAAAAAAAACAGTTTTGAAAAACAATAATTTTCAAAATAAGCTGATTTTGCAGCTATTGGCCAAATGGGATATTAGATCTCTGAAAGAGATTAGTAGTCCTTGAGGGTTTACAACGCCTTGAAACTACTTGTGCCATAGTAAGTTTATTAGTGAACCATTATTCAAAACTACAATGAATAGCCCTAAGCTGTGAGAACACAAGCATGCTAGAACCTGACGAAGTGTGACACCGTACCGAAGGGACCTTAGTGATCAGGTTGAAATTATCCTTGACTCATACAAGAATAAAAAATATGTCAGTATCCTGGGTATACCGCAGAAAAAGAAGAAAGAAAAAAGGATGAAGTATTTTTCATAAAATAAATAAACGAAAATTACTCTAAAGAAGTAAAGATAAGTTATTATTGCTGAGGATTAGCCGGAATCATGTCCTGCATAATCCGCCCAAATTCTATAGAGGCTTCATAATCATTACTGAGTTAAAAAATAAAGTTTAGATTTTATTTTGCTTTGTCAGATACAGAATGCTAAGATTTGCATTTTGTGTAATGCTTTTAAATTAAGTTTTTCATACTTAAGAAGATGTTTTTTCTTAGTTTTACATGTTACCTACTTAATAGAATAAAAGGACAAATTGGAATACCAATATGTAGTCCTAAACATAAATATTTAGTACGGGGATCTCCCGGGATATCGTCTCGTAGTCCCAATTATAAATGTGCATGAGATCTCTCGGAATACCGATCTATAGCCCTAACGTAAACATGCAACGAGATATCCCGGAATACCGATATGTAGTCCCAAAGTAAATACACAACAATCTCAAGAAAGAAGCCCATAGTTCTATTCAAGTTTGCATCAGAAAAGAAAAAAAAAACAGAAAATTTCTACTCTAAACATGCTACACATAATCCAAGTAGACAGTTAAAGAAGATAAGATAGTTAAATCACATAGGCATGCTTTCCTAAGCTAAACAATAGGTTTCACATACTAGCATTATTCAATTAAAGGAAAACGTAGACATTTACTTAATGAAAATGGGGTTTTTTAACAATTAGCACATGTACGCACTCGTCACTTCACGTATACAATATTTATATAACAACAGTACCAAATCCTAAGGGGAATTCCTCCATATAAGTTAGGCAAGACACTACCTCGAACCAAGCTCAAATCAATTCGAAATCACGCTCTTACCACGAGTATCCAACTTCGAGTGGCCCAAATCTAATCAAATCAATTTCATAATGTAAATATAACTACAAACAACGAGCTTAGCCAAAGGAATCGAAACTAAGACAAGAAAATCGAAAAACACCCAAAAATACTCCCCAGCCCCACGTCTCAGAATCGGGTAAAAGTCACAAATTATTAACATTCATTGATCACTCACGATTCTAACCATACCAAAATCATTCAAATCCGATACCAAAATCTTGATCGAAATCCCAAAATTCGGCCTAAGAACTTTTCTCAATTTTTTTTCAATTTTTCACCTCAAATTCAAAATTAAATGATGAAATTAAGTTTAGATTAATGGGATATAATTAAAAAGGAGTTAGGAAATCCACTGATTTTCTCATCAAAAGCCTCATAAAATTGCCTTGTCCCGAGCTCAAAAATTTGATGTTACGAGCTTCTAACCCTCGAAATTTCATATTTCTGCCCAACGATTTCCTCTTCTACGGTCACCCACCTGCGGGAAAAGTATCGCATGTGTGAAATCCACTTATCCGGGTTGGGGCCGCATCTGCTCTCACTGAGTCGCTTTGCGGTCCCGCATCTGCGGTCCCTGGAGCACAAGGCCAAACTCGCTTTTGCGGCTACCAAGTCATTTTTGCGGCGCCGCACCTGCGATCCCTCATACGCAGGTGTGGTTATAGCAAGTTCAACAATATTAGCAAATGCCTAAGTCCAATTCAACTTTCGTTAAGCATCTAAAACTCACTCGAGGCCACCAGGACCTCAACCAAACATGCAAACCAATCTTAAAACATCATACGAACTTATTCCAATCCTCAAATCACCTCAAACAACGCTAAAACCACGAATCACCCTTCAATCCATCCCTAAAGAACTTGAAATCTCAAGAATTCTACGACTGATGCCGAAACTAACCAAACCAAGTCTGATTGACCCAAAATTATGCACACAAGTCATATTCAACGCTATGGAACTCTTACAACTTTCAAAATCGGATTCCGACCCCGATATCAAAATTTCACTATCGATTCGGAAACTTCAAAAATTCAACTTTTGGCACTTTAAGCCTAAATAAGCTACGGACCTCCAAAACTCAATCCGATCACGCCCCTAAGCCCGAAATCACCCAACGGAGTCAACGGAATTCCATTCCAGAACCGTCTTCATATAAGCTCCGACTACGGTCCAAATTCTAAAGCTTTAACACTCATTTGGGGACTAAGTGTCCCAAAACCCTCCGAAACTCAAAACGAATCCCGGCAAATGAAAATAGCAAAAATAAATACGAAAAAAGCAGTTAAAAGGAGATCGGGACAGTAATTCTCAAAATGACCGACATGGTTGTTAAAAAAGTATTGATCAATTTAGAGGAAATAACTCTCAGTCATGGTTTTGTAATTTACCTTTTAATTTAGAGTTTTACTTTGACGGTTTTGAACATGTTTTAATTAATATTTTATTTACCAAACATCTCAGTTGAAAAGAGATTAAAAATTTAAAATATTAAAAACATCGAAGAACATTGACAACTCACAAAATACTCCAAATTGTATATTCATTCATACATTCAATTATCGATGGACCTAACCTGAAAAGTTATTTTAGTATACATATGCAATCAGGGGCGGAGGTAGAAGTCTAAGTGCGGGTTCAGTCGGACCCAATAACTTTTTTTTAAATATTATATTTGTGTTAAAAAATTCGTTAATACGTATATATATTAAATTTAAAACACAGTTAGTAGCTTTTAAAATTGTCGTCCTAAAATTTAGAACCCATAAAATTGAAATGCTCCTCCGCCTCTGTGTACAACTTTTGGTAGGAGGATGGGAAATGCAAAAGAACTCCTAAAAGATCAATTTAAAATAAGCTTGCCTACCAAGTAACAATCCACCTAATGTTAAGCAAAATATATTAATATGATTAAAAAAAAACACCTACCGTATATAAAACATAGTCTGAACTGTTAGCACCATAATAATCAAGAGATGGATATATATATTAAATTTGTTATGGAATTAATTAATAATTAATTAACAAGATGGAACAATGATGAAAGGGAGAAGTGCTGCATGATAATTGATCACGTCGGACGTGCAAAGTTAAGGGAGGCACGTTGTACGTAAAATTTAAGTGATGTGTTAGTTTTAGCGGTTAAAAGAGTCCATGCGACTTTCTCGTTGAACAGACAACTCTCTTTCCTTTTGGCTTTTGCTGAGAGACAAAATTAGAGAAGAAAAACCAAAATCCATCAACGCTTGTCTATCTTTTTCCAGATTCATTTTTTGATTAATTTTATATATATATATTGGGTATTTTTCAAGATTTTCGGTACGTTACAACTTCATACTCTTCAATTTCTTTGATGGACATTATTGTTAAGTTTCCATATGTTGTTTTTTGGACAAATTCACACTTAATTATTCTTAATTTGTGGGAGATGCCTTCTGATCATCATATGTTTTTCTGGATATCTTCTAGGATTTTGTTGTGATATACCTTCAAAATTCTTCAAGGGAGAGTAATTGGTGTTAATGTGGAATATTGACAAAAAGCAGCAATATATTGAAGAAGAGTTTTTGTGGTAATTAATTTCTCTTTATTTGAAGAACAACAATGATGTGCTGTGGAGGTGCGGAAGAAGACAGTTATAGCGGCGGTCCGCCGGCTAATCAAAATACTGCTCCTCCGAGAGCCGGCAATCCCTATGGCGGCGGTGCTGGTGGTGGTATGTTCCTATATACTCCATTTTCTTCAATTTTCATCAACAACAAACCCACTGTATTCCGATAAATTGGGTCTGGGAGGGTAGCGTGTATGCTGGCCTTACTACTATACTAGAATTTTCCCGTATGTCAAGAAGATTCAATAGTTTATATATAACAAAAATATTTTAGTCCTATTTGCAAAGTACAATTAATTTTACCACGAAGGTATTCAATGAATTTCTTCCTTCCACCTAGTTTCGCCCCTAAGTTCAATTAAATGAATTTGTCAAGTCAAGTAAAATGTACTCGTTATCGCTCGAGAGCCAAAATGAACATGGCTAGTTGTATTAGTGAAAGCTTGTTTGTTTGAAAATGCAGCTAGTGAAAGAGGAGAGCCAAGGAGTGCTGCTAGGAATGGAGCTCCTCAGAAAGTTCTACCGATTGAGGTACCAGAAATGTCGTTGGATGAGCTAAATAGACTTACTGGTAACTTTGGACAGAAAGCTTTGATTGGAGAGGGATCTTATGGCCGCGTTTTTGGTGCTAAATTAAGCAATGGTCAACAAGCAGCGATTAAGAAATTGGATACTAGTTCTTCACCAGAACCAGATTCTGACTTTGCATCCCAGGTCTTGAGTCCTTGATATTTTCTCCATTTTTCGTGCTATAACTAGTACGGTACTATTTTAGGAGGAACAGATCATTCTCTCAAATTTGTTTCCTTTTTGTTTATGCAGTTATCAATAGTTTCAAGACTTAAACATGATCATTTTGTGACTTTGATGGGGTATTGCCTGGCAGCAAATAATCGGATCTTGGTTTATGAGTTCGCAACCATGGGCTCGTTGCATGATGTGTTACATGGTATGTTGATAATTGTATCATGAATGGACTTCCCAATGATTCTTGGTTTGGTCAATATGAATTCATTCTTGAATCATCTACTGTAGTAGGCTAGATTGAGCAATTCTTTAGTTTCTGTTGCAGCATCATAAGTGATTCTTGGATGTTCTGTTGTAGGTAGAAAAGGAGTACAAGGTGCTGAGCCTGGTCCAGTTCTTACTTGGAATCAGAGAGTTAAAGTTGCTTATGGTGCAGCTAGAGGCCTCGAATATCTACACGAAAAAGTTCAACCGCCAATTATTCATCGCGATGTTAGATCCAGCAACGTGCTACTCTTTGATGATTTTACAGCAAAGATTGCTGATTTCAACTTGACAAACCAGTCTTCGGACACAGCAGCTCGCCTGCATTCCACTAGAGTTCTCGGGACATTTGGCTACCATGCTCCAGAGTATGCCATGACAGGACAGATAACACAGAAAAGCGATGTTTATAGTTTTGGAGTTGTTCTCTTAGAGCTATTGACAGGAAGGAAGCCAGTAGATCATACAATGCCCAAAGGCCAACAGAGTCTTGTTACATGGGTAAGGGTGTTATCCTTCCTAATTGTTGTTTAGCTCTCTTTATGCCTCGCTAGTATACCGGTTCATCCTCAAATCTTGTAATGCAGGCAACTCCGCGATTAAGTGAAGACAAAGTGAAGCAGTGTGTTGATCCCAAGCTAAACAATGAGTACCCTCCAAAGGCAATTGCTAAGGTTTTGTTTCTCATCTTTAAATAATCATGTTTTGAACAAATTCTTGTCAACAATTTATACATCATGTTAGCATTATTCGGTTTATTCTCAGATGGCAGCTGTTGCAGCACTTTGTGTTCAATATGAGGCAGATTTCCGGCCAAACATGACAATTGTGGTTAAGGCACTGCAACCACTTCTCAATGCAAAACCAGCAGGATCAGAGCCACAAGCATAAGACATTCTTGATTGAAACAAGCATGCCTAATTCTTAGTTCATGGTTTCGTTGCCAATCCTGAAAAGAGGAATTCTTGAGTTATTGTCATAGTAGTAGCAGATAAAATGTTAATTTTGATGATGATCTAGTCTGTTTCTACAATTAGAAGCTAATGACCTTTGGGATTTTGTCTTTAAACAAGAAATTTCTTAACTAGGTTCTTTGTGAAATGATGCTGGCATACCAGCTCCGTGTTTGTCTTTTCCTTCTTTTTCTTCTTTACTTTGAGACCATATTCCAATTTGTATCAAGTTTTTAAGTCTTGTCAAGCAAATTTCATCAGCATATAATGTTTCTAGCTCGGAAGGAGAATCAATTGAATGTGTAAGGTTAACCGGGTGCACAAAATATCTTGCGTTTATGTTGGATCCAAGGAAAGGTCACACTCCAAGGAGGTGTAACGAAGGCAGCCTACCCTGATGCAAAGCATCAATGACTGCTACGGCTCGAACTCTGTGATAAATATCCCATGCAGTAGTGCTTGCAATCCACTAGATCTTTGCAGCAAAATACCGTTCAAGATTATGTATCATTTTCATATTTGTTAAGTGCTCTGATGTTTGATTAATTACCAAAGTAAATGATCAGCTATTAACACTAGCATCGCATTCCGGTCAAAGTCAAAGGGTAGAAATTCTTCTGCCAGCACGGGCGGAGTTAGGGTGGCGGAAGAGATTCATCCGAACCCCTTCGTTACATATGTTGAAGAGACAATCAAATAAATAAAAAGTATTGATATTCACTAGTCTCTATAATAATATTACTATCCTTATTAATAATATAGTGAAGCTAATAAAACTAGAAAATAAAATATCTTATAACTGCACAATCTCTTAAATAAGTGAAAAAAAATCAAATAATATAAAAAATCTCTGTAGAGATATAGGAACAGAAGATCTCGAAATATATTTCAGAAAATCTCAACAGTATATACAAGGTTAAAGTTATTGTTTATGTATATAGAACAGATGTTAAGCCTCCTTGGATTCTTTATGTATTTACTTTTTCATAGTATTTGAATTCCGTAATGAAAATCTTGGCTCTACCTACTAGTAATCCATTGTCTAATTATCAATTAATTAATTATAAGTCAATTTTAAATTACTTTGAATCAATTATTTAAACACTTTGTGTCCATTCACATTCAGCTTCATATATCTTTTTAAGTTAATATTTTTTGCAAATACATTTAATTATATAGTGCTACGTTATGTTGATGAAATTTATGAAAATATGTTTTTAATGAGAAAGCAATAGGTGACTAATTCGTTTACGGTTTGAACATTTTAATAAAATGCTAGAAGCGGGGGCGGACTCAGGTGGAGAGGAGAGGGGTCACCGGTACCTGGTAACTTCGGAAAAAACTATCGATATATATATGTGTATACACTTTCAAATTATGATATATATCTCTCTGTGAACCCTTGGTCTAAAAAGCACTTTGGTTGCACTTGTGCTTCCCATGCTTTTTATTTTTCAGTAGGACAATTTAATATAATAGCCTATATTTTTGTTGGAAAATACGGGGAAAAATTCAAAAATAGCCAGATTTACCACTGGTCGTTGAAAAATAGTCAAGTTTCAAAAGTCATTAAAATTTAGCCACTTTAATCTGAGCGAAAACACTGTTCAAAATCCGAAAAAATATGCCCGCAAATTTTACTGGAGTTCCAGCATAAATATGTTTGAACTCTTGTAAATTTTACGGGAGTTCCAGGATAACTATGTTGGAACTCCCGCAAATTTTATGGGAGTTCCAGCAGTATAATTGTCCAGTATAATATACTGGAGTTTGGAGCACTAGTGCTCGAGTCTCCCGCAAATTTTACAGGAGTTAGCAAAGTATACCGGTCCAGCATAATATACTGGAGTTCGTACACAAATGCACTAGAACTCCCGTATATTATACCGGACCGGTCCCTGTTGCAGCAAACTAGTGGCTATTTTTCATTGACTAGTGTGAAAACTGGCTATACCATGAAATTTTAACGAAAATACGGTCAGCCCAAAGGCCCATATTTTTAGCTACTACCCCATTCCTTTTTCTCTTTTACTTAATGTATTTGATTTAGTTTTTTTTCCAATGGATCCACTCCTTTTACTTTTAGTTAAATCCCTACATTAAAAGTTTCTTCTCCAATTATCTCTCTCCACATAGAAAACCTCTTCCCTAATTTTCAAAGTCCCCATGCAACCACTAGTAATGAGTCAACCTAACGCCATCGAGTAATTGTTTTCGTCGTGACCCTACAGCCTACAAACACTGTTAAGATACTGTTACAGTGCACCCGCTATTTTTAAATCTTAGGTCCGCCTCTGGCTAGAAGTAATACCATTTTCTATCTTGTCCAAAAAACTTCATTCCTACTCTTTTCCTTTTTTTTTTTAACATAAAAAATCATGTGTACCTAAAGGGACAATTTCTTTCGAGTAGTAGTTACCTGCCAAGTTATGCTCTAATACATGTATTAGTTTCTGTAATACAATCAAATATTTTTATTACAGTTTTGTTTGTTCTAAATATTTTTGAGTATTATAGCGGATTGCTGTTATAAAACATATATTATAATGATTAGAAGATGGACAGAACTTGCGCTCGAAAATCTAAGAAGTGCAATTGCCTCTTTTTGGCGGTACAATTACGGTACAATTGAATTTAAAGCACAAAAGGCCTTATGAGGCTATGAAAAGAAATTTGTGTACTCATACGTTGTACGGTATTAGACATATTGATTAAGGAAGAAGAATTACTAAACATAAAAATAAATTATTTAAGAAAATTTAGAGCAGGATATTGATTTCTTTGAAATTTCTACATTTAAATGACGTAATGAATTGATTTCTTTAAGATAATCTGTAACGACTTGTTTCCTAAATTTTTAATTTTAATAAACTCGTGTTCCTTAGATATGTTAGGATTTTATAAAATTTTGAAATTATGAGAGAAGCATAATATTTTCAATAACAACTTGACCTTAGGATGATCAAATCTCATAAGTACTATTTTTGTAGCCATACAGTTACAATTTTAAAATTATTCAACGATACAAAATTTAAAAGGTAAACCAAGGATGAGAGGAAGGGAGTACAAACTCATGTTACTTTACACAAGCAAAATGACACTTATGTAGACAAGATCCTCTACATAGAAAATAAATGATAGAAAATGTTTTCCCCTTTAATGGACTCTATGGGTGCAAAATCAAATTACTTGGATTTTAGGCCTCATTTGTGTTTATTAATATGTCTGAATTAAAATATATGTCTGAATATTATATGTGTATTAAGATTAAAATGACTGAATTTAAATACACATCTGAATAATAAGATGTTATATTAAAATTTGATTACTAAATAATTAAGACGATTTATTTTGTCTACATTTGTATGTGTGATACTTGTCTTTATTTTAAAATTAATAAGTATAAATTCAAACAACATAGTACTATTAATAAGATATTTTAAATAAATTATATGATGGTTGATGATGATGATAGTTAATAATGATAGTTGTTGGTGCCGAGTGGATTGTGGCTTGTGTTGGTGTTGATTGATAGGCGTGATGTAGGGTACATGGTGGATGACAATAATAGTTAACTATGGCGGTGACTAATAATAGTGATGGGTGATTGTTGTGGTAATGATAGTTGTTGGTGATGATTGAAAATGATGGCTAGTGACAATGACAACTGATCTTTATGCTTGATAGAGATGTTGGTTATAGTTGTGGATGATGGTAATGAGTAGTTTATAGTGGGTGATGGTAGTCTGTAATGATCGAGGAAGGGAGGAAGGGGCATCGATATCGTTGGTGATGATGATTAATGGTGAAAGTATAGGAGTAACAGTGAAATATTATTTTATGAATTCTTGAACGTATAACATTTTAATGATATTAATAACTTGTTTGGCCAATTTTTTTTTTGGGGGAGGGGGGAGGGGTTAAAAGTACTTTTTTTTTGTCAAAAATACTTTTTCCTAAAAGTTGAGGTGTTTGGCGAAACTCTTAAAAGAAAAAAGTGTTTTTGAAGAGAAGCAGAAGCAGTTTTCTAGTTGAACTTAAGCATAGCAACTGAAGTTTTGTTCTCTATTTGCTGAAGTTTTTGTTTGTAATTGCACTAAATAAGCTGAAGTTTTATTTTGTCCTGGATTCATTAGTTTTGTCATTAAGCTTTTCCAAAAACTTCAGCAGAAGAGTTGAAGTTATTTAGTTCATTTATAAAAACTTCAACACTAAATAAGTTATTTTTTTTAAATATAAGCTTTTTTCAAAAACGTTAGCAGAAGATGCTGAAGTTATTTAGTTCATTTGTAAAATTTTTAGCACTAAATAAGCTGAAGTTTTTTTGTCTTGCATTCATTAGTATTGTCATAAAGCTCGTTCAAAAATTTCAGTAGAAGACACTGAAGTTATTTAGTTCATTTGTAAAAACTTTAGCACTAAATAACCTGAAATTTGTTGTTGTCCTGGATTCATTAGTTTTGTTATAATTAGACTACTGTAAAATTATCAGATTGCCAACAGTATATAAGTCATAAGATTTTGGAAACAAATAAATATGAAAAAATAGAATTATCATGAAAAGAATCACAAAGCGTGACCTTAAACTTCCCGTACGTGAAAATATTCATAAATTGTTGTTTAGTGACTTTCATAATTATTTATATTTTATTTTTAAATAATCTGATAAACATACTTATGACAATCATCCCATGAGTTGAGTTTCGTACCAGCACCAACAATATTCAAAGAAAGAAGAAGAAGAAAACGAAGGAGGAGAAATAAGAGAGAGGGGACTGAAGTTGTTTAAAAGTGGTTATAAGTTAAAACTTTTTAAAAAAGTGGTATATGTTAAACGGGGGCGACCAAATAAGGCGCCCGTATAATTTTAACCTCAAGTGGGGGTGAAATTTGGGCCGGGTGGTGGTTTTCTTTAAGGGAATTTGATAAAAAAAGAAATGTGTTGTTTTAATTTGGTGTTGTCAAATAAGGATATTTTTATCCTAAAGTATAAAAGGCAGGGGTATAGATAATGCAAAAGTATAATGGGGATATTCTTAGGCCATTTTTAAAAGTATAGGGATATATTTGGCTTTTTGACATCTTAAAAAAGTTGTTGACATGGGTGTTTCTACTATTATTCAAAAATAAGAGGAGCTTTACGCAATATCAAAATGTCAAGGAGACCCATTCCGAAAATGACAAAAGGACTAAAATTGGAGAAGAATGCAGAAAGAGCCATTGTCAAAGTCCAGCAGAGCAATGGAGGAAAAAGTAACGGCAGAAGTGATTTGGAACAAAGAAACAGTGCCAAAAGTGATGAAAATAGTGAGTACCAGACTGCCCCAAAGAGAACTCATCACTCTTCTATTTGTCAGCCCTTGGATTCACCACACTCTCCATTCACATCCCTCTCTCTGGCTGGTTAGTTCAATTCTTTATTTACATGTATATATATTTAATCTCTTTTATTAAAAAGATACCAATTTCCTTATTTGGGGTTGTTTTGTTTTGGTGTTTTTTGCTTTTCTCTTACAGGTTCTTGATTTTCATGAGATGAGTAATGCTGGCAATCGCCTTGTTTCAGCTCTTTCTTTGGTTTGTTTCCTTTTTATTCCTTTTTTCTTTTGTGGGTTAGTTATCATACTGATAGATTTTTCTAAGTAACCAGTTTTGGCTCCTGGATTAATGTAAGAAGGAAAAATGAACTGCTTTAGTTTGTCTTTTGGAAATTTGGCAGCATAATGTGAGTGGAGTAAGATGGAATTTGGGTCCCACATGATAAGAGGGGCTGAAAGATAAAACTAGTCTTGTTTTGGTTTAAGTAGATGTTGTATTAACTGTAAGTCAGCAGCTCTTTGGTGCTTTTAAGATGGTAGTAGCACCTTCTGCTACAGATACTAGGAAAGAGAGGACCAGTATTTATGTTGGACATAGCCCATGTATCGACGGGATAAGAACCGGAAATCACTTGGTCTTAGCACCTTCATCTTAAATGCTCACCACTAGGCTAGGGTTCATTGGCTTCTTTCTACCTTTTTGTTAAGCAATAGGAACACTAGCAGGAACTAGTTCCATCTGGTGCAGCCGTGCAGATACTAGTGTGGATAATACTAATTAGGTGATTTTTTTCCCACGCCCGAGTTACCCGGTACTTAGGTTGGTGGGAGGTAGCATGTATCCACTGGAATAATTGAGGTGCTCGCAAGCTGGCCTGGACACCACCTCCATTTCCAACAAAAGTGATGTTTGAGTTGGTCATAAAACCATACATTGACAAAGGCTGCATATGTTTGTGTTAGCCTCCGTCTTAACTGATAACCAGGCCAGTCTTCATTGGTTTATGTGCTATTATGTTAAGTTGGTGATGAAAAGAAGCAATTTATAATTATAAGAATGGGTTTCTTTAATTTGGAGACATGTCTTTTATTTGTCTTATATTTTGTTTTTGCAGCCGAGATATCGCAATGTGAAGCATATCAACCTTGAGTTTGCACAGGATATTGAAGACAAGCAACTGGAAATTGTTAAAAGCAAGGTGGGATTTGCAATGTCATATAAATTAGCATGTTTTCATAGTTTCTTCTTTAATTTCCTGTCAGTACAAATTCCGATGTGGAGGCTGCCTCATTTGATTAGCGCCTCTGACCTTATTATTTACCACCATCTACTTGGAACCATTTTATAATTCTCAGAAGGTTAGAAGTGATTTTTTTCCTTATTATCTTAACAGCTTTGGTGACCTATAATAGTGTCAAAAATTGAGGAAATTATTCAGTTCTTATCATCTAATGAAGATAACTAAAATTTTGCTTAATCCTTGTAATATGAGGTAACCAATTACTTTTTGTGTCTCCTGCATGGTACTATTTTTGTCACAGAAAATTGATGTTTCCATGGTGTCATAAATCTGCAGTGTGGGGATTCCCTTTTAAATCTGGAGATTCTAAATCTAAATGGCTGTCAAAGGATCTCTGACAAGGGAATCGAAGTAGTGACAAGTATTTGTCCTAGACTGAAGGTCTTTTCCATTTATTGGAATGTAAGGTATCTCAAGCTTCATCTAATGCTCTTTCTGAATTTATTATATAGCTGATGCATGGCCAAAGATATTTAATTTGTCACCTGCAATTCTTGGATAAACTTTTAGAGTAACAGATGTTGGCATTACTCATCTGGTCAAGAACTGCAGATCAGTGGTCGATTTGAACTTAAGTGGCTGCAAGGTACATGGATTTCTAATGTGTTATATATATGTTTCAGTATTATTTTATGAGCATGTCTTGCATTAACCTCCAGAAGCGCCGGTTCATATTAAGCTGTTAACAGAGGTATGAGATAGACCTAAAATCACAACGAAGGAAGTTGCTTTGAAAGGCCTACAATTTCTTCGAATTCATGCGGACTTAACAAAAAACAGGGAACAACAGAAGAAAATGATCCATACAAGCGATACCAATTAGTTGGACTTAAGGCTTAGTCATGTTAGTATGCTCACTTTAGGTCCAATTTAGCTAGCAGTCTTTTTAATCTTGTTAGATGTCTGGAGAAAATGTAGAGAACATCTAGTCTTAGAGAACCTAAATATTTGATATTTGATAAAGACCGGCCTAAATGGAGCCACATGGAGATGATGATTCATATAGTCAATCCCAGCTAGGTGGGCTTGAAACATAGTTATTATTGTTGTATAAATCGACTTTCAGTGTTCTTGTAAATTATTATTCTTGGCTAAAATGCTTAAGACTTCATTTTTTTTTTGGGAAAGGTAAATATCTCTATTGATGTTGGGAGGAAAAAGACCCTGTATATAAGCAGTATACCAAAAAAGTAAAGAACCTAAACTGAAATATGGTTCTCTAATAAAAGCCACCCAATCATCTATATAAGCAGGGATCTGGTGGTTTCACCAAAACAAACTAAAAATACAGGGCTATTACTCAAGTACACAGTGTCATTCTCGATCTGGTGGGCTGCAGGAGTTTGGTTTTTGGACAACAATTCTGGCAAAAGGTTCTGGTATTTTCCATGGTACAATCTGTGGTTAAAACGAAGTAATGAAGAAAGGAGAGGGAGAAAACATTTACTGGCCCAAAACGTCGATGATCGGCAATCATTTTTCTGGCCAGCCAGACTAAATCCGAGATTCGCCGAAAGAAACGGAGAAGAAAATTTAGCTGCTTCTTCTCATTCTTCGTTGGGAGCCCTCCCCTGCTTTTTCTTTTTCATTCAGATCCCTCTCTCTTTTTCTTTCCAGATCCCATACCCCTAACCAGCCTCCGGCTGCTTTTTCATTTTCACGGCGACATCTTCTAATAGCGGAAGTTTTTGCCGTGGCAGCAATTAATAACGGGCTTATGTGTGATGTGGTTTTCAAGTTCTTTCATTGTTCGTTCTTGGATGTTTATCAATTAGGATTTAGGACTAAATAGGAATTGGGAGTTGGTAAATGATCTAAGAAGAGTGAGCAAGAAGGAGGAGGGTGAAAGGACAAAAAACCAAGAGAAAAGCGCAATTCTAAGTCATTTACACGCTTAAATATATGTGGAAAACACAGTATTTTTTATGTCAGCCTGAGGTGTTTACAAGAGTGTCTAAATGGTCCCTAGCTAAGTTGGAGTGCCTGACAAGTCTTGCCAAGTTTAAGGGGCTATCTAGGTGTTTGGCCTTTACAATTTGAAAAGTATAAGCGAAAAGTAGTCAATGATACTCTGCACACTTGCAACACAAGTAAAAAACAAGCTCCCACTTTGTCTAATGATAATATCATTTGACGCGAGCTCCATGCATCTAAGACTTGATACTTGTGCTACATAGGATACACTCAAAAGCCTTTTGTCTCCCTAAACCCAACCTGGTGCCAATATGTACTGCATTCTAGAAATTTATCATGTTCCAATTACCTTATGGTGTAGTTCAATAGGAGCCTAGATAAAACAAGTTAGTTTTAATTTCCTCTTCAGTTATACAAGACAAATATGCTGAGGTGTTTGTGAAGTTCACTTCAAAACATTTCAAATTCTTCCTTTTGCTTTTTTCTTTAGTGGTAAGTATAACAATCCAATTCTTATTTTGCTTGGCTGCTATGTCAGTCTGTGACTTCTACCTCCTACATTCATTCTCTTTGCCCTGAGCTGCATGTGCTTTCAACAGTTTAAGTTTAAAATATGCAAAAAAGCTGCACTTGTTTCTCATTATGCAAATCCTCTGACTTTCATTTAATCTATACTCTTTTGTGCTGAAGATCGTCTCATTTTATTGATATGCTATGCAGAATATTACTGATCAAAGTTTGCATCTTGTTGCTGACAATTATCAAGAAATGGAATCCTTGAACATCACCAGGTTGGAGATTTTCTCTCAATTTGCAAAAGATTGTTCTGAGTGAGAGAAAAAGAAAAAAAATGTTAAGGAAGAGTTGCTTTCAAATGTTATAGCAATCTCCAAGATAGAAGCGTGCTCTTTCTTGGCTTTAAGCCTTCGTTTATTGTAGGGTGATGGTCTAATATTGATAAATCTCCCTTTCTCTAAGAAGGATACATATATTTGAGTATCTTTAGAATATTGCTAATTGTTTGGTCTTTATAACCTTTTTGAGAGGGCATAGATACAATTATGCTTTCTTGATTGTACTGATTTTGTTAGATGTGATTAGGTGCATCAAGCTGACAGATTCTGGTTTGCAACGTATTTTGCTGAAGTGCTCTTCTCTTCAGAGTTTGAACCTTTATGCCCTTTCCACGTAACCACTTGTTTCATTTTAATATACCTGTCAAAAAAATATGTTCCATTTTATTGTATGTCGTGTGCGTATGCACCTTTCTATCTCTCAAAGATATACTACAAATTTGCATGTGTTGTTTGAATTCCTAATCAGACAAGCTGCTTCCTTTCTTACGTGCAGTTTAACAGATGAAGCTTATAAGAAGATATCTCTTTTGCCTCATCTTATATTCCTGGATCTCTGTGGTGCTCAGGTATAATCTTCAGCATTCTCTTGAATTTTTTTTTTCCGTGCATTATGCTATTGCTTGGTGCAACGATTAAATTGTTTAAGTGGCATTGTATTAACTTAAGTTGTCCTTCAGAATCTAACAGATGACGGGCTTTCTTGTATAGCCATGTGCAAAAACCTGGTGTCTCTCAATTTGACATGGTATGTAACACAGTTATTTACTTATTTTTTAATTTTCATCTGGAGCAGAAGGAGACATAGTAGTATGTTCTTGGACTGATATCTATTGGCATTGACAGGTGCGTACGAGTCACTGATGTTGGGGTCATAGCAATAGCTCAAGGCTGCAGGTCTCTTGAATTCCTAAGGTAAAACTGGACCTAAAATTATCATTAAAAATAGGAGACAGAGATGGCCTATGATATGTTACTTCACCACCTCCACAAAATTGACAAGTATTCAATTTTGTGAACTAATTGAGGTAGGGATGTCCTGCTTTTGGATGTTTCAAGGTTTGTCTAGTCACTGGACTTCCACCTTAAGCAATAATAGAACATAAAGTATAATCAAATGCTATTGACTGCAGATTTATTTGAAAATTAACTAATGAACTGGTGGTCGATTTCAGTAACTGACTAAACTCGTGACCTTCCAGCAATCTGATTGTGCTATATATATTTATTTTCTTTTTGTGCTGCTCTGCAGTTTATTTGGGATACTTGGGGTATCTGACAAGTGCTTGGAGGTACTTTCTAGCTTTTGCTCCGATACACTTACAACCCTTGATGTAAATGGCTGCACCAATATAAAGGTACAGAATATCTTTCGAATCTCCAGCCATGCTATCTCCTTTGTTTCCTAGAACATTGGCTCGTAAAATGGCATGTGATAAAGTTGGAAAACATTAGCAATTAAGCCTTTCATCTTTCAATATGATTGGAACAATTCCATTTGGCGGAATTGCTAAACAATTAACAATGCGTGCTCAAAATATGTTGATCTGCTAAACGATATTTCATTTGACTTGTAAGTATTAAAACCATAGCAACAATAGTATGAACCGGAAGATAGGAACAATTTCATTTGGCGGAACTGAGATCGAAACAGTTTCACTGAATGGTTTTGGGAATTGATTATGAACTTTAATGCAGAAGCAACTCCTATATTGAGGCCATTTCTCTTTTTTAGAGAAAGAAGGGCCGGCTTGGCTCAGCGGTAAGCTTGCTTGCCGTGGTGTGTCAGGTCGCGGGTTCGAATCAGCCTCTCTGCAAAGCAGGGGGAAGGCTGCCTAGAGTATTCCCTTCCCCAGACACTCACGAAGTGTGGGTATTGAACTGAGTCGGCCCTTTAGAGAAAGGAAGGAAAATTTGGAAGGACTTATATGCATGTGAAGAAGAAGAGGGACAAGTTAGCAGAGTGCTTTTTAAGTTAAATTCAAAAGAGAAGGCAGAGGACTTTAGCTATGCCAAGAAGAGGGTTTTAGTTAGGTTTTTAGTGATGTTTGACAGAGGCTACACTATTTTTGATTATGGGGTTTTACCCCACTTTGGTAAGTAATGCGAATGAAATGGCATTTAGGCAATGCTTGATAAGATAAAACACTTTAGACCTCTCTATAACAGCAGCAACAATCATATTTATAGCAAAACACTCTGTGTAAAATTACCCCTCTATTAGCAATTAAGCCTTTCATCTTTCAATATGATTTTGCACAGTAGGTTTTCTAAGTTAATCACTTGGTTGGCTGGAAGTCGCTGCTCTTCCCACATGACCTTTCACATTTTTCTCATATCGTCCCATGGTTCATATAATTGTTCTTAACATTCTGGTACATCACTTTGTAGAATCGCAGCCGTGATCAACTGCTCAAGTTATTCCCCAACCTGACGTGCTTCAAAGTGCATAGCTAAGTTGTCATTTTGTCGATGATTTCATCTGCTCTTCTCCAGTGACTATCTCAGCTAGCACAGAGTGAGTGAAAGAAACTGATGCCAAATGCCAAATTGCTAAAGGATACAATGAGCCCTTGATTTATTACCAACAGGAGAAAAAGAGTGAAGGGGAAAGTTAGTTTACCTGCTTCTACGAAAGATAAAACAAGGTAACTTGGCATGCTTTGGGCACCACTTAGTGTATCATCCTTTCGTGGCGGATATTTTTAGTTCCTTCATATGCTCACTCAACATGGTCATCTCTTATGTGATCCAAGCTGATGCATTTTCTATACATGTAAGTTCTCAGCATGAATTTATGGCTTTTTGAATTCCTAAACTTTAAGTGTTTACACATGTTTTATGGAGAATCATGTAATCTTGAATTGGTTCAATGTATATCATACTCTAAGCTTCTTTTACTTATCAGAATTTGTGATAAATCCTCTTTTCAAATGTAAGAAAAGGGGTACCATGATGAAGTCCTCTTACTTAAGAGTGAGTCTGTAACAAACAAAGTGAGAAAAGATGATAACCTTGAACTTGATTGACATACTATTGTGTTGATTAAAGGATCAAAGCTGACATAAAAGTGCATCTTTTCCTAAATCATACTGTTCATAACAAATATTAGGAGCCAAAGTGCAGCACCACCATCTTTATGTTAAGGATGAAAGAATTTGTCTCAAGGATTATGCAACACCCAGGCAAATCTTATATTAGTAGAATACCAGAGAGATGTTAGGTATATAATAAAGCGCATGATAAAGTCGTACCTGATGGTAAGCAACTCCCACTTCCAACCGAGAGGTTGTGAGTTCGAGTCTCCCCAAGAGCAAGGTGGGAAGTTCTTGGAGGGAAGGATGCCGGGGGTCTATTTGGAAACAGCCTCTCTACCCTAGGGTAGGGGTAAGGTCTGCGTACACACTACCCTCCCGAGACCCCACTAAGTGGGATTATACTGGGTTGTTGTTGTTGTTGTTGTTGATAAAGTCGTACTGACTTAATCTCAAAGCGGACATTATTACCAGTGGTCTGAGTTGTTATATATCAGGGTATTCTGAAACATTAGTCGAACCACCGCGGACGTATTGCAGATTGAGTGCTAAGGTAGCATCGAGTTTGAAGCTAATATCTGGCTCAATAAGGCAATTCCTCACATAATTAAGGGAGCATTGAAATGTGACTAAAACACCAGAACCTTGTTTCAGATTCTTAAAATTATTTATGAATTTGGCTTGACCACAACTCATCCGTTGAATCTTTACCATAAGTCGGTTTGGATCTCCACTTAGTTTCATTTCTTCCAAGCTTCATGACCCAATGGAGCATCTTAGAAAATATATAAAATTGAGGATTTGTCATTGTCCCCTCCAGCTGTTGGCTCCATATTACGGATTGACTGGATGGCCGACAACTAACTATCTAGACTTTTTGGATTATTCATCAGACACATATTTCGTGAAATGGTTCATGCATTGTTGCCAGGAGCAACAAGATCAAGGATTAACACTTCATTTCTATTTCTACGGATCTTTCATGGAGGGATAACACATATATATAATAAAGTAAAGACTAGTTGGAGTTTCAAGATTGCTTAACCAAAAATTAGGAAATAATACATATATCCATGCGTTCCACCTTTGATTAACTGTCTGAAATAATGTCCCACACCACACGTATTTCTCTTATGATCATATTTTTGTTTCAACCTATTTCTTCTAAAGAGAATGACTCATATTATATTCTCCATCAACTATTATTTACCATCATGGTTGTAGCAATTTTGTAATCTTGTGTCAATAAAAGCTATAATGTAAAGATTATATATAGGAATGGCAAACGGGGCGGGGCGGGTGCGGGGCGGGGCGGTTTTCAGCTTATGCGGGGCGGTGCGGTTTTCAGTTTATGCGGGGCGGGGCGGGGCGGGGCGGGTTCAAGAATTATTTTTTAAATTTAATTGCGGTTGTGGGGCGGTTGCGGGTTACGCATTTGTGTAATACTTGCATCGCACATTTGTTGCTTTTCGTCAAAGAAGATTAAATCTTTTCCTGCATTTTGCAATCTTGTTTCTTAATTAGAATCTGTTTTATAAACTTTCCCTTGCTTATCTTTATATCTTTATTTTAATTTTAAATTTTGTATTCATTAATCTCCTCTTTTCTTGCTCTTTTAAGCTTAGATGTGTGGGTAATATCATATATTCTAGTTATAAATTATCAACATATTAGGATATTATCAATTTTTGGAGCATTAAAATATTGGTGCGCCTATCCGGTAAAAATATTGGATACTAGTTTTAAGAAGATATATTTAAAATTGATTATTATAATTAACTTACTAATCAAATTACTATGCTAAAAAATATATTCTAACAGGATTAATAGAAGACATACCATAACTGATGTTCAATAATTAATTACAATTTGAATAAAAATAATCCAAAGATTTCTTATGTTTTATTTAACGGTTTAATATGAAAATGAACATATAAGTATATAACTTAAAAAATATTTGTAATCAACCCTAAAGTAGATCTTCCCTAACCATCTCAGTCTGCGTATGACGTATGTGTATATCACCTTGTAAAAGATGAATTATTTTAAGGATTGATTCATGTTTCTCAATAATTTAATTTTTTCTTGTATGTACTAATAATTAACTTAAATATATCATACATGATACATGTACCAGACTGATCATTATTGATAATGTTAATAGATCCATAAAATAATACAATTGAAATTTTATAAAATATTAAAAAAATTCAATTGAAATTTCATAAAATATTGAAAACATTATGGACATAGGTGAAACTACCTAGAAAAGAAGGTCATAGGTTATCATTAATTTTTTTAGGTTTTTTTTTAAAAAAGAGAAACTAGTAAAAAATGAAAAATGAATTTTTTTTTACTTTGCGGTGCGGTGCGGGGCGGGTTTATGCGGGGCGGGGCGGGGTGGTTTGAAAACAGAAAATATTCCTATGCGGTGCGGGGCGGGGCGGGTTGAACATTATGCGGGTTAAGGATAAACCCGCCCCGCAACCGCCCCGCACCGCCCCATTGCCATCTCTAATTATATACTAGCTGACTTCACCTAATAGTATATATGTTTGGTTCAAAAAGCTTTTGCAAAAAATGTTCTTAGTTTTTCTAAATTAAAATCTAGAATAAATCGGTTAAGAAAAAAATATTCCAATATCTTCAAGGGACATGGTTCGTCGATCACGGTCCGTTAATCATCAAAATTAATTTAAAGCCCAACTAAATAAATCCTCGCCTTTTGATGGTGGCTAACGTATGTGCAACTCAACATAAGAATCAGATTACACTATCAATATGTTCCTGCATAAAACCTTTAAGCACAGTAAAAACAGTCAACTTTACCAGTTTCAAAATTAATGAGCAGGAACTGGGTACGTTGATCAGCATTGTGTGCACAATCTTAACTTCTCCTTTTGGAATTATCAAAAAAATAAAGCATTAATGATAAGAGCAAAAAGTGACGGTTAAGCAATATCAAACTTATGATCACTAGGGCTACACTGACATGTACATAATTAAGAGCTCAAATATTTAATCTAAGCATATTCGCCATCTTAAAAGAGTCATCACGTAACGATCTGACAGATCGTTTTGAGTGTTGTACCTCCGTTCTTATATTTACTGCTTATTCTATGCTAAATTATTATATGTAGCTTGCACGGGTAGTTGGTTGGGTCCGGAGATATTTTGGTGTGAGTTGAGACACTCAAGGTTGGAAGCTTAAGTTGAAAAGGCTGATCGGATATTCACTTATGTGTAAATGCTTCCGGAATGCAGTTTTGGTTGTCCCAATAGCTCCATATTATAATTTTGGACTTAGAAGTGTGTCTGGATAGTGATTTGGAGGCCCGTAATTGATTTTATCTTGAAATGGCGAAAGTGAAAAAATTGGAAGTTTTGAAAAATGAGAAGTTTGACTAAGAGTTGAATTTGTAGTTATCGGGCTCGGATATTGGTTCCGGAAGTTGAAATAAGCCCGTTGTAATGTGAGCACGTGATTTTTGCCCTATATGAGAATTACTCCCAAAAATTTTCAAAAATAAAATACTTTTGAGTTGTTTGCAATTTTTGTGGATTTTATGTTATTGTTTACATCCGTGTGTGCGTGTTTTATTGTTTAAATTAATTAAAAATACAAAAATATATGTCGCGCGCGTATTTCGGAGGTTAATTGTTCGCTTAGGAATTAACTGAACCGTGTTTAATTTTTAAAAGAAAGAAAATTACAAAAATACGTATTTATTGCCTTTGTGTCATTTAATGTACAATTGTGTGGACTTAGAAGTGTGTCTGGATAGTGATTTGGAGGCCCGTAATCCGATTATATATATATATATATATATATATATATATATATATATATATATATATATATATATATATATATATATATATATATATATATATATATATACAATATAGAGTCTAGTTTTAGGAAATAAAGAGATAGGGAAATTAGATTGGGCCAAATCCAGTCCAAAACACCTTACCCAAAACGAAAAAACAGGCCCAAGATGTCACCCCTCACCCGGTCCAGATCAATCGGTCTTAGAGAAGGCCAAACGACGCCGTTTAGGGGCGTTTAGTCTGAGCCGTTCACTCAATCTCATCAAACGATCCCGGGCTCCCCTCACAACCCGGTCCATTTCGATCTGGGGCAACCCGTTCTCCAAACGGCGTCGTCCATCTTAAGTGAAAGATCCAGGCCGTCAATCTCGCTTGATCCAACGGCCTGGATTGAATCCTCCAGCTCGTATATAACCTCCAAACTGCACCCAGCCCCCCCAAGCCAAACCCCCCTCTCTTCGTCTCTAAGCTTCAAAGACCGGTCCTCCCTCCCCACCGTCCTCCGCCGTGCACCACCGCCGAAAATCACCTTATGGCGGCGGTCAGTCACCAAACCCCACCATTTTAACACCCTATGGCCACTCAACCATCTTGAGTCCGAATCCATGAACCATTAACCTCGAATCATCCCCGAGCTCTTTGAATATTAGATCGAAGAATCGACCCAAACCTCACTTTGTCCGTTCGACCCCAAATCAACACCACGCCACCACTAGACCTCCCTCATCCCAAACCATACCCCAGTTTTGTTCGAATCTGACCGGAACTGGCCGAGCCCCAAATCCCACCCTCAAGAACCCTAAAATTTAAAATGACGAATTAGGCCAAATTGACTGGAATTTCGGGGTCTAATGGACCTTATTCGAGGTGTTCTCGGTTGAGAACACTTCGATTAAGGTCTATTCGACCTCAAAGCGGGCGAGCCAAGTTCGAACCTGGGTCATTTTTGATTTCTGAGGTATCTGATTCCCTTCTTTCATTCCATATACTTAATTTTATATCTTTACATGCTCTGCTTGGTTTGTTTATTTTTGTAAATTTTTCCGGCATTTTCTGCCCATCTCGACAGACCTTTTATTTGGTCAGTTCATTTTTCTCTTGTCTGTTCGACTCATTATTGTTGTTGTGATTACATTGTGTATTTAATCTAGATAAGGTCGTCGAGTAGTGAATTCAGATTATTAGTCCCTGATTCTGCCCGAATACTATGAATCGAATTCGTAGGTCAATTATTTGCTGTCAGTTATACGTGTGGTAATCGATTAGACGAACGTCGTCGATTAGTTGTATGGGTCTGTTGGTCAGAACAATATAGCAGTGAAACTCAATATTGGTTCCAGAATCACTGTTTGGTCGAAAATATATATTCTTTCTAAGATTGAGTTTAGAATTTCAAATGAACATTAGATGTATTGGACTTAGACAGACAATCCAAGGTCTAGTGGACTGCCACCCTTTGAGCACATGTTAAGCCATTAAGGCAGCCCATAATAGATGCCTTATTGAGTAGTGGAACCTGCTGTACAGCAGGCCACTGACTGTCTTCTGCAACCAATAGTTTAAAATAGTAAAACCCACACTTAGATAAAGTTTAGTGCTAAAAATAGAGAGGGGATGGGCTGGGCAGAGATGTGGATGTGCAGATGTATTCCTTGATGTTTTTGGCCCTGGTAAGTAGTGGGTTAAGCTATAAATGGACTAGAAATACACACAAAAGAAGAAGAGAAAAAAGACCAGGGACATACAGAGAGATTTGGGAGTTTCTTAAAGATAGAGATATACACACAAAGGAGAGAAATACAATTCTGAAAAAAGAAAGAAACCTGAAAGTGTTGCTTCACTACTGATTTTTGAGTTCCATTTGCAAAAAATTATCAAAAGCATTGCTGCCTGGTTCTCCAGTTCAAAACTGATCTAGTTTTCCCTTTTCTTGATTGTTGAAGTTCATTTGAAATACAGTTGGGCATAATTGGGTATATCTGTGTTGCTGTTTTGGTATTTTCTGGAATTTACAAACTGGTTTTCAAGTGTGCTGGATTTCTTTTGTTGTTTGCAATTACTTTGGTATTCCCGGATTAGAATTGGTATTCTTGGGAATTTGGTTACTGCGTTGAGATTGTTTCTGTCACTGCTGTGGGTTCAACTGTTGCTACTGATCTCTTCCGTTTTCCTTCTTCTTTTGTCATCATCCAGGTACACAATTCAAATCTAATGCCAATGTATCTCTTTTGGATGTTGAAATGAATTGCAACATTAGTTTAAACTGCCTCGGGAGTTTTTATCTCTCTGTATTAATAGTTAAATAGGTATTCAATAGCAGTATGAATATTGGTAAACTATATGTGTTTAGAATATTACAGAAAATGATATAGGACTTGTGTTACTTTGGTGTTGGTCCATTTGTAAACATGATAGTTTGAGTATTAGATAACTGTTTGCTATGGTTCAAATTGGAATAGTTTGGCAAAATCTAAACTTGTATTGCATAAACTGCATAAATTGCTTTTGATATTCAGTTTTCAAATTTTTAGTTGATGGGATAAAATGAACATCGATTAGAATAGATTATAAATGAACATGCTCTTTAGGTTTAATTCAAACATGTAAATCGCTTCTATATATTGATGGTATAGTAAGTTTTCGTACTCTCAGGGAATATTAAATACGCTATTTAACCATTGATTTTCGCAATTATTAGCAAGATTCTGTTAAAATTTGATTAGCACATAGGATAAAAAAAATTTGAATTGAATTTGACAAACCGGAAAGAATCTAAGGATGTCGTTAATGAATAAAAGGTTTAGCTCGATTACTTCACAAATATGTTTATTGGGCTTGCAACAAGGGCTTAAGGTTAAACAACATGTTAGCAAAAGGCAGTTAAAGTTTTCTTCAAATCACAAATACGTTAGTCATTTTAGGTGTGATTTTAATCATTTTTACCTTTCTTAAATACGGGTGTGCATTTCATGCAACTCAAATCCAAATCCAACAATGTTGAATAAGAATGTGTCGAGGATCCGGGTACATTTCATGTGACGTGATCCGAAAACGTGTTCTTAGACAATGTTCATTTTCTTAAGCTCTAATAATTGACAAAAAGCGGTAAGTAATATTAAAATTACACTATAGGATAATATGTTGTAAATGAGGTTAATAAGCCAAAATATGACAGTTGAGCGACCGTGCTAGAACCACGGAATTCGGGAATGCCTAATACCTTCTCCTGAGTTAACAGAATTCCTTATCCGGATTTCTGGTACGCAGACTGCTTAATAGAGTCATTCTTTTCCTCGATTCGGGATTCAACCGGTGACTTGGGACACCATAAATCTCCAAAGTTGCAACTCTGATTTAATTAAATAAATCCCGTTTCGATTGTCCTTTAATTGGAAAAACTCCTTCGCGCCCACACGGTTAGCGCCAAAAGGAGGTGTGACAGCTCTGTCGACTCTGTTGGGGATGTGTGACCCAGAACCACTGGTTCAGGGTTTAAGAATTCGAGCTTTAAATAATTGTTATATTTGGCTTATTATCATTTGATTTTATTATATGTCTGTATTTAATGTGCTAAATGTTGTTTTTACCGCTTTGATATTCTTGTGAATTGTACATATAAATTGTTCCGAAACCAATCTCCTCTCTGAGTCTTCTAAATCATGAAGAAGGGTGCACTTCGTGTGACTACTTTTCTGTATAGTGTCTAATTCCCACTTTAGAACGATGTTTGGATAAGTTGCAAAATCGGTGAAGCTTCTATATTCCCGGGTTGCTACCTCCTCCTCGGCTCGAGTTGCCGCTCGGGTAAGCCAGGTCTAGAACAATAAACCCAGGTTTTTAAATCTAGAATAACAAAGCTTCATGCCGGATTCCTAGTAGGAACGTTTATTTGCATCATGTTGCATTTGACTTAGGGGACTCAACACAGGGGTTGGGTCCGTCTAGGACAGGTGACCTGAAATGAAAAGACCATCCTGCTGCATCCTGATTGTTTTACGCATTTATTTGCTTCAGACTTGCATGCTGATCGATTTTTAAATATTGAGAAAAAAAAAGAAAAAAAAGATGTTTTTTTTAATAAAAAAAAATGTGTGTTTAAAAAAAAAAATAGTTTATTTGTTTTTTAGTAGAATAAAAATAGTTTTCATTTACAGATTGAAGTTTGTTTTTAAAATCGAACTACGCGGGTTTGATTCTCATTGGATGTGGGATACGTAGGCAACCTTTATCAGGTCCAACCATTCCTTTTGCAAAAAGTAGCCAAAAAATATCGAAATTAATTTTTCGTCGTAAATAAGTCGGTGATGCTGTTTTCAAAAACAGCCGAATGTTCCCGAAAGGGACGCCGGAAGGCTGATTTTGTATAAACAGCCACCTTTGGGTCAATTTTTAGATTTTGATCGATTAACCCACACAGCCTTAAAATCTTTGTCCCCGAGGCGTTGAAAGGCCGTGATTGAAAATTGAGTTTTTTTTAGTAAAACAAAGTTGTTTTTCTTTCTTTAATCACCTTAATAAATGTGCAGGATGAGCACAAATCAGAATAAATCGTTTTCAACCTGTAGCGAGGTCCCTCAACAGCTCCACATATGGTGGAATGATTTGGAAGACAGTAGTAAAAAGAATTTTGGGAGGTTTTGTTAATCTGTTGAATATCAAGCCAAGGAAAGATATCATCGAGGCACTGATATCGTTCTGGGATCCGACCCGCAATGTGTTCCATTTTGCTGACTTTGAACTTACACCCACGCTAGAGGAGATTGCAGGCTATGCAGGATTAAATGGGAAATTAAGAGGACAATACCTACTTTCACCAAGACCGGTATCTCCGCATAGGTTTCTGGATTTGCTAAGCATTAGTCGGAAGGTGCAAAATGATGATTTATCGGGAGGATGTTGCGATCTCCAATTCTTATACCAACGGTATGGCACTCCTCGGGGTTTTGAAGAGTCAAATCTTGGACTAACTCACGCTAGGAATAGAACCAAGTGGGAGGCCAGACGAATTCTAGCATTCATAACGACGTTCCTGGGGATTGTGATTTGTCCGCGCGAAGATAAGAAAATAGAGATAAATCTTGTAGGAATAGCTGATGTTGCAATCAAAAAGGCTACCAGCACGGTAGTCCCTTTGGTTTTGTCCGAAATCTACCGAGCCTTGACTATATGCCGAGAAGGGGCAATTTCTTTCAAGGATGCAATCTGTTACTCCAATTGTGGATGCAAGAACACCTCCATCACCGGACACGATACATGAACCATGGGTTGACTGGAAAAAGCTGTATTAGTGGTTTTGAGGAACGGATGATAGGCGCCGTATTCCCCGAAGGGGTCGAAGCATGGCTTGCACGATTAAGTTCAATAAAGGCCGACCAGGTTGAATGGGCGTTCGGGTGGTTACCTGATACTGAAGTAGTATACATGGCAGCCGAGGAATGTTATATTCTTCTGATGGGGATTCGCGGTATCCAACCATATGTTCCTCATCGGGTATTACGTCAACTAGGAAGATTTCAGATTATTCCTACCGATGAAGATCTAAGAAAGCACGCCATTGAGTTGAGCCCAGGAGTCGTATTCCCCGAAGAAAAGATTAGAAAGCTGTGGCATGAATGTAGATTTCTTGAGCCTAAGACTATGGTTCGAGAACTGGCTAAGGGTGAGGTAGATCCAAAGTACAATGTTTGGTTCGGGAAAAGGTTTCAGATTCATCAGAAATCTGCTAAAAGAGCCCATGTCCAACAGTTCACGGAAGATTCACAAGAGCAATGGAATTGGCTAGCAAAGGAAGAAGGTTACAGGACGAAGATTGGTTAGATAGAACAGCAGGTCCGGGACCTTCAATTCGAGAAGAGTATGCAAGCTGCCGCCGACGAAGGAGATAAAAAGAAGTTGGCACAAGAAAATGACTTTTTGAGAGTTCAAATCCGGCAAATGAAAAGGGATGCTAACAAACGGTTGAGGAGTCGATCGGACGAAAAGTTGATAAAGGGTTTGAAAAATCAAGTCGTCGATGTCCAAAGAGAATTGGAAGAGTCGAAGACCCAGACGATGAGGATCGGCGCTAGCTGAAGAAGGGAGGAACATCAACAGGCACTTCATCTACAACGAGTGGAAAAAGATTATACTGAGATCATCACTAATCTAAGGGAAGCGAATTCTACCCTCAGGGAGCGGGTTTTCAAACAAGCCCGGGATGCCAGAGAAGACCTCGACCATTGCCACAATTTGATGGCACGACTGCAAGAACAAGTGGATAGGCTCTTAGACCAAGTCACCAACAATGCTCGAAGATTGGGGGCGAAGAATCAGCGCATAGAACAGCTACTCGGAGAAAGGGATAGGATCAAGGACCGAATTGAAGAAATCGGGCATTACGTCACCATGAAGTGCTTAGCTTGTGAACAAATGCCCCGCACCGCCCTTTTCGCTTCAGTTATGGATTATGTTCATCAGATCATGAGAGAGTTAAGAGGACTGCACAGGGACCTCGCACCAAGGCCCGCGACAAGGCCGAACGATGCCTCGCGGGCCCCCAGGAATTTAAGGGCGTTAAGCTGATGATTGAAAGATGTATTTTTGAAATTTTGAACACTGGCTGGCATCTTTGTTGTTTTATTTGTACTCTTAAGTCAAGCACTTTTCGTATGATTGTTGTAAGACATGTTTTGTAACTATAAGGGTTTTGTTATAAGAATTCCAAAATTTTGCCACAATCTTGTATCAGAACTACGCTCGGTCTGATTCACGTAGGGACGTGATACGTAGGCAATCCACATAAGATTTGACCACCACTAAAAAAAAAAGAAAAAGAAAGGATAGGGAGGTTAATAAAAATGAGGTTTTCAAGGATAAAAAAAAAAAAACTGGAATGACGCATGTGATGAATACATATAGAAATGGTTAATTGATTAGGTGCATTGCATCCAACATGCTATAACATATCTGTTAAACTCAGTAAGCTAACAAGTTTGTTGCAATTCCAGAAAAGTTTAGCAGTTGACTTGACAGAATATACTGGCCGATCACCATTACCGTACCAGATCAAAAGGTCCAATTCCAGCAAGCATGTCTAGTTCCGGCAAAAGTGTCGATGGAGAGAAAACAGAGATACAAATCATGAAAGAGGAGGTGGACCGGTTGAGACAGCAAATGACAGAGATGCACCTAGCCTGGGCTAGGGGACAGTCATCACTAAACCTTCCTACTCTTACACCAGCACCAGAGCATCCGTCCATTGACCCATCGACAAGTGCCCCGATCTATCCATATTATCAAGGGGAAAACCCTTATACATCCCAAGTTCTACCAGCTAGACAAAATACTCCTCCTCCGGTTACCCCTATTTTTGTGGCACCTCCACCTGCTACTTTACAAAAGTCGTCCAGTGAGCCGCTTTTCCAAATCCATGACAATCATTGTTATTCTCCTGAGCCTACCTTTAAGTCTCCCGAACCGCATTCACACACCCCTCACTGGGATAACCCGGCAGAACCGGAAAAGCAATTCAAAAGTTTGGAGCATGAGGAAGTTATTCGAAAAGTTAAAAGCCTGGAGCAGTCCTTCAGGAATATGCATGGTTTGGGCAATCAGGTCAGCGTCGCTTACTAAGATCTGTGTCCATTCCCAGATGTCCGGTTGCCAGTCGGGTTCAAAATGCCCAAGTTTGACCTATACGAGGGGCATGGTGACCCAATAGCCCATCTTCGAGGTTTTTGTAGCAAAATGCGAGGAGCCGGAGGGCGAGATGAAATTCTGATAGCTTACTTCGGTCAGAGCTTAGGAGGGTCGGTCTGCACTAGAGTGGTACACTAGGCAGGATCCCAGCATATGGTTTACATGGGATGACTTGGCTCAAGCATTCATCGGCCGGTTCCAGTATAATCTTGAAATAATCCCCGATCGCTTATCATTGCTAAAGTTAGAGAAGAAACCCGCCGAAAGTTTCAGAGAATTTGGTTTTCGCTGGAGGGAACAAGCAGCAAGGGTAGATCTTCCTATGAGAGAGAATGAGATGGTGGATTACTTCCTGCAGACACTGGAGCCAACCTATTTCGGACATCTGGTGACGTCCGTGGGTAAGTCATTCACTAAGGTGATAAAGATGGGGGCTATGATCGAGGAAGGCTTGAAAGCTAACAAGATCATGAGTTATTCAGCGTTGAAAGCCACCACTCAAGCTATTCAAAGTGGCACCGGAGGAGTGCTTGGAAAAAAGAGGAAAGAAGAGGTCGCGACAGTCGATTCCGGAGCATGGTTCAGAAACAGAGGCCCCGCACCCCAGTATAATCCACCACAACCCCACCAACAAAATTACTCTCACAATCCATATAGCCATCCGCAACACTACTACCCAACACCAGATGCTCACTTTACCATCCATCATGCCCAATCATATGCCCCACCTCCCGTCCAGGCACCACGGCGTGCGCCAAACCCACAAAATAATTATCCACCCCCAAGAGCATACAGAAACCCCACGGCTGCGGGTTTTCGTCCGAACCAAGCCTTCAAGAACGACAGGGCGCCAAGGCCGAAGACTTTCACTCCCTTGGGAGAGTCTTACACCAGTTTGTTCCACCGATTGAAGCAAGTAGGGTTGCTAAATCCGGTCGAGGCTAAGCTACCAAACCCTCTTCCAAAGAATCCGGATCATTCAATAAATTGTGCATACTGCTCAAGATGTCCGGGGCACGACACAGAAAAGTGTTGGAGGTTGAAAACAGCTATCCAGGAACTCATCGACACTCGCCGAATTGAGGTCCAGACTCCAACGGAACCCGACATCAACCGAAATCCGCTCCCAACTCATCATGAGACCAACATGATCGAGCTGGTACGGGTAGAAGAGGGATATGAGAAGACCCCTCAGACCGTGATGATTATCAGATCTAGTGGGGTCGGAGTGAAAAAGGGGCCAAACTCTGACGAGTCACTCATCCGTAAGAAGGAAGTACGGGATGGGTCGGAAGCAGAAATGGGAAATGCAAGCGAAGTACTGGTGAGGCCAGGAGGAGTAAAAATAGTTGTACCAGGGGAAGCAACCAGACCTGTCTTAACTGTAACAGGTGTTCGAGTGGATCCGTTCATCATCAAGCCAGCAATACAGTTGCCGATAGCTGATAGCAAAGCTATTCCATGGAATTATGATCGGGTCACGACGACTTACAAAGGAAAAGAAGTTAAAGAGGAAGTCTGCGAAGCGCAAGGTTTGACCCGTTCAGGGAGATGTTTTGCCCCTGTGGAATTGAGAAAGACTAATCCGGCAACACTAAAAAAGCTGGTAACTGACGAAGAAGCAGAGGAATTCCTAAAAAAGATGAAGCTGCATGATTATTCTGTCTTAGAACAACTGAAGAAAACTCCTGCGCAAATCTCATTGCTGTCCATATTGATACATTCTGAAGAACACCAGCAAGCCTTGATGAAAGTTTTGAATGAGGCCCACGTGCCCGACAAAATCTCCGTCAGTCACTTGGAAAAGATTACCAATAGGATCTTCGAAGCAAATCGAATCACCTTCACCGATGATGAGTTGCCTGAGGAAGGCACCGAGCACAACAAGGCTTTATATCTTACGGTAAAGTGTGAAGAGTCTGTGGTTACCAGAGTTCTAGTCGACAATGGGTCCAGTGCGAACATTTGTCCTCTCTCTACACTAAACAAGTTGAAAGTGGATCTTAGCAGGGTACCCAAGAACAACATATGTGTCCGAGGGTTCGATGGAGGAGGCAAGGCATCGGTCGGGGACATAATGTTAGTCTTGACCATTGGACCTGTGGAGTTCACCATGGAATTCCAGGTGCTGGACATGGTAGTTTCATACAACCTTCTGATAGGACGACCGTGGATCCATGCTGCAAAAGCAGTTCCATCCAGCCTACACCAACTAGTCAAGTTTGAGTGGGATCGACAGGAGATCGTAGTGCATGGAGAGAATGATCTACAACCAGGCACCATCGTCCCCTTTGTTGAGACAGAAGAGGATGTTGGGCCATGGGTATACCAGATCTGCGATGCGGTATCCGTCAACTGAGTTCCAGAGGGGGAATGCATTCCCAATGACAGAATAATCACTGCAGACGTCATGGTGGCTCATGAAATGCTGAGAAACGGTTTCGTACCTGGCAAAGGTTTAGGTGCATCTCTGCAAGGAATCATACAACCGGTATCCGTGGTCGAAAATGTGGGAACCTTCGGCTTGGGATTCAAGCCAACACCAGAGGACATCCAGCGAGCCAAGAGGAATAAACAGAAGACATGGTTGCTGCCGAAGCCTGTTCCGCACCTTTCCCGATCTTTTGTCAGGTCCGAAATAAGAAGACAACCGACGATAAAGGTTCCCGGTCTTATGGTCAGGCCAGACGAAGAGTTCTTGAGAAGGTTCGAGGACTTATTCTCAGATGTATGCATGTTAGAGGATGGCGAAGGGCCCAGCCATGCCGAGATACAGTTTGTGGGATCGAAAGCAAAGTTGAATAATTGGAAGGCTACTCCTCTCCCTATCCGGAAGGAGTCTTGGTAGTCTGTTTTGGATTGTTTTCTTTCAAATTTTGTGTGGGGCTATCCCCGGAGTAAAATACATTTGTTTTAGTTCATTTTCTTTTGTTTGGGTATGCAAGCCTGTTTTCCTTGTATCGTTCCCATTAATGAAATTTTGTTCCCTTTGTTCCTAATTTTGTTTATTTTTCTTTCTTTTACTTTTTTGAGCAGCTTTCTTTCAACTGATCTTAATGATATGGCGTGCGTAAAGATTAATCAACCCAGTCTAGAAAGTCAATATGGTTTGAAAATAATAACGCAGGAAATAAGAAGTGACGAGAGTGAATCGGAATACGACGATGATGAAGCCGTAGAAGAAATCGGTGAAGAATTAAGTCACTTCGAGGAAAAGCCCAAACCTAATTTAAATGATACTGAGGCTGTTAATCTGGGGGATACGGATGATGTTAAAGAAACCAGAATAAGTGTCCATATCGAACCCAACCTGAGAGAAGAATTGATCAAAACACTCATGGAGTTTAAAGACGTTTTCGCGTGGTCGTACGACGATATGCCAGGACTCAGCACTGATCTAGTGGTTCACAAATTACCTACTGACCCGGCATTCCCTCTCGTCAAGCAAAAAATGCAGAGATTTAAGACGGATATGAGTGTAAAGATCAAGGAGGAAGTAACCAAGCAGTTACAGGCGAAAGTCATTCGTGTCACTCGATGCCCTGATTGGTTGGCTAACGTGGTACCAGTGCCAAAGAAAGACGGGAAGATCAGAGTATGTGTGGACTACCGCAATCTCAACAAGGCGAGCCCTAAGGATAATTTCCCGCTTCCCAATATTCATATCCTGATTGATAATTGCGCCGGGCGCAAGATCGGATCCTTTGTGGATTGCTACGCGGGATATCATCAAATCTTGATGGATGAAGAGGACGCAGAAAAGACAGCCTTTTTCACACCATGTGGAACTTACTGCTATCGTGTAATGCCATTCGGTTTGAAGAACTCAGGGGCAACATACATGAGGGCGATGACTGCGGTGTTTTATGACATGATACACAAAGAGATTGAAGTGTACGTGGATGATGTGATCATAAAATCCAGACGTCAAGAAGACCACATTGTCGACCTCCGGATGTTTTTCCAAAGGCTTCGAAGATATGATATTAAGCTCAATCCGGCCAAATGTGCGTTCGGGGTTCCGTCAGGGAAGTTGCTAGGATTCATCGTCAGCCGACGGGGCATTGAGTTGGACCCATCCAAAATCAAATCCATCCAGGAGTTACCCCCACCAAAGAATAAAACAGAGGTAATGAGTTTGTTGGGAATATTAAATTACATCAGTAGGTTTATTGCTCAGCTTACAGCAACCTGTGAACCCATATTCCATCTGTTGAAGATAGACGCTGCGATAGAATGGACGACAAAATGTCAGGAAGCATTCGACCAAATCAAAAGATATCTGTCAAACCCACCCGTACTAGTTCCGCCTGAACCGGGTAGACCCCTGATTCTTTATCTAACGGTCTTGGAGAATTTGTTTGGCTGTATACTAGGGCAGTACGATCTTACTGGCAGAAAGGAACGAGCCATCTACTATCTTAGTAAGAAGTTCACGGTCCACGAGGTCAAATACACTCATTTGGAGAAGACCTGTTGTGCTTTAACTTGGGTAGCCTAAAAGCTGAAACACTACTTGTCTTCTTACACCACTTACCTCATTTCGCGTCTGGATCCGTTGAAGTATATTTTCCAGAAACCTATGCCTACGGGGAGGTTAGCAAAATGGCAAATATTACTTACGGAGTTCGACATCATATATGTGACAAGGACGGCTATGAAAGCTCAAGCCCTGGCCGATCACTTAGCTGAAAATCCCGTTGATAACGGATACGAACCTTTGAGGACGTATTTTCCAGACGAAGAAGTATTGCAAATTGATGGGTTAGAATTAACCGAGGATCCAGGGTGGAAGCTTTTCTTCGACGGAGCGGCTAACTCAAAAGGAGTCGGAATAGGGGTTGTGCTTATCTCTGAAACAGGACATCATTATACTGTTACTGCTCAACTGCGTTTTCATTGTACCAACAATATGGCTGAGTACGAGGCATGCATCTTAGGGTTGCGATTAGCGGTGGGCATGGATGTACGGGACGTCTTGGTCTTGGGAGACTCGGACCTTCTAGTACATCAGATTCAGGGAGAATGGGAAACCAGAGATTTGAAGCTTATCCCGTATCGTCAATGTTTGCACGATCTGACTAAGCGTTTCCGGTCAGTAGAATTCAGGCATATCCCAAGGATGCATAATGAGGTCGCTGATGCTTTGGCTACTTTGGCATCGATGTTACATCACCCGGATAAGATTCATGTTGATCCATTACATATTCAGATCCGGAATCAACATGCTTATTGCAATATGATAGAGGAAGAGATGGATGGTGAGCCATGGTTTCATGATGTCAAAGAATACCTCAGGTTAGGAATATACCCAGAGCATGCAACTGGAGATCAAAAGAGAGCTATTCGGCGATTGGCAAACGGATTTTTCCTTAGTGGAGGGGGGGGGGGTTTGGGATTGTTGAGATGTATAGATGCAAGTCAAGCCACAACAGTGATGACAGAAATACACGCTGGAGTTTGTTGGCCACATATGAGCGGGTATATTTTGGCAAAGAAGATTCTTCAAGCAGGATATTATTGGCTCACTATGGAGCGCGATTGCATAAGTTTCGTGCGAAGATGCCATCAGTGTCAGATACATGGAGATTTGATTCATTCTCCACCGACCGAATTGCATACAATGTCGGCACCGTGGCCGTTTGTTGCGTGGGGTATGGATGTTATCGGACCTATAGAACCTGCGGCTTCCAATGGTCATAGGTTCATTCTGGTGACGATCGATTACTTTACCAAGTGGGTGGAGGCCAAAACCTTCAAATCCGTGACCAAGAAGGCGGTGGTGGACTTCGTACATTCCCACATCATCTGCAGGTTTGGAATCCCAAAGGTAATCATCACGGATAACGGTGCCAATCTTAACAGCGGATTGATGAAGGAGGTATGTCAACAGTTCAAGATTACACACCGAAATTCCACACCATATCGTCCCAAAGTAAATGGTGCGGTTGAGACAGCAAATAAGAATATAAAGAAGATATTAAGGAAGATGGTAGAAGGGTCTAGGTAATGGCATGAAAAGTTACCATTTGCACTGTTGGGTTATCGCACTACCGTCCGAACTTCGGTAGGTGCAACTCCTTACCTGTTGGTGTACGGAACTGAAGCAGTAATACCAGCAGAAGTTGAAATCCCATCCCTCCGAATTGTCGCTGAAGCTGAGATTGACGACGATGAGTGGGTCAAAACCCGATTGGAGCAATTGAGCTTGATCGATGAAAAGAGATTGACAGCAGTATGTCATGGCCAATTGTATCAAAAGAGAATGGCGAGAGCATATAACAAGAAGGTACGTCCCGGGAAATTTGAAGTGGGACAGCATGTGCTGAAGAGAGTTCTACCACATCAGGCCGAAGCAAAAGGCAAGTTCGCTCCAAATTGGCAAGGACCGTTTGTTGTGACTAGAGGGAAGATGCACCGATATGGCTATCAATTCTGATGCAGTCAAGAGATATTATGTGTAATTCTTTAATGTATTTGTCAACGTTTGGTTTCGTTTGTTTGTATTTGGCATTTTTCGGAGAATGAAATGACAGAGACAATTTTTCTACTACCCAAATACTTTAACCCTTATTTTCCCCTTTGAGCCTTAATTATTCTTTCATATACCCTCTTTCGGAATCATCAAGGAAGATATGTAACAAAATAGAAAAAGAAACAAAGAAAAGACACAAGATAAAGTGAACTACGTTCGACCTAATTCCTCAAGAAGGATACGTAGGTGCCACACGGCTCGGTCATAGTAAAATAAAAATCAAAGATTCCCCAAGCAACAAAACTGGGGCAGAAGTCATGTTTCGTTTGAAAAGATAGTGTGGATTCCGAAAGTTGTAATGAGCTACCCGTTGAGGTTAAATCCCTTTTCTCTAGCCTCGTACACTAAAACCGCATTAATGACCGAAAAATACCTCTCGATTAGTATTTGAGAAATGCCAAGTCATGCAAATGAAAGCCAAGAATGACACTCCGATCCTCGACTGAGTCCAGGATTCACAAGTTAAAAATGGATAGCCCTTTAGAGGGAATTTCGTGGATAATACCCCAGCCCACCGTATGGAGAGAAATAAAATGAGAGAGTCTTACGGTGAAAACCTTTACAGGCACCCTAAGGCGACGGGAGGTCGAGAGAAATGAGAGAATCTCATTAGTGAAAACCCTTTGAAGGGCACTATGAGGTGACAAGGTGAGATGGTTGCAAGGTGTCTGCATGAGACGAGGTTGGGACATTCGTTTACTTCTAGCAAAACGAAGCCGTCAGAAAAGTGATTGACATAAATAGACTGGGTAGATTAATCTCGAAGGCACGACATAAGCATTGGATCGGTTATACATTCAGATAAGTTTTTCCTAGTTTTGAGCTCAGAAAAGTTTTCCTTTTTGTCTTTTGCGATCAGCATTCTTTTATTTATTTCATTTTTATCTATCTCCCTCTTTAAATATTTTTATGTTTATGTCAAAAATTGACTTTTCAAAGCTTACTACCAAGTCTCCCAAATCGGTACAATGAATATGAATAGGCGTGGAACAAGGCAATAAGTCAAAAGACGTTCCTATATTAGGATTGGAGCGACAGGTTGATTGGAAGGTTCAGAGGAATTACAGAGTAGGGCGGAGAACAACAAGGACACATATTACACATTCGGGAGATAGTTTCTCACAACAGATCGTCGACTAAGAGGGTCGGACCACACTGAAGTTTGGAATAAAGGGAGAGATGAGAGATCATCTGTGGAAAGAGCACCATCCCCAGCAAGTATCAACGTCATCCCCAAAGTTCGAGGAAGGCAAAGCAGTTAAAAGAGAAAAGGAAAACCACCCCAGCAAGAGTGGCATGGCCACTCACGACATTTTGAAACTAACAATTTTTCTTTGATTTAAAGCAAGAAAAGAGGGTTCGTCGGCGGAAAAGCATGCTACGTAGAAGGTTATCAAGCTGGGGCAGAAAATTTTCTCCCATTGCGAAAATTTTCTTGAAAGCAAATACCCAGTGGATAAGGATGAAAGCAACACAAGATTTTGGGAAATACCAGTTTCGAGCAAAATAGTTTTGAAAGAGGCCAGACAACACGAGGAAGTGATCTTTGAGCCTAGTATCATCCCCAGCAGTTCTTGGAGAAATGAAACACTGATTTCGAGATTTCCCCAGCAGCATTATATCCCATAAGTTTTTCAAGGAAGCAAAGCGCGAGTCCGGAAGGAGGTTTGGAAAGAGGAAAAAGGAAAAGGGATTCCCCGCCAGGGTAATCCTCAGTCAATGACATTTCAATCCCCAGCGAGCCCGGGAGAGAATAAAGATTGAAGGAAGTAGAAAAGAGGAAATAAAGAAGACTTCCCTAGCAGCATTATCCCCAGTAGGTAAGTAAATAATTCCAAAGATATCCCCAGCAGTCAAGGGAAATATAACACGACCCAGGAGGAAAGCAATTCCAAAACAAGGTAATTCAGAAGTAAAGGTGGCCCAAGAGACGATGCAGGAAGAAGAAAATGGTACAGGAAGCAAAGGAAGGCGATATGGATGGGATGGAGTTAGTGAGTTGTAGTTGAAGCCAGGGAGCCCGCATGAAGAATGGAGTGGTAATTTATTATAAAGTTGTTGTTGAAGTCAGGGAGCCCGCCTGAAGAATGGAGTGGCGATTTATTTTGAAGTTGTTGTTGAAGTCAGGGAGCCCGCCTGAAGAATGGAGTGGCGATTTATTTTAAAGTTGTAGTTAAAGTCAGGGAGCCCACCTGAAGAATGGAGTGGCGATTTATTTTGAAGTTGTTGTTGAAGTCAGGGAGCCCGCCTGAAGAATGGAGTGGCGATTTATTTTGAAGTTGTAGTTGAAGTCAGGGAGCCCGCCCGAAGAATGGAGTGGCGATTTATTTTGAAGTTGTAGTTGAAGTCAGGGAGCCCGCCTGAAGAATGGAGTGGCGACTTATTTTGAAGTTGTTGTTGAAGTCAGGGAGCCCGCCTGAAGAATGGAGTGGCGATTTATTTTAAAGTTGTAGTTGAAGTCAGGGAGCCCGCCTGAAGAATGGAGTGGCGATTTATTTTGAAGTTGTTGTTGAAGTCAGGGAGCCCGCCTGAAGAATGGAGTGGCGATTTATTTTAAAGTTGTTGTTGAAGTCGGGGAGCCCGCCTGAAGAATGGAGTGGCGATTTATTTTAAAGTTGTAGTTGAAGTCAGGGAGCCCGCCTGAAGAATGGAGTGGCGATTTATTTTGAAGTTGTAGTTGAAGTCAGGGAGCCCGCCTAAAGAATGTAGTGGCGATTTATTTTAAAGTTGTAGTTGAAGTCAGGGAGCCCGCCTGAAGAATGGAGTGGCGATTTATTTTAAAGTTGTTGTTGAAGTCAGGAGCCCGCCTGAAGAGAGGAATGTCGATTAATTTTTCAAAGTTGATGATTGAAGTTAGGAGCCCGCTTGAAGAGAGGAATGACGTTTTATTTTCTAAGTCGATGTTGAAGTCAGGAGCCCGCCTGAAGAGTGGAATGGCGAGTTATTTTCAAAAGATGGTTGTTGAAGTCAGGAGCCCGCTTGAAGAGAGGAATGGCGATTTATTTTCTAAGTTGATGTTGAAGTCAGGAGCCTGCTTGAAGAGAGGAATGGCGATTTATTTTCAAAAGTTGATGTTAAAGTCAGGAGCCCGCCTGGAGAGAGGAATGGCGATTTATGTCCAAAAGATGTTGTTGAAGTCAGGAGCCTGCCTGAAGAATGGAAAGGCATACCTTTTAATTCAAGAAGACAATAAGTTACAGCAAAATGTCCCCGGCAGGAATCCAAGTTCAAAATCAGAAGGAAGGCAACAAAGGTCAGAAAAGACAGAAGGAAAATAGTTCGAAGATCACAAGAAAGGGACCAATGATTGGAGTTCGGAAATCAAGATAGGCCGAAATAACAATTGTCAGAAGAGAAGAAGCATGTGAAGAATAATCAAAGCTAGCAGGATGGCAAGGAACATGCCAAGATCAAGTTGAAAAGATAGATAAGAATTTGCAATACTGTAACTTAGTCTAGTTTCTTATTTTTCATTTAGCACGGTGTAATAAGGAGATCAGTTAAGCAGTAGCATCAGCAGCAGCAACAGTGACAGCAAGATCGCAGCAGTCATGGTAGTCCCAGCTACCCAAAACTTCCTGAACTACGTTGGCCTGATTCCCTTTTAGCCAGGGATATGTGGGAGATCTTTTGAAGCAAAGGTTCGGTCAAACTTTTTCAAAATGCTTCATACGGAGTGCTCAAACGGGCAAAAATTGCTCGTATTTGCTTATTATCTTTGCACAAAAACTCTTCGTGTTTACGCGCAAAGAGGGGCAGCTGTGAGCACGTGATTTTTGCCCTATATGAGAATTACTCCCAAAAATTTTCAAAAATAAAATACTTTTGAGTTGTTTGCAATTTTTGTGGATTTTATGTTATTGTTTACATCCGTGTGTGCGTGTTTTATTGTTTAAATTAATTAAAAATACAAAAATATATGTCGCACGCGCATTTCGGAGTTTAATTGTGCGCTTAGGAATTAACTGAACCGTGTTTAATTTTTAAAAGAAAGAAAATTACAAAAATACGTATTTATTGCCTTTGTGTCATTTAATGTACAATTGTGTGATTTGGTATTTAATTATGTTTGTTAATTGTTAGTTATATGTGTTACAAGTTAATCTAATTTTATATATATATATATATATATATATATATATATATATATATATATATATATATATATATATATATAGAGTCAAGTTTTAGGAAATAAAGAGATAGGGAAATTAGATTGGGCCAAATCCAGTCCAAAACACCTTACCCAAAACGAAAAAACAGGCCCAAGATGTCACCCCTCACCCGGTCAAGATCAATCGGTCTTAGAGAAGGCCAAACGACGCCGTTCAGGGGCATTTAATCTTAGCCGTTCACTCAATCTCATCAAACAATCCCAGGCTCCCCTAACAACCCGGTCCATTTTGATCTGGGGCAACCCGTTCTCCAAACGACGTCATCTATCTTAAGTGAAAGATCCAGGCCGACAATCTCGCTTGATCCAACGGCCTGGATTGAATCCTCCAGCTCGTATATAACCTCCAAACTGCACCCAGCCGCCCCCAAGCCAAACCCCCCTCTCTCTTCGTCTCTAAGCTTTAGAGACCGGTCCTCCCTCCCCATCGTCCTCCGCTGTGCACCACCACCGGAAATCACCTTATGGCGGCGGTCAGTCACCAAACCCCACTATTTTAACACCCTATGGCCACTCAACCATCCTGAGTCCGAATCCATGAACCATTAACCTCGAATCATCCCCGAGCTCTTCGAATATTAGATCGAAGAATCGAACCAAACCTCACTTTGTCCGTCCGACCCCAAATTAACACCACGCCACCCCTAGACCTCCCTCATCCCAAACCATACCCCAATTTTGTTCGAATCTGACCGGAACTGGCCGAGCCCCAAATCCCACCCTCAAGAACCCTAAAATTTAAAATGACAAATTAGGCCAAATTGACTGGAATTTCGGGGTCTAATGGACCTTATTCGAGGTGTTCTCGGTTGAGAACACTTCGATTAAGGTCTATTCGACCTCAAAGCGGGCGAGCCAAGTTCGAACCTGGGTCATTTTTGATTTCTGAGGTGTCTGATTTCCTTCTTTCATTCCATATACTTAATTTTATATCTTTACATGCTCTGCTTGGTTTGTTTATTTTTGTAAATTTTTCCGACACTTTCTGCCCATCTCGACAGACCTTTTATTTGGTCAGTTCATTTTTCTCTTGTCTGTTCGACTCATTATTGTTGTTGTGATTACATTGTGTGTTTAATCTAGTTAAGGTCGTCGAATAGTGAATTCGGATTATTAGTCCCTGATTCTGCCCGAAAACTATGAATCGAATTCGTAGGTCAATTATTTGCTATCAGTTATACGTGTGGTAATCGATTAGACGAACATCGTCGATTAGTTGTATGGGTCTGTTGGTCAAAACAATATAGTAGTGAAACTCAATATTGGTTCCAGAATCACTGTTTGGTCGAAAATGTATATTCTTTCTAAGGTTGAGTTTAGAATTTCAAATGAACATTAGATGTATTGGACTTAGACAGACAATCCAAGGTCTAGTGGACTGCCACCCTTTGAGCATATGTTAAGCCATTAGGGCAACCCATAATAGATGCCTCCTTGAGTAGTGGAACCTGCTGTACAGCAGGCCACTAACTGTCTTCTGCAACCAATAGTTTAAAATAGTAAAACCCACACTTAGACAAAGTTTAGTGCTAAAAACAGAGAGGGGATGGGCTGGGCTGGGCAGAGAGGTGGATGGGCAAATGTATTCCCTGATGTTTTTGGCCCTGGTAAGTAGTGGGTTAAGCTATAAATGGACTAGAAAATACACACAAAAGAAGAAGAGAAAAAAGACCAGGGACATACAGAGAGATTTGGGAGTTTCTTAAAGATAGAGATATACACACAAAGGAGAGAAATACAATTCTGAAAAAAGAAAGAAACCTGAAAGTGTTGCTTCACTACTGATTTTTGAGTTCCATTTGCAAAACATTATCAAAAGCATTACTGCCTGGTTCTCCAGTTCAAAACTGATCCAGTTTTCCCTTTTCTTGATTGTTGAAGTTCATTTGAAATACAGTTGGGCATAATTGGGTATATCTGTATTGCTGTTTTGGTATTTTCTGGAATTTACAAACTGGTTTTCAAGTGTGCTAGATTTCTTTTGCTGTTTGCAATTACTTTGGTATTCCCGGATTAGAATTGGTATTCTTGGGACTTTGGTGACTGCGTTGAGATTGTTTCTGTCACTGCTGTGGGTTCAACTGTTGCTACTGATCTCTTCCATTTTCCTTCTTCTATTGTCATCATCCATGTACACAATTCAAATCTAATGCCAATGTATCTCTTTTGGATGTTGAAATGAATTACAGCATTGGTTTAAACTGCCTCGGGAGTTTTTATCTATCTGTATTAATAGTTAAATAGGTATTCAATAGCAGTATGAATATTGGTAAACTATATGTGTTTAGAATATTACAGAAAATGATATAGGACTTGTGTTATTTTGGTGTTGGTCCATTTGTAAACATGATAGTTTGAGTATTAGATAACTGTTTGCTATGGTTCAAATTGGAATAGTTTGGCAAAATCTAAACTTGTATTGCATAAACTGCATAAATTGCTTTTGATATTCAGTTTTCAAATTTTTAGTTGATGGGATAAAATGAACATCGATTAGAATAGATTATAAATGAACATGCTCTTTAGGTTTAATTCAAACATGTAAATCGCATCTATAGATTGATGGTATAGTAAATTTTCGTACTCTCAGGGAATATTGAATACGCTATTTAACCATTGATTTTCGCAATTATTAGCAAGATTCTGTTAAAATTTGATTAGCACATACGATAAAAAAAAATTTGAATTGAATTTGACAAACCGGAAAGAATCTAAGGATGTCGTTAATGCATAAAAGGTTTAGCTCGATTACTTCACAAATATGTTTATTGGGCTTGCAACAAGGGCTTAAGGTTAAACAACATGTTAGCAAAAGGCAGTTAAAGTTTTCTTCAAATCACAAATACGTTAGTCATTTTAGGTGTGATTTTAATCATTTTTACCTTTCTTAAATACGGGTGTGCATTTCATGCAACTCAAATCCAAATCCAACAACGTTGAATAAGAATGTGTCGAGGATCCAGGTGCATTTCATGTGACGTGATCCGAAAACGTGTTCTTAGACAATGTTCATTTTCTTAAGCTCTAATAATTGACAAAAAGTGGTAAGTAACATTAAAATTGCACTGTAGGATAATATATCAGGTTAATAAGCCAAAATATGACAGTTGAGCGACCGTGCTAGAACCACGGAATTCGGGAATGCCTAATACCTTCTCCCGAGTTAACAGAATTCCTTATCCGGATTTCTGGTACGCAGACTGCTTAATAGAGTCATTCTTTTCCTCGATTCGGAATTCAACCGGTGACTTGGGACACTATAAATCTCCCAAGTGACGACTCTGATTTAATTAAATAAATCCCGTTTTGATTGTCCTTTAATTGGAAAAACTCATTCGCGCCCACACGGTTAGCGCCAAAAGGAGGTGTGACAGTATCATTTATGACTTGTGTGCAAAATTTGAGATCAATCAGACTTGATTTGATAGTTTCGGCATTGATTGTAGAAGTTGAAATTTTTTAATTTTCGTTAGGGTGGAATTGATGTGCGATTCGTGATTTTGGTATTGTTTGATGTGATTTGAAGCCTCGACTTAGTTCGTATCGTATTTTAGGATTTGTTGGTATATTTGATTGAGGTCCTAACGGCCTCTGGTGGATATATGATGGTTATAAAAGTGGAATTTGACTAGAGAAATGGCTGAAGTTAGTTGAAGTTTGTTGGTGTTCAGGTCTGGTTTTTCCTATACGAGATAGTGTGGGAAGGTCCGTGATCGTGTAGGCTTAATTGGGCAGCAATGATTTTTGTTCTGCACATTCGCGAGTTATTGTCTGCGATCGAGTAGGTTAGTGAGACAGTGAATCGCAAACACATGGGATAAGCAACGTTCGCAAAGAGAAAATGAGGTAGGAGCTAGTCACACGCTTTATTCTTCGTGATCGTGTGAAGAGGGTCGTGATCGCGTAGGTCATAGGAGGCAATGCTTCGCGATTGCCTAAAGCTTTTCACGTTCAAGTAGAGTTAATTCTAGGGCAACGTTGTTTGTGCTTCACGATCGCGATTAAGGACTTTTGGGCAGAATATTAAGTCTCAAAAACAAGGTTTGAGTTTATTTCACAATTTAATTTTGGGAGCTTGGATTGAGGAGACTCTAGGAGAGATTTTCAAGGGAGTAATTAGGGTAAGTGATTTTTACTTGATTTTGGTGAAGTTACATGAATATGTACATGATTTCATCATTTAATTAGTGATTTGGGTTGAATAATTGGGAAAATTGGAGAAAACTTCTAAGGCCAACTTTTGGGGATTTGAGTAGTTTTGATTTGGTTGGAATCGTGGTCGAATGAGTATTCGGATTTTGTAACTTTCATTAAATTCCGAGATGCGGGCTCGGGGGTTGACTTTGGAGTTGACTTTTAACTAAGAACTTAGCATTTTCATACGGAATTGATTCCTATAGCTTGTGTTGATTGTATTGAATTATTTGTCCCTAGGTTCGAGGTGTTTGGAGGCTGATTTGCGAGGCAAGGGATTATTGGTGTAGAGATTTGTACGATTTGAGGTACGTAACACTTCTAAACTTGGTTATGAGAGTATGAATCCTTAAAATTTCGTGTTATGTGATCAATGTCAAGGTGACGCACGCGTATGCTAAGTGACGGGCATGTAGGTGTGCACCTTAGTAATTGTGATTCTGTCAATTTCATAGAACCATGTAGCTATTTTATCTGAATATTATTACTGCACCCTATGTGTTACAACACCTGAGCTGTGATTTATGTTAGAAATCATTTTAGGCTATGTGCTGGTGCTATTGGGAACTATAATGGTCGTTCTTTGTTGTTGGGTAATTTTGTTAATTATAGTTATGTACTCAGTCACATTCAAATTGCATATCACACCTCAGTCTCTGTTATCAAACATTGTCACATCATATATCATTTGTTTAGGCTGCTTAGCATGAGAGTGTGAGCCCGAGAGACTAGAGTTATTGACGACTGAGTGAGGACAAGGGCCTATTTGAGAGTGATATTTATGGAATCGGGATGCAAGTCGCAGCATGCTTCATTGATTCATGCCATGATTGGCTTATTATAGTGCATGGGATGGATCTGCCCTCCGCAATCTGCATACCCACTGTGAGTGAAATTTCTATTAATTCACAATGGGATCGAGTTGCGCGCCGCAGCAGGATTTATTAGCATTTGGGCTGTTTGCCTTGTACAATATTGAGTGATTGAGTGTGATAAGTGAGAACTGAGACATTCAGGTTGAGTACTCTGAGAGTGTGAGTGCGCGAGGTTTCCATGATATTGCATCACATAGTGTGTATATTGGCACATAGATATAGAGATGTCATATTCCTCGTATCATTTAGACTTGACACATTTTATCTGTTTGAGTTTAATTGTTTAACCTAGAAGCATGTCTACATTCCTGTACTGGTACCTGCAAATTATGAGTTTCTCTGAGATATTATTATTGTACATCTTGTGAATCCCGCGCAATTTAGTTATGTATTTGGACCGTATTGTTTGGACTCGTCATTGCTTTCAGTCCAAATATTGTATTTGTTACTTGTTGAGCAGGTTGTACTACACTACAACCCGCACTTCGTGTACAGATCCAGATGTTTTTGGGCACGATGGTTATAGATTAGGGGTTTCAGTCATTCAGAGATTATCCAGTTAAGTGGTTCTAGTAACTATGGAATGATAAAGGAAGAATGCGATAAAAATGAGAAAGGAATAAGATTGCACTTATCCAAAATCTATAGATATGCCACAATTCCAGAACATTATGCAAGAACGATGTCAATGAGAGGAAGGAAGGATTCCTGTCCGAGATGTTATTGATAAATAAGGAGCTATTATGAGACATAAGTTAAGACAAAGAAAATAACCCAAGAGAAATTATGCGGAATATTGATATGAGAATGGGCCAACGAGAAGTTAGTACTTGTTTCAAGAAGAGCCTAGTTATGGCTAGATAAGAATATACAGACAAATCAATAGATCATGAAAGATAAAGAGAGTGAATCCCAACACGAGGAATTCAGTCTCACAGATATGACATCATGACCTTTGAGAAATATTTTGATAGGAGTTGGGGTAGTTAAAGATACCATATGAGTGTTACGGAATTAAAAGAGAGTGATACTAGGAAGATAGTCAAAATATCAGTTCAGAAGTAACTGTACAAGCACAAAGGCGTGAAGGTAAGTAACTATGGATAATTATATGCGAGTGTCACGACCCTAGTTCACCAATTGTGAACACGTCATGACGATGCCCGGTCTTCATGACCAGGTAAGCCTAACACATTACAAAAGTAATAACAAATTTGCGGAATTTATAATCACAACTGAATAACATAAAAAATGTATAAAATTACCGCCTGGCATATACACTTTAACACTTAACATTCACAAATTCTTCCAAAGACCCGGAAACCCACGGGAAACACATGCTAAAAGAATATAAGTTATGGCTCTAACATCCAGAAATGTCTACACAACTGAACACATAAAATGAAACTGCTAACTATAAGGTAGAGTAGAAGGAGACTCTTCGTTCTGCGGAAGCGGCATAATATACCTCAAGTCTTTGAATATATCGCCTGGATCACTGATAGAAAGTCCGGCTAGAAGTACCTGGATCTGCACATGAAAAACATGCGCAGAAGAGGCATGAGCACACCACATCGGTACTCAGTAAGTGCCAAGCCCAACCTAAGTTGAGTAGTGACGAGGAAGGTCAGGGCCCTACTGAGAAATAACGCAATAACAATAAGGAACAGTGTAAATCAGGGAATAATCTGAAATAACAACAAAATAGGATAGAAGCTACAAGTCAATGACAATTAAGCTAAACAAGGAAAATAACATAACAAGTACTTCTCGACAGTCCGCTGGATCTCTTGGTAATTGAACCCGTAGTCCATATCATTTAAATATATAGGAGCTCCGGGGAATTTAACCCGTAGTCCATCATATCAGTAGCAAAGGATCTCTAGAATTCGAACCCGCAGTCCATTATATCAATAGCAAGGATTTTCGGGAATCGAACCCGCAGTCCATTATATCAGTAGCAAATATCTCCGAGAATTGAACCTACAGTACATTATATCAGTAGCAAGGATATCCGGGAATCGAACCCGCAGTCCATTATATCAGTAGCAAGGATCTCCGAGAATTGAACTCGTAGTTCATTATATCAGTAGCAAGGATCTTCGGGAATTGAACCTGCAGTCCCAATGTAAAAAAGCACAACCAAAACGGGAAAATATTCAGAGAATGAAACACACAAATACAAGTAGCAGTTAAGTTTTGGCCTAACATGCTTCATGTAATTTCAATTAAGGCAATTAAGCAATTAAGTAGTTAATTCTATCTAGTCATACTTCTCTAACTAACACAGGTTTAATCTTGCATTTAAATTAGTCAAATAACGGAGAAAAACACAGTTTGAGCAATTCAAGTAAAGTGGATTTTCAACAATTTGCACGAGTACATGCTCGTCACCTCGCGTACAAGGTATTTGAATCAACACATAAGATGTCTTAAGGGAAAAGGTCCCCCACACAAGGTTAGACAAGCCACTTACCTCGAACCGGTACAAAATCAACTAGGGAACGATGCCCTTGCCACGAGTATCCGGCTCCAAATGGCCCAAATCTATCCAATTCAATTACAAGTCGTAAATAATATTGCAAAAAAGTGATTCCACCATAAAAATTAAAGCTAGGGCGCAAAAATAGGTAAAATGACCAAAATGCCCCTCCAGCCAATGTCTCTGAATCAAAATATTTTTATATTTCAGAACCCTCATACTCTCACGAGTCCAACCATATAAAAATCTCCCAAATCGGAGGTCGAACGATCCCTCAAATCCTCACAATTAGGCCTAAGAAATTTAACCCACTTCCCATTCAATAATACGAAATTAAAGAGTAAAATTAAGAGGAGATTCATGAAATATGGTCTAAATCGAGTGGGAATCACTTATCCAAGTTTTCCAGGTGAAAATCTCTTAAAATAGCCAAGAACCCAGCTCTAGAAGTCAAAATATTGTTAAAATGGTGAACCCTCGAAATGGGATTTAAAAGCTGTCAGGCAGGTATTTAGACCATCGCGAATGCGGACGCTATCAAGCATTCCCGAAGAAGAAAATTATGGGGGGGGGTCAAAATTGACCTACGTGATCGCGAAGGGAGGGACGCGAACGCGAAGGCCTGGGTTCGATGGCCTACGTGAACACGATAGACGGAATGGGAACGCGGTGAGGAATTAGGTGAAGCCACGCGAACAAGACAGAAGGATTGTGAACGTGATGAAGGGATTGGACACCAACCAGAAATGCACTACATGAATGCATATACGGGGGACGCAAACGTAATGAGAAGGAATTTAATGCATCGCGAACGCGATGCTACGCGTAGAAGGATATTAGACCTGCAATTTCTGCTATAAATTTTAACTTCATATTGCTCCGTTGAGCATCCGAAACACACCCAAGGTCCCCGGAACCTCAACCAAACCTACAGACATGACCCATAACATCATTCAAACTTACTCAAATCCTTAAAACACCTAAAATAACGCCTTAAACACGAATTAATCAAAGATTCAAGCCTATGAACTTCAAGTTCTAACCAAACACACTTTCGATTAAAAACCTACCCAAAACTTGTCCGAATGACCTGAAATTTTGACGAAGCTACAACATCTCCCGGAATCCCAAACCGATCCTCGGATAAAAAATTCACTATCGCACCGGAACTTTAAAAATTTTAAATTTCGGCATTTCAAGCCTAAATGAGCTACAGACCCCCAAAATACATTCCTAACACGTTCTCAACCATGAAATTACCTAACAGAGCTAACGGAACCATCAAATTTCCATTCCTATGTCATTTTCATACTGCTCCAAATACACATTATTTTTCAACACTTAAGCTCTTATTTAGGGACTAAGTGTCCCAAAATACTCCGAATCCTAGAACCGAACATCCCGGCAAACCAAACTAGCAGAAACGAACTTAGGGAAAGCAGTAAATGATGGATCAGAGCGTAAATTCCAAACAATAACTGGTCGGGTCGTTACAGCAAGGAAGGACACCAAAAGTTTTATCGGGTATAGGACCTAATAAGCTCAAAACTTTACAAGAGTGAGAGGATCTTCCCTAAGTACTACAACAAAAGACTAGCGGAATAAATAAGGAAGAAGGCTTCAACCTAAGCACAGTGACCTAAAGAGGAAATGGTCTTCTAACAAGAGTCTCACAACAACATTATATACACTCTATCAGAAAGTGACACCTATCGTGGCTAAAGAACGGAAAAAAGAAAAAATCAAAAGTTAATATTAAGTCCAGGTCATAGATAAAGGATTGAATTATTAAAATATTATTTCATGGATATTTCATAGCGCCCGTGAAAGGATAAAATAAAAAATAATAACATAAGCTGGAGATTGGAAGATAACTTATGGCTACATAAAAGGCTGATCAGAGGGAAAGGACATTAAAAAGTTAGATCAACTAAGTAAATCAGAAGTCTGATTATTGGACCTAGAAAATTATAAAAATCGTGATTGAGAACATTGCAGAATTACTCTTAATATCAGAGGTACAAAAGAGATGGTACAAAAACCATATTTCTATAATGACTCTAAAGTACCAGCCTTATAAGAAGTCAGTATGAATCTCCCACCGAATTGTATCTGCACAAGAGGTGCAAGTATTATAATAGAGCTTCAAGTTGTGGATGTGAATTATACCTACGTGAAAGAGAGTTCATGAAAGAGGTAGAAGATGTGATGCAAGATTTTAAGGTAAGTAAGGTAAAGGTGAACAACATACGAGATACTCAGGTGAAGAAGGTTGTGAATTATCTATACTTCAGATAGAGGGCTAGAAGTGCTAGGATATCCAGGAATAATAGTAGCATCGTCAGTGGCATATCTTCCAGCATATGATTTCTAGCTACAGAGAGATCTAGTAAGAGAGTAAAGAAGATTTAGAGATGATGTAATATATCGCTTGATATTCCAGAATAACATAAGATAATCTATGGTACAAGCAAGATGAATGAAGGTTGCCAGTAGTATAAATAGATTTGAGTCGCACAAGCTAAGTATGGTTGAACAACAAGATTTTAGGAAGACATGAGTAAGTATAAGAAAAGGTAAGTGAGAAGGTGATGAAAATGGATAAGTCCTCGGGATTAAACCCAAGAAAATGAGAAAAGATGATGGTTCCTCTAAGTTATAGAAAGCTCAGTATATCCTAAATGAACTTAAAGGAGTTTAAGACTTGTAGCGTTTAGAAGAGATTGAATGCTGCACTGGTAATAGAATAATGATGTAAGTGTGATAATTAAATAATGACGTTTAGGCCTTTGCTTGAGTAATGATTTGAATAAAAAGGGGTATTTCATGAATTGTACAGGATTAAAATACCCATGTAAGATTAATCAGATTGGGATGCTATAAAATACGATTATAGAAGCATGGTATCGCCCCAAGTGGATCAGTCTAATAATTTCAAACGTTCCCTGATGAGATGCTAGCCCTAGCGGCAGTGTTACATAAGAGGCAAAGTTATCAGTGGTAGATTATAGATCAATATTATGGTGAATCAACAATAGACGGGTAAATATTCAACAATGTGAGATGAGATCAGGCTGTCATTCTTAAGATAAACAGCAACGAGGAAGCATAAAGGACTTAGATTTATACATACATGATAAGCAGTGAGAGAGTTACCTGGAGTTTGGTAGCAGACCTCAGTAACGATAAATTGAAGTAAGAGTTATCTATAGTATGACCTACGTATATGCAGTAAAGTCATACGGATAATAACCAGGTCTATGAAATAAGGTATAGCAATATTTATAAGTTCCACAAAATACCAAGCGAAGAACTTCAATATACCTATAGATGCCCAGAGAGACATCTTGTCAAACTCTGTATATGTTTACAAAGTGATGCCTAGGTATTGTCTAAAAACTGTAGGAAAAAGGAGAGAAGAGTCGCATAGGCGCATTTACAAGGTCAGAGACAGTTACGAGATTGGAAAGATTTTGACCACAAGTCGTGGTGTGAGAAAGAGGCCTAAAGAGGGGAATGGCCTGGCCTTTGGAATTACTCACAGAACAGTTACCTAGATGACATGGAGAGTACTAAAGTATTCGGAAAATATAGGTTATAATCTATGTACTATATTAAAAGCACGAAGCCCCTTAGCGAAATGTCGTTCGCCTTTTTTACCCTTTAAAAATTAATCTCACAATAGACAAAATAGTCATTTTATTATTTCCTTAATATTTAAAAAATAATATTTAATTACTTTCCTAATATTTAGAAAAAAATATTTAATTATTTTCCTAATTTTGGACGTCAGCATCTAACAAAATTTTGCATATGAAATCTTCCTTACTTAAACTATGGTAGTAATAAATTTGTCAAGGAAATATAACAATACATGATAATCAAATTATTTTGTACAATCTTCTCCTACTTTCTATTCTTTTTAGAATTAGGAGTCTGTTTTTTTTTTTCCATATCTTATTTTAGCATAGAATTGCCTATTTTTTTCTTTTTCTTATTTCAAATTTATCCTATTAGAATGGGTAAAAGACAAAAAAAAAAAAACTTTTAAAAACAAAAGGCAATGAAACAAGCAGGTTCTTCCATCCAAGTTTTCTGGCCGAGAGCAAACTACATTATTCTCTTATAGCTTTCAAATGTATAAATTTTAATTCAAAGCTAAGGGAATGACATGATTTTAAATGAATTCTCTTTGGGAATTGTTTGCTATTTTTATATTTAAAAATAGTTTTCAATTTAACAAAGTATCATTTAATTATGTTTTAATATTTAAGAATTTGAAATTATATAAAAATTGATCAATTCTTAATGTTTAGATTTGAAATTAAAAGTTTTGAATATAAATTTTTTTCTTTTGAATTATGTGAGAACTCCTAATGCCTAACATCATAAATATTCTATTATTACAAAATAGCAAACACGTAATATCCTCACTTGAGTAAAAAAATCAAGTGAAAAACTATTAGTACTTGATTTAAGTTCTTGCTAGACAATTTTATATTTATAATTTTAACTATGATGAACGTATCTCTTGAAATTTTATTTGTTTGCACAAATACAAACTGAGGCTCTACGTCGAAATTAGTTTGTTTTTCTAGTTTCTAATCGTTAAAAAGGATACGTCATTCCTATATATAGGTTTTAAATATTCTTTACATTATTTGAAAAGTTTATTTTCATTGATATTTAGATTAATATTAAGTTCTAAATATGATTAAATATTTATTATTTTTAAAAATTTTATTTTATATCATATATATATATATATTTTATATATTTTAAAAAGCTCTCTTCTGTGGATACGCTATCCCTTCCGGCTATGGTATGGGAAAGGGGAGGTGAGATCTACTCATTGATTTTATATTAGATGAGCGGCTTCTTTTTATGCTGTAAGGATCGGCAACAGCTCCCTTTGGAAGGAATCGATCGTCAACGTCTTTGATTCCCTCCACCCGCCACCTTCGGTCAACTCAAACAACAGGCCAGGAAGGACATTGTTGAAGGCTCACTGAGTGCGGGTGCTTGTGTTGTGATTTTCGTAGCTGCAAGAATTTTTTTTTTCGAGAAAAGGTCCCCTCCTTCAATATCATGATTGGGTCGACCAGGCCAGATCATGAGTGAATAGAAAAAAAAATGTACATAGCTGTTCCAGTTGAAATACTTGGAATAATTCTACCACTTCTACTAGGAGTAGCCATATATATATATATATATATATATATATATCTTTTGAATATACTATTTTATATTATTTTAAAAAGTTTATTTTATATAAATATACGTGCAACACACGTACCCTATTACTAGTAATGATAAGTGCATCAGCCAATATTTGAGGGCGAATTTTCCAAACGGGGAATAATGTTACACCCTGCAGTATTACATGAATGTTAAGCTACGCAGTATTATATTACAATGATGTTATGCTCCGCAATATTATATTACCACAATATTACTCCATGTAGTATTGTACATTGAAAATATCGTAAGATAATTGACATCAGTTCAAGGACAAGATTATTTGGAGATTAAAAGTATTACGCTATTTCAAACAAGTGTTAAGTAAATTCATGAAGGTGAGAGGGTAAGCGAATCGAAGAAAATAAGTTTTTTCAAAGTTTGATAATTTAAGATAAAATATGTTACAAGCTATAATCCTCAGTATTTATGAACTAGTGCCATACAAGGGACCACATGACCATGATAGCAAGGTACATAAAGTGTGTTAAAAGTGAATAGTATTTTAAGTAACTAATTAATTAATTATTAGTTAATAAAAAATTAACTAGTTAATTAAGGAGTTGGTAGCTGATTAATTAAGGCTTTTGGATAAGCCTTAACGTGGCAACCAAGAAAGACAAGAATTTTGAATCATTAAGTTCATATATAGGTGGCACATTAAGAGGATACATGGCTTAGTCATCTAATATGTGGGCCCATACCCACCAAGCTTTAAAAATATCTCTATTTCACTTTAAGAGATGTTAATATCTCTATAATATGAGAATGAGAAAAGGAAGGCTTCAACAAATTCCAACAAAAATTTGCATCTTAGCATCTTAGTAACGTGATTTTCTTGAAACAAAATTCAAACAAGATCTCTTAGCATCTTAGCAATGTGAAATTATTATATAATTTTTTCCTACTCTGATCTTACCGTAATATATTTTGTCGCGATTGTCATGTCTTGATTTTCAAGAGAACCGGTTAGGTATGTTAAGGCTATCCTTCTTTCCTTTTGGCATGATCCATACGATACAAATGAAGCGAGAAAATGCACAACTTTCACAAATGACTCTATTCATAGAAATGCTAGAGATACTTATATTCTTCGTTCTTCATATGTCATATTATTCTATCATATGTTCATGGGTCTCAAAAAATACGTAAGTTGATAAAATTTACTTCATGATATTAATCAAAGGCATAATGATCTTAATACATTCTGAAAGATTTTATTGATGTACTTCTCATGCATTGCATTCATTTATGCATGTACATTAGACAAATAGACTAGGCTATACCTTCCTGTCTATGGGGGTGAGCGACATGAGGATCCCCAGGACTTCATTGATCGATGCAGGAACAAACTGCACAACATGATGATATTAGGGTCCCATGAGGTAGATTTCACTACTTTCTAGCTGGAGGACAGAGCCTGTAGGTGGTGGCTGTCTCATCTTCTCGGTAAACCAGCAGGTTCTCCTCCCATGACTTGCGATGAATTTACACGCTTCTTCTCGGATAGGTTTATTCCTCCCTCCCGGAGGGAAGGGTTGCGATTTTAGTTTGAGCAGCTCCAGCAGGGGCAGATGTCAGTGATCGACTATGAGGTGAGGTTCTCTGAATTGCCGCGCCATGCACTTATGATACTTCCTACTGACGCGGAGAGAGTGGGGATGTTTGTTACTGGGTTTTACTCAGGCGTTCAGGCCATTATGGCGTGAGAGGTTGAGATGGGGACTTCTTATCAGCTAGTACTATAGATACACTACAAAAATATGAAATTCGTAACAACCTTTTTTTGTAGCAATATGTTGGTTGGTTGTCATTGCGAAAAAATCTTTCCCAACAAAAAGTAAGTCGTTGCACGTTGTTGCAGCAAACTCCGATGCAAAAATCTATGCAACAAGAACCGTTGTTGTTGCCAAAAACTAAATTGACGCAACAAATATTGTTGTTGCAATAAATTATATTTTGTTGTTATAAAGTCATATAATTGTTGTCTAAAGAATTATTCAGTAACAATAATAATTGTTGCTATAAAATAATCTTTTACAATATCAGTTGTTGTATAAAAAAAAGGTGGAAATACTAGTTAATCTGTTTTCAAGAATTTTAGCAATAATTATTATTGTGGCAATAAATTACTTTCTGCCAACACAGTAGTTGTTGCATATGAGCTTCATGAAATCTTTTTAGCAATAACTTATGAATTGTTGCTACATACATAATTCCTATATGCTTTTAGATTTTTAACGAATGTATATAAATTACTAAATTTAATATATATGCAAAAGGTCAATACATAAAAATTCTGCACTAGATATTTACACCCTTCTAAAAGCTAACTACTTCGAAAAGTTTTTACTTACAGAAGAATAAAAACATCATATGTTCAAGGTCATTAAATTATAATCTAATAGAACCCACAAGACAAATCTTCTAACGTGTGCATACATGAACCAGATTGTCAGCAATGTTGGTTTACGTTTCATCGTCCTACGAAAAAAGTAAATATAATTAGACTTTGATTTAAAATAGAGGGAACCACAAAGGCCTATTCACATTAGACAGTATGGTAATAGTAGAAATATCCAGCTAAAAGAATATTATATCATAAGCTCCAAGATATCAAATTAAGTATCCACTCTAATAAAAAAAATAATTAAAAAATATTTCATAAATCCCTTAACCTCATTCAATTAAAATGACTGCAAGAACAGAGGTGTAACTAACTAAACATATACTAACATGTATATTGCTAACAATTGAAAGGTAACGTTATTCTAAATACAAAAATTAAGTGCTATAGAAATCAGCTCTATTTCTAAGTATAGACCCTCATATCCATGTGCAAGCCAAATATATACAGCTTGCTAAAATTAAATCAGAATAACCCTAACAGATACAAAAGTCTGAAACAGATAAATAAAAGCAAGGACAAAGAAGTCAAACAACAAAATCTTTTTAGACTCCAAAAGCAATTTTTTTTGGCGTGCTAGCTTGTGGGGCCTTCAATTCATTAAGTGTGCACTTATTATGAAAAATAATTTAATTTGTTATGTTAAAAACTAGATATGATCTTTCTTTATTAAATTAGCATACATCTGATCTTTTTTCTTTAGTTATTTATTCTTTGTTACTAAATTAGCATAGAGCAAGTTGAAGTACAAGAGGTTTATGTTTTGTTAGGGATGATTTAAAGACACTGTACATATGCTATAATTTTATATTTCTCTTTTAGGAATTATTAAACATGATGTCATACGGTTTAATTTGGTTTCTTCTAAATATGATACTTTAGTTCTTTGTATTAACAAAGATATTAAGTATTTGATTTATTTTCGAGTGTTGTTGGGTGTGTATTAAATCATAAAAATAATTATTTCTATTTATCTTATTTAAATTTTTTTAATTTAAATTTGGTTCTTAAAAGTAGTTGTACAACTAACGAATGGAATAGTGGTCGCTAAAAGCACTTGTAATGACTAAGTTAGTTGTTGTCATTAAAGACTTGTAATAACTGGATAACAAATAAGCGAAAGAAAAATCTTGTCGTTCGAAGGATGTATAGCAATCGGAAATTATGTTGTCACTATAGAACTTTAACGATTGGATGTAATCCGGTTGTTAACTTTAAACGCCGAAACTTTTAACGACCGGTGGTCGCCGGATTTTTTTAGCCGTTAACAACTTATAACGATTGGATATGAACTTTTAAGTTCCCTTGTTAAAGGCTAATTTAATTTTATTGCAGTAAATTTGGATTCTTACTTAAAACCTATACTTGTGCTTACTAGAATCATATAATTTATACCTTTTCATATTCCTACATCAACATGTGTGACGTTCTTAAACTTAGTTGTTTTATCTCCCTTGTACCTCTCTCCCTTGGGCACATCCTCACATCGTCAACTCACACACTTATGTTCAAACTTGGACCGTTGTTCTATATATATCTTGTATATCTTCCTCTTCCTTAAAATACTATTTCTACTCCTAATATCACCCTGTACTCAACCAGGTCATTGCCAACAATTTTTGACGACTAATTTCTTATTGTTAGAGAACACATCGTTTTTACGAGCAAGCTGTATCATAATCAACTCTTTGTTGCGAAAGCCAAATGTATATAGTGTGAATGAGTCACAACTACTATACCGAAATTATGGCAGCCAACAAATAATAAATAAGACAATAAAGCAACAATAAAAGTAACACCAGAATTTACGAGGTTCGGCTAATTTTGCCTACTCCTCGGACACAACTAATATTTTATTCCACTCCAAAATACAAGTGAAATAATACTAAAGAGAGAAGATATAAATGCCTTAAGAAAATAAGAAGGCAAATGAGAGGTGTGTTTAAATCCTAAACATTAGGCCTTCTTTTATAAGGAAAATTCCCATCTAATTTTGCTAACCCACCGATGTGGGATGCTGAAAATTTGACATTTCAACAAATCTCCACCTTGGCAAAATTTCACATCTTCAATTTTCTCTCTATAACAAATTTTGGTTGTGTCTTCATCTTCAATCTTCGGTGTTCAACAATGTTGATCAAATCCAAACAATGTTGAAACTTGATCGCAGTCACCACCTTTGTCAGCATATCAGCAGGATTCTCCGTAGTATGAATCTTTCTCACCGTAACTCCACCTTCTTTTATGATTTCTCGTACGAAGTGATACCGAACATCAATGTGCTTCGTCCTTGCATGATAAACTTGGTTCTTCGCTAATTGAATAGCACTTTGACTATCACAAAAAATTCTGATACCTTTTTGTTCAACACCAAGCTCCTTTAGCAATCCTTGAAGCCAAATTGCCTCCTTTACAGCCTCTGTAATAGCCATGTACTCTGCCTCTGTTGTAGACAAATCAACTGTTGACTGCAAAGTAGACTTCCAACTAACTGGTGCCTTTGCAAAAGTAAACACATAACCATTAGTTGATCTTCGTTTGTCTACATCACCCGCAAAATCTGAGTCACAATATCCAACCACAGACTGATTGCCTTCCTGCTCAAAAACCAACCCGACATCTACAGTATTATGAATATACCGCAGAATCCACTTCACAGCTTGCCAATGCTCCTTTCTTGGATTGTGCATATATCTGCTAATAACCCAATAACTTGTGAAATGTCAGGTCTCGTACAGACCATTGCATACATCAAGCTACCAACAACATTTGCGTATGGTAGCTTTGACATATACTCTCGTTCAACTTCATCCAATGGTGACATAGTAGTACTTAGCTTAAAATGGGGAGCAAGTGGAGTACTAACTGGCTTAGTCTTGTCATCTATTCCAAAACGTTGTAGTACTCTCTTCAAATATTCTTTCTGAGATAAACAGAGTTTCTTTGAACGTCTATCTCTTATTATCTCCATGCCAAGAATTTTCTTCGCCTCACCCAGATCCTTCATCTCGAACTCCTTCTTCAGTTGAATCTTCAACTTACCAATTTCTTCCGAATTCTTGGAAGCTATCAACATATCATCAACATATATGAGAAGATATATAAAGGAACCATTTTTAAGCTTGCGCAAATACACACAATGATCGTATTTGCTTCTCTTGTACCCTTGCTGCAACATAATCTTGTCAAATCGCTTGTACCATTGTCTAGAAGATTGTTTCAAACCGTACAATAATTTTTCAAGTTTGCACACCATATTTTCCTTACCAGCAACTTTGAATCCTTCTGGCTGAGTCATATAGATTTCCTCCTCCAAGCTTCCATGTAAAAATGATATTTTTACATCCATCTGAACTAGTTCCAAATCCAACTGTGCTACCAAAGCCAACATAATTCTAATGGAGGAATGTTTTGCAACTGGAGAAAATACTTCATTGTAATCAATTCCCTCCTTTTGAGCATATCCTTTGGCCACCAACCTTGCTTTGTAGCGAACATCTACTTGGTTAGGAAATCCTTCCTTCTTTGCAAATACCCATTTGCACCCAATTGCTTTCTTTCCCTTCGGGAGATTGGCCAATCTCCATGTATGATTCTGATGAAGGGACTTTATTTCATCATTCATGGCAATCCTCCACTTATCTTCTTCTGAACTTTGGACTGCGTCTTTATAAGTGGTAGGAACATCATCAGCTGCAATTGCGGTTGCACAAGCAACTGTCTCTATGAGACAAACAAGTTTCATAATTTTCCTTTTTGGCTGCTGGCTGCTATTGATTCAAGTTGTTGTTGAGGTTCCTGAGTTGGAATCTCCTCTACCGGCTCTCCTTCTAGAGGATAATCTTCATTTGTTTCCTAATCTGCTTCTTGTGTAGGAAAAATAAATTTTCCCTCAAACTCCACCTGCTTAGAAGCACCATCATCTTGTTTGGTATCTACATTGGTTACCTTGTTTACCATTGCAGATTCATCGAAGGTAACATCCCTGCTGAATATTACTTTCTTTGTCATAGGACACCATAAGCGGTATCCTTTGACTCCAGAAGTAATCCCCATAAAAATAGCCTTCTTTGCCCTTGGATCCAATTTTGACTCTGTTACATGATAATATGCATTTGATCCAAACACGTGCAAAGAGTCGTAATTTACAGCTGGCTTTCCATACCATTTTTCAAATGGTGTCTTCCATCAATAGCAGCAGATGGTAAGCGATTAGTGAGGTGGCATGCATATGTAATTGCCTCAGCCCAAAATTCTTTGCCCAAACCAGCATTGTACAACATACACCGTACCTTCTCCAGCAAGGTCTGGTTCATGCGTTCTGCCACTCCATTCTGTTGTGGTGTATGTCTGACAGTGAAGTGTCAGACGATGCCATCATTTTCACAGACCTTATTGAAATGATCATTTTTGTATTCACCTCCATTGTCTGTGCGAATACACTTGATCCTCCTGCCCGTTTGATTCTCCACCATCGTCTTCCATTTGAGAAAAATTCCCAGCACTTCATCTTTGCTCTTCATTGCATACACCCGTACTCTTCGGGAAAAATCATCAACAAAGGTCACAAAATAGTGCTTCCCACCCAATGAAGGTGTTTTGGAAGGACCCCAAACGTCAAAGTGTACATAATCCAAAATGCCTTTGGTATTATGGATTGCTGTACCAAATTTAACCCTTGTCTGTTTCCCTTTGACACAATGCTCGCAAAACTCCAAATTGCAAGCCTTTACTCCTTTCAACAATCCTTGATCTGATAGAGTTTTCAAGAATTTTCCTCCAGCATGTCCCAAGCGCATGTGCCATAGCCTGGTTGCTTCTGCCTCTTTGTTGTCACTGGACGTCACTGTCGCTGTCCCAATAACTGTACTACCGAGATAACGGTACATGTTATTATTCTTCCGATTCATTACCAGTAATGCACCGAAGCATACTCTCATCACTCCATTTTCTGGAATAATTTTGAACCCTTTTGATTCCAGGGCTCCCACAGAGATGAGATTTTTCTTCAAACCCGGTACATATCGAACATCTGTTAATGTTCTGATTATTCCATCATGGTTCCTTAATCGTATTGAACCAATTCCATATGAGGTAAGAGGGCTGTTATCCGCTGTTTGGACGACTCCATATTCTCCTTCTCGAAAGTCCACAAACCAATCCCTGTTGGGACACATATGATAGCTACAAGCCGAATCCATCAACCATATGTCTGATGACGTTGACGGCTCTGTTGTAACTAATGAGAAATCCGAATCATCACAATCAACTACATTTGAATCCATAATGGCCTTTCCATTGTTATGTTTGGCCTTATTATTCAACTTCGGACAGTCTTTCTTCCAGTGCCCATTTTCTCGACAAAAGACACATTCATCTTTGCTGGGTTTAGATCTTGACTTAGATCTTCCCTTCCTTGTCCTCATTTGATTTAGAGGATGACCCCTCACGAACAGTGCTTCTCCTTCTCCGCCCTTCTGTTTTTCTCGCTTTCTTTGTTCATAGTTGTACAAAGCCGAACAAACTTCTCTGAGAGAAACTTCGTCATTTCCATGGAGTAGAGTAGTTTCAAGGTGCTCGTACTCGTCCGGAAGTGACGCCAACAACATTAAGGCCAAGTCACCATCATCATAAGTTGTATCCATATTTTGCAAATCCGTGACCAACTTATTGAAACTGGTGATATGTTCATTCATCGTGGTACCAGGAACATAGGTGAAGTGAAACAGTCTCTTCTTCATGTACAATTTATTTTGATTGTTTTTCTTCAAAAATTTATCCTCCAGTGCTTTCCATAATTTACTTGCAGAAGTTTCCTTTGTGTATGGATATTTTTGCTCTCTAGCAAGGTAGGATCGAATGGTACCGCAAGCAACACGGTTGATAATTCTCCAATCTTCTTCTCCAATACCATCTGGTCTCTTTTCTTCAATAGCAAGATCTAGCCCTTGTTGAAAAAGGACATCTAGAACCTCGCCTTGCCACATCCCAAAATGTCCGGATCCGTCAAAAATTTCTACCGCAAATTTCGCATTTGACACAATTCTTGTCATAAGCGAAGATGCCAATGATGACGTATTGCTGACACTTGATGTAGATTCTTCTTGTTTATTGTCACCCATCTTTGACACAAATATTATTTAATAGCTGACGACACAAATCAAAATTATTTCCTTTCTGATGTGGAAGATCAGACTAAGCTGCAACAACAGAGCATACTGAGGCAGAACCTTGACTCAGTTACCAAGATAAATCTTTTCTGATGTGGAAGATCAGACTACGCTGCAACCATAGAGCATACCGAGATAATACCTGGCTCTGATACCAATTGTTGCGGAAGCCAAATGTATATAGTGTGAATGAGTCACAACTATTATACCAAAATTATGGCAGCCACCAAATAATAAATAAGACAATAAAGCAACAATAAAAGTAACACCAGAATTTACGAGGTTCGGCTAATTTTGCCTACTCCTCGGACACAATCAATATTTTATTCCACTCCAAAATACAAGTGAAATAATACTAAAGAGAGAAGATACAAATGCCTTAAGAAAATAAGAAGGCAAATGAAAGGTGTGTTTAAATCCTAAACATTAGGCCTTCTTTTATAGGGAAAATTCCCATCTAATTTTGCTAACCCACAGATGTGGAATGCTGAAAATTTGACATTTCAACACTCTTCACCCCTAACCTTCAAGTTGACTCGATATCTTACTCTCCTTGTTGATGCGCTTAACTCTGTTATCAAGTAGACGTACGTGTTAAAATGAGAAAGCGAAAAGTAGATAAACTAGCTTTAAACTGTTATTTTCATACTCGTATGCCAAATCATTGATTCTGCTACTAGTTGCCCGACAAAAATGGTCCAACGATACTCTTAACATGGTATGATATTCAACTCCTTAAAAAAAAGTTCTTTTTAATTTTTTTTACTTTTTACGTGGGAACTTTATTAACACACCCCAGTAATTTGGTTCTTCTAGCACAATATTTTGTAAGAGCTGGTTTTACATTACACTAAACTCTATGAGTAGCCTATAATATTAATTTAAAACCTTTTCAAATTAGTCAAAAGGAAGTACTAATTCATTTTCAGAAACATATGATTTTCAACAAATCAGTTTCCTTAGGAAATATCAACGGAAAAAAAGAAGTAAATAGTAAGAATGGAAAATGATGACAATGAATAAATAAAGTTAATTTAAAATTAACTTCAAAGTTGTAAAACAAGGTAATAATAAGATGGCACAATGACGACAAAGAATAAAGGTAGACAAGTTCAAATTTGCTAACCAAATGCATGAATAAAAAGACTCTCTTTTAATTAGTATTATTATATATGGTGTCCAACTATAATTTTTTTACATAGTCCGTGTAGACCAAGCAACATTTCCATGTTATGAGTCAACATCTGTGTTGATAAATTGTCTAAATATCATTAGTTGCCAAATCTAACAAGAATACTCAATCATATGAAAGAAAAAAGATTCTCTTTCTATTATATATGGTTTCAACGTACAATTTTTGTACATAATCCGTGTGGGCCAAGTAACACTTCCTTGTTATGAGTCAACATTTGTGTTGATAAAATTCCAAAATATTATTAATTGTCTAATTTAACAAAGATTTTGTGAAAATGATCTTTCTTCATCCTTAGCTGTATATATACCTCTTATTCCTCGCACAAGTGATAGAGAAAGAAAAAATTAGAACCCCAAAAAAAGGAAAAAAAGAAAGATGGACGTGTTGAATAACAAAAAATATGGAGCTCATATTCTAGCTCTTCCTTATCCAAGCCAAGGCCACATAAACCCTATGCTTCAATTCTGCAAACGTTTAGTCTCCAAAGGTCTAAAAACTACTTTAGCTATTACTAACTTCATTTCCCATTCCGTCCGTCCAATTTCCAATACCGTTGGTATCGACACCATTTCCGATGGGTTCGATGAAGGTGGCTACGCTGAAGCAGACAGCGTAGTCACCTATCTCGAACGCTTCAAGAAAATCGGCTCACAAACCCTAGCGGACCTTATTAAGAAATACGAAAAGTCAGAGTTTCCTATTACTTGTGTTATTTATGATGCTTTCATGCCATGGGCTTTAGACGTAGCTAAAGCTCATGGCCTAATTGGAGCTTGTTTTTTCACTCAAGCTTGTGCTGTGAACTATATTTACTATTATGTTCATCAAAGAAAATTGAAATTGCCAATTTCTTCAACTCCGGTGAGGATTCCGGGATTGCCGGAGCTCGAACTTCGAGATATGCCGTCATTCATTTATGTACATGGTACATATCCAGCGTATTTTGAGTTGGTGTTAAATCAGTTTATAAATGTGAACAAAACTGATTATGTATTTGTGAACTCATTCTACAAGTTGGAAGCTGAGGTTAGTTTCAAACTTACTATTTGTGGACAATTAGTAGTTTTTCTTTCCATTTTAAGGCATTAGTCGTTTCCAGTATATTTGTTTCACATCTTATCACTCGTTTTCATACGTTCGGGTTGAATGGTACGAATTTATTTGGCCAAGTGCTAAAAATAGCATATTATGAAAAACGATTTTACTTAAAAGTGATTTTTTAAAAAGTACTTTTGAAGAGTAGTAATTGTGTTTGATCAATTTACATGAGGTGTGCTTTTTGCAACATTTGATAACCAAATTTGTCCAAATCAGGCATATAGTACTTTTTGAGTGTCCAATTACGAAAAATGATAGTAAAGATTCAGTTAACTATTATTAAAAAAAATAAATCAAAATATCTATTATAAGAGAATTGAATAATTTTTTGTACTTTTAGTTGATTAAAATATAAAACATAAAACATAAGTAAATATATTTTAAAACTTTTTATGATCATATAATATAGTAATCCAAAGTAGTAATAATATTTGGCATCTAGTATTACTTATTATTTACATGATGATTTAAATTCTCAATCCGTTTCAATTTATGTGAATCTATTTTCTTTTTAGTCCTTGCAAAAAAGAATGACATCTTTCTATATTTGAAAATAATTTACATATTTAGCCACACAAAATATATGTGTCTCATTTTATACCATAAGTTCAAAAATCTTTTTTCCCCCCTTAAACTCTATGTCCAGTCAAATAAGTTTATATAAATTAAAAATGAGGAAGTATGTCTTTTCATAAGTAACTATATGAAAGAAGAGATCTATGTATCGTAGAGACACAATTTGAAAGAGGAATCGGAGAAGGAGATATGGTGGGAACAAAAAGAGAATAAAAGGAAAAAACTAAATAAATAAGGATAATTAGAAAAATATAAATGTATGATAAGAATATTTTTGTCCTAAAAAAATTGTTTCTACTTCTACTTCTTGAAAACGCTAGAATTTGTAGCTTTTTTTCCAAAAGCAAAAAAATTGCATCTGATGATGCTTAAAAACATTTTGTCCTGGCCAAATATCTAATATTTCAGAAAATTAAAAATTGACAAAAGAAGTGTTTTTTGGCCAAACAATCTCGTAGTTGAATTTTCTTTTTTCTCTTTCTGAAATGAAATTGTTTTAGAAAAGAGAGTAGTTAGTAAATACAAACATTAGGTTATTTTATGAATTTAGCTTCAATGAACTAAGGATATGCATAGCCGGTTAAATTACATTACTAAGGTAAAAAAATTATATATTTACTGTATATAAGTTGAATTCATTTTTCATTAATATGTTTTATTGCAGGTAGTAGACACAATGTCAACAGTCATTCCAATGTCGACCATAGGTCCAACGGTGCCATCTTTGTATTTGGACAATAGAGTTGAAAATGACATTGAATATGGTCTCAGTCTATTCCATGTGGATGCTTCAACATGTATAAACTGGCTAAATACTAAAGCAGAAGGATCTGTTGTTTACGTAGCTTTTGGTAGTATGTCCACTTTAGATGAAAAACAAATGAAAGAAATAGCTTGGGGTTTAAAAGCAACCAATTACTACTTTTTATGGGTTGTTAGGACTTCTGAAGAAGCAAAAATTCCCAAGAATTTCATTGAAGAAACCTCTGAGAAAGGATTAGTAATAAATTGGAGTCCACAACTACAAATCTTATCTAATAAGGCAATTGGGTGTTTTTTCACACATGGTGGGTGGAATTCAACGACTGAAGCTTTGAGTCTTGGAGTGCCAATGGTTATAATGCCACTATGGACTGATCAAACTACGAATGCAAAATTAGTAGAAGATGTTTGGAGTGTAGGGGTGAGAGTTAATGTTAATGAGAAAGGGTTTGTTGGAAGAGAAGAAATTGAGAAATGTTTAAGAACAATAATAGAAGGAGACAAAGGGAAAGAAATGAAGAAAAATGCACTTAAATGGAAGGATTTGGCTAAGGAAGCTGTTAATCAAGGTGGGACATCTGATAAAAATATTGAAGAATTTGTGTCAAAATGTACTAAATAACTCAATGTTCAGTGGTTTAGTCATGGCATTCTACTTTTTTTAAGCAAATAAGAGAGGAAAACATTGCCATTTGAATTTTGATTTCTTCCTGTTTTCTTTCCTCTTGTATCCTCTCTTAATTTTTGTTATTGAAAAAATGGGGTGCAAATGTTTTTATTATCTAAACATGTCCTATCTAAGGAAACGCAAAAATACCTAAAAAAAAACAAATTAAATACTATTTCACAATATTTAGAGCATGTTTGGAAAGTCACGTAGGAATTGGATTTGGGTGTAATTGAGTGTAATTATATAGTTTGGCATGTTTGTTTGGCCATGTAATTACTTGGTCAGCACGGAATTGGGTGTAATTGGGGGTGTAATTGTCACACCTCCTTTTTACACACCCTACCCCGGAGGATAAATGTACAAGAGAGTTTTTCCATTTAAAGTGACATTATTTGAAACGGAATTATTTTATTTATTTCAGAGTCGCCACTTGGAATAAATTATGGTGTCCCAAGTCACCAATTTATTTAAATTCAATATCGAGGAAATTTTTGACTTTCCAAATGAAGTTTACGAACTAGAAATTCTAAGTAAGGAATTCTATTGACCCGAGGGAAGATGTTAGGCACCCCCGGATCCCGTGGTTCTAGAACGGTCGCTTAAACTATTATAGATGGCCAAAATATCTGATTTTAATACATATTATAACTTATGTACTTTTAATCAATTTTAAAACGCTTTTATTAAGTTAAAACTATACATTTAAACCTTTAAACAAAACGGGTCTAACCTCAACCTGGATCCAGGCCCTAGCGAATATGCAAGTCAAATGTGTGCTTGGATCATTTATTTAACTTATACCTGGTAGGATGGTTATCGAAGCTCAACAATATTTTTATTCATGTAAACAAGATGTCCGAAATTATTCCCAATTACTCTATGGAAGCAATAGTGCACAATGTGATCCTCTAAAAATTAAACATTTATCTTCTGATTCTATACATCTTAGCTTCTTCTGTCAGCTAGATTGAAAATATTTATTCGTCCATGACTTATTAAACTAGGACAAATGATTAGTGAGAGGCTACAAACTAATAACGAGACTAATTGTTGTGTTCACAAAACTAGTTCAGATGATTCATTATTAGATATGAACTACATATCTTGAACTTCACTGTCTTTATCCAATGTTAATTAAACAAGCTTTGAATTATAAACCCAAATCAAACTAATCAATGATATCTACAGGATTCTCATGCTAACAAGAAAACATCAACTTAGTCTTACAATCTGTGATTTAATACAAACTTCAACAGTCCAATTTATATAGATATACACCTTACAACTAACAAATGGATGCCACAAACTATCTAACTATGGACATAAAGTGATATAGACATACAAATCCAATGAGCATTTTTATTTTTCAAATGTCAATTCAAGTTTACACCAACACGAATTCAGAGCTGTGTACCTGGAAGATTGAATTTCAGAAGGAAGAGGAGTAAGATCAACAGCAACAGTAATACTAGCAGCAATACCAAGAAACATACTCGAGCAAAGTGTGTAATAATTTAAGAACCAGCAATGACAGCCAACACTTAAATAAAAACAGTTGAACTTGGGTTCAACCAACAGTGGATCAACAGTTCTTAGAAGAAGTTTCAAACAATTAAATTGAGAGGGAAGGTCAAAATCATCTATTTAAAACTTGAAACTGAAAAAAAAAGAGTTCAATGTCACAAAGTTTTCAGCTTATCCTCTCAAATACTCAGTCTATTTCAAGCTTTTACAGAAAAACTTTCAACTCAATGCCTTAGCTTTCTCTGGGTATATCTCCAGTATATTTCCAGTGTGTTCTCTTTGTGTGGCAGAATGTCCATTTTTATCCTATTATAATATTTCAATCAGCTTTCTTTTCTTCCAGATTATTAGGTTCTAATGAGTAGTCAAAGTCTATTTTTTTAAAAAAAGTAGATTTTCACTATTAATTGTCTACTAACTATTCAATCCCACTAAAAAATATTCTTCTTTTGACTAACCCACTAGTATTTTACATATTACCTAGTGGCCCCTTCTTATTTTAATTACTAGCAGACCCTTAATTGATTATTCAGGTATCCTAGCTCCCCAAAATATCCTCCTGAACTAATGCGAATTAAAACCTGAAACTGTTATTGTATTGGAAAAATTTTTTTTATGACGTGGCAAGACACGTGGAATATCAAACAGGGAATTTTATTATTTTGAGGAGGAGATACGAAGAAGTAAAATAGGCACGGGGTGAAATTTAATTAAGAAGGCCCGTACTTGATTAAGAAGTCTCGTACCTATTTAGAACAGGTAAGAACGCAATTACGGAGATGAAGAACATCAAAGAAAAATAGACACGAGCTTCGTATCTATTCAAAACATCCAGAAGCAACGGGTCAAAAAGCATTTGAAGCATGGATCTGAAGGTAGAAAAGAGTCTAAATTCAATCATTAAATACCCTATATGTTAGAGGATCAGCATTTATTTAAAATGATTATGTAACAACCTATTTAATGTCCTTTATTGCTCATTAAATCTTACGTTTTATTCCTCCCTTTAGAGTCAGCTATAAGAGGAGGAAGTTAAACCCATTGTAAGACACATCAATCACTGAAATACAATCTTTCTTACTGTTTATTCTAATTATTGAAAGCCTATTATATTTTTTCGGTCTCTTGATTATCAGTAACCCGATTTTTCTATTATTTTCTAGTTTTAATCGAAGTTCAATATTTTGGTTAAACAAATTGGTTCCGTTACCGGGAATCTGATAATCGATTCTTTTTAGAACTTATACGTTTCATTTGTCGTAAACATCATGTCACACGATACATTGAACGTTATCAGCGATGGAGAGGATATCTATGGAATAACGTATACAGCTTCACAGAAAGTTTCTAAAGTGGTTATTACGCATGGGAAGCGAGTACGCCAAGCCTCGGAGGATAAAAGCATGATTTTGATGATGCAGACACCGAAGGAATGATCACTCCTCACAACGACGCATTGGTTATTTCTTTACTCGTGCACGATACTGATGTGAGGGGGGTCTTAATCGATCCGGGAAGCTCTGTCAACATCGTCTTGCTAAAAGTACTACAAGAAATACAAGCTGAAAATATGATGATACCTAAGGCACATATATTATCAGGCTTTGATAATACGAATGTGATAACGATGGGCGAAGTGGTCTTAACAACTTACGCAGCGGGGGTTGTTAAATAAACCAAATTTTAGGTAGTAAACATAGAAATGGCTTATAACCTAATCTTGGGGAGGCTGTGGATTCATGATATGGATGTTGTTCCTTCAACTTTACATCAAGTCATCAAATTTCCACCGCCTTGGGGAGTACGAAAAATCTGAGGGGATTAACGAATAGCCAGGAGTATCAACGTCGTAGCAGATACGAACTCCGACAAGGTAGTTGAGGGCGATAAAAGTCAAAATTCACTTAAAACAGATTTAGACTCGAGGCCCTATGTTATTCAAGAACCTGAGAAAAATGAAAATATCAAAACAACAATTGAAGAGCTCGAAGCAGTAGTCTTATCGGAACAATGGCCCGAGAGAAAAGTTTATGTAGGGGTCAACCTAAAGTCTGATATGCGAGGTACGTTAATTGAATTTTTGAAAACTAACGGGGACTGCTTTGCTTGGTCTCATGCTGATATGACAGGTATACCACTGGAAGTAATGACTCATAAACTCAACGTGGATCCAACCCACATTCCAATCAAACAGAAGAAAAGGAAGCAAGGAGCCTTCAAAAATCAAGTAATTCAAGATGAAGTCCAAAAATTATTACAAATTGGGTCAATTCGAGAGGTTAAGTATCCTGATTGGTTAGCCAACACGGTGGTCGTACCTAAGAAAAATGGTAAGTGGCGAGTTTGTGTAGATTATACTGATCTCAATAAGGCGTGTCCAAAAGATTCTTTTCCCTTACCTCATATAGATCAGATGATAGATGCCACAGCAGGTCACGAGCTACTAAGTTTTTTAGATGCATATTCGGGGTACAATCAAATTAAAGTGCACCCCGACGATGAGGAAAAGACTTCCTTCGTCACTGACCGGGGGACTTACTGCTATGAAGTAATGCCCTTTGGTCTTAAAAATGCTGGTGCAACCTATCAAAGGTTAGTCGCCAAAATATTTCAAGAGCATTTAGAGAAAACCATGGAAGTATATATAGATTATATGCTTGTTAAAACTCAACACTCCGATGATCACATCTCTTATTTACCTGTCACATTTGAAATTTTGCGTACGTATAATATGAAACTTAACCCAGAGAAATGTGCATTTGGAGTAGCATCAGGTAAGTTTTTGGGTTTTCTTATTTCTAACCGTGGCATTGAGGTGAACCCTTCACAGATTAAAGCAATCAAAGAAATACCCGATATCTTTACAAATAAAAAGGAGGTTCAAAGGTTGACTGGAAGAATCGCAGCTCTAGGGAGATTTATTTATAAATCCTATGAAAAATGCTTTAAATTCTTCTCTGCACTAAAGAAACAAGATCATTTCGAGTGGAACGAAGATTGTCAACAAGCTCTTAAAGATTAGAAAACCTACCTGTCAAATCCGCCCCTATTGGCAAAACCAAGAGAAGGTGAGAAGCTGCTTATTTATCTAGCAGTCTCAGAAGTAGCGGTAAGTGCTGTTCTAGTTCGTGAAGACCAAGGTAAGCAATCTCCTATTTATTACGTAAGTAAAACTTTATGAGATGCGGAAACCAGGTATCCACAGTTAGAAAAGCTAGCATTAGCATTAATTGTGGCATTTAGGAAGCTAAGACCTTATTTTCAATGTCACCCTATCGTTGTAGTTACGGCTTTTCCCCTAAGAAACATTTTGCATAAACATGAATTGTCAAGTAGATTAGCGAAATGTGCTATATAACTAAGTGAGTATGAAATAATTTACCGACCTAGAACCGCTATCAAATCCTAAGTACTCGCAGATTTCGTAGCTGATTTTAGTCAAGGGATGCACCTAGAGGCAGAAAAAGAATTATTGGTTTTTAACGGTGCAAACCCAGAGATTTGGACTTTATTTGTTGATGGCTCATCTAATGTGAAAGGGGAAGGTTTAAGAATTGTTTTAATCCCACGAACAGGAGAAATAATTGGACAAGTATAAAATGTCCTTCTATCACTAACAAGGAAGAAGAGTACGAAGCTATGATTACGGGTTTGGAGTTGGCACTCGAACTCGACATCAAGCACATCATAATCAAAAGTGATTCACAGCTAGTAGTAAATCAAGCGCTGGGAACTTTTGTAGCCAGAGAAACTAGAATGCAGGAATATCTTGAGAAGGTGCGGGAATTAGTGAGACAATTCAAGACTTGAAAGATAACACAGATTCCAAGGGATGAGAATGCAGAAGCTGATGCTTTATCTAATCTTGCATCTGTGGCGGGAATAGAAAACGACTCAAACGCTTCAATTATTCATTTATCTCATTCTACTCTCGATCCTGATAAGAACGAGGTAAATTTTAATCATCTGACATGGGACTGGAGAAACAAAATCATTGCTTTTTTGCAGTATGGAACCGTACCTAATGATAAAACTAAGGCTCATGCATTGCGAAAGAAAGCTGCCCGTTACAGTTTACACCAAGGAACTCTTTATCGAAAGATGTTTGGAGGTCCTCTAGCAAGATGTCTCGGTCCCTCGCAAACGGAGTATGAGATGAGGGAAATACATGAAGGACACTATGGAAATCACTCGGGGGGCCGATCGTTGGTAAAAACATTGATACAGGCTGGGTATTATTGTCCCAAAATGGAAGAAGAAGCAAACGATTTCATATCTAAATGTGATAAATGCCAAAGGTACGGGAACAACATGCATAAGCCAACTGAGCTGTTACATCCAGTCATAGCCCCATGGCCCTTCATGAAGTGGGGGATGGATATTGTGGGTCCACTACTACAAGCAAAGGGTCACGTAAAATTTCGACTCGTGCTTACTGACTACTTCACCAAATGGGTAGAAGTAGGAGCATTCAAACAGGTACGAGAGAAAGAAGTCAAAGACTTTATCTGGAGAAATATAATATGTCGTTTTGGAGTTCCAAAGGAAATCGTGTGCGACAATGGTCCGCAATTCATAGGAGCACAAATTACAAAGTTGTTTCAAAGCTGGCAAATCAAGAGAATAACATCGACTCCATATCATCCGATCGGTAATGGGCAAACAGAATCCACGAACAAGATAATCATCAATAATTTAAAAAAGAGGTTGCAAGATTTAAAAGTTAATTGGCCTGAAGTGCTTCCAGCTGTATTGTGGGCTTATCGAACAACTACAAAAATGAGTACGGGCGAAACTCCATTCTCCATGGTTTATGGTGCAGAAGCCTTGATTCCGTTGAAATAGGGGAACCAAGTATAAGGTACGATCAGTCAAAGGGAGGATGCAAACAATGAGGAGTTACGAGTTAACTTGGATCTGATAGAAGGAAGAAGGGAGGCAGCATTGATAAGGATGGCAGCCCAAAAACAAATGATTGAACGATACTATAATCGGAGGGCACGTCTGAGGTTCTTTAAAACTGGGGACTTCGTGCTCAAAAAGGTGTTTCAATCCACGAAGGATGCTAATTCAGGGAAGTTAAGTCCAAATGGGAAGGGCCATACAAAATTCGGAGTGTGGCAGGCAAATGAGCGTATGAGTTAGAAACAATGGACGGTGAAACTCTTCCTTCACATTGGAATGCTGTGCACCTGAAAAAATACTACTTTTAAGAAATTAAATGCGTTCAGGTACTTTCATATAGAATTAATTTTTCTCTTTTGTGATTTTACTAACGGTTTTAGATGTTAGGCACGAATCCTAACCCGTACCAAATGATGAGATACAACCCGCATGGCAAAATAGAATACTCATAAATTCTAAGCCTAAGGTTACAAAGATCTGATGGAAATGCATACGGGTAGGCAGTTTACATCTAAAAGCCATATTTTCGAGTTACGAGTATGTTTTGTTTTAGGGAAAGGGTCAACTTACGAGTAACAACCAAAATGCTCAAGGCCTCGTCTTTACGGCACCTGCACACTTGGAGACAGCACAATACGGATAGCTTCGTGCAAGAAATTAGATGCGGGACCATAAAAGACGTGGGACCATAAAGACATACGGGAGTTCAAAGGAAAACTAAAAGCTACAACAGCTACAGATAGCTACGTTTTATCCTTATGGGAGTTCAAAGGAAAACTAAAAGCTGCAATAGCTGCGAATAGCTACGTTTTACTCTGCAACAAACATTTTTCAATGTTGGAGACTCTTTCCAAGTCCTTTTTATACATAGAGATAGGACTATGGTTACATGCTAAAACAGGTTGTAAAGGAAAACCTTGTGTATTTATTATTAAAAAAAATCTGTTGCACAAAAAACAGTTGCGAGGAAGTCATAGACGTACTATAACACATGTACCGTTCAAAAACCTTTACCCCAAGTTCGTGAATAAAAAGCTTGGCAAAGTTATTTCATACAGAGAAAAAGAAAAACATGTGTTTCCTATCTCTTCCATCGTATAGCACCATTTTATGAAGTTGAGACGTCTTCTTCATTAAGTGCCAATATATAAAGGGCCCTCTTTTGTAATCCTCGTGTTAACAAGTCCACGAGTAGAATCATAAAGCATTTTCTAAAAGGATAAAAATGCAAGAATTATTCTGTAAAGTCCTAAATACGCAGATAGGCACGAACAAAATGAGGTACTAAGTAAACTCCTAAAATGAAACAGCAAGTTTGATCATTCAAAGTGCAATTATATTTAAACAAGTTTACCCCATTTTAGGAATTGGGGACTTCATTACAAAAAATCCCTTTAAGGATTGAAACCACCAGAGGAAAACATTAAAAAAAACAACTTGTCCATTAACTGGTCATTGGAGTGTCAGAGGATGTAGCAGGAGCAGTGATAGCTTCAAGAACTCCGGGATCTTCAATAACAGCTTCGCCATCCACCAGAGTCTCTACCTCAGAAGTCTCACATACGGGAGAAGGAATACTAATAGGCTGCTCGGGAGTGCCTTGAGGTTGGTTACTTTTCTCAATCACATCTACAATCTTGTCTATTTTAGATTGTAGATTAAAACCCTCTTTGAGTAACCTCCAATAATACATCCCGGCATGATGTAAGAAAGGCCCAGTTGATTTTGTAGTTAAAATTCTTTGCAAGAGAGGTATATTCCTTCTCCAAAGCCTCGTAATCCTTCTCCCGCGTAGCAAGAGAATTCCTCATTGTTTCTTGCTCAACTAGTTGGGAGTCAAGGGACGTCTTGAGAGCAATGTTGGAATCTTCTAAGGCATGGATCTTGTCCGAGGAAGTCTTCAAATCGACCCGGGCTTGCCTCAAGCTTTGCTCTAACTCCTTGGCATAATCTTCCTTTCTCTTCATGAGTTCTTCGAGCCCTTTGATCTTTTCATTCGCCTTTAACAACGAGTAATTCAAGTCATCCTTGGCATTCCTAACTTGACTCAAGGCGGCCTGGGACAATCCCAGGTCAGTTGTCAAAATACGATTCTCCCACTCCAAATGGGCTTTCTCATCTCGAAGCTCCTCCACATCTATCCGAGCACTTTCATATTGCTCCTTCCAATTCTGAGCTTCAAATTGAATCTCCTCAGAAACCTTAGAAGATTCACGAGCTTTTCTCTCCAAGGAAGATATCCTCCTCATAAGTTCTGTGCTCATTAAGTTAGCCTGCAAATATAGAGGTATAAAAATAAATACCTACGGGGAAGGGGAAGTTAATATTAAAAAAGAAATTACCTTCAGAGTCGAATGAACTACGTCGTTCATCAGTGATAAGCAGCTATGATCCTCCATCTTCCTTCTCACCAAATCCTCTATCAAAGGCTCCAGCCACACATCTGAGCCACCGATCTTCCTCAATAAGCTGTGAGTAGCAGGTACTTCGAGTGTGACCTTTCTCATAATCATACTACTGCTACTCGGACCGGTTTCCAAGTGTACTAAATGGGAAGATAGTGGAATGGAAGAAGGAGTGGAAGAAAAAGGAAGAATGATGGAAGGTACGAGAGCTTGAATAGGAACAGTCTCGGGAGCAAGAATAGATACGGGAGCAGAAATACCCGTTGAAAGTGATGAAGAGGAACCCAATGTAAGGTCAAAATCACTTACGAGTAAAGAAGAAGAAAACGAATTGGGAGAAACGGGAAGTGAGGAGGATAAAGGAACTTCATTTAAAGTAGGGCCAAAATCGCTACCTTCAATAAGTAGACGGGGTGTAGGCTCGCTAAGATTTATTGGAGCGGGTTCTTCCTCAACCAAGGCAGTCTTAGCTAAAGAAGTATGAGTGGGAGAACTCTCAGTCTCATTTCCGCGTCTTCTTATTCTTGGCCTATCTTCTACCCCTGGGCTAGCATCAGCTGCCAACAACTTTCTCTTTGCTGCTATCAAAGCTTTGGTCTTATCCAAATCAAGAGCAGCATTGGCAGCAACTCGCATAGCCATAGCTACGTCGGGTTGAATTCCTTTGTTCCCAAACCCTAAAACAAAAGGATATAAAAAAAATGAAGTCCATATTGTAGAAAACTAAATCTACTACACGCATGTGATCATAAAAACATACGCACCGTGTGTTTCCGCTTTCCAGTTGTTAATAGAAGAAATAGACTTCCAAGTTCTTTCTTCTCTGGGAGCCACTTTCAAAATCGAATCTACCCAACCGCAGAAGTTGGGAACAGGTTCCACGTCCCCCATGGTTGCTGCAAAATCCGCAAAAAGAATGGGGTCAAAGAGAAAATCAAAATCTCTAAAGACAAAAATAAATGATAACCAGAAAACTTATGTGCAAAGTTCCACTTCTCCGGGAAGGGAATGTTTGTTTCACCTAGCAAATCCACCGTGCGAATAGAAATATAACAAAGAAACCATCCACGGTCATTAATGTCATCCAGGTTTATCAAAACCCTTTTACCCCTTGCAGTTAGGGTAAAGAAATCGTGACGCATCAGGTTCGGATGGTATAAGTGAATGAGGCGAGCCAAGGTGAAATCAACCTTGGCCTTTGCAGACAAAAACCTCAAACAGGCCACTGCCCTCCATACTAATGGGCTGACTTGACCTAAGCAAACTGTGACGACCCGGCCCGTCGTCATGAGAATTACCATCCTGTTATGTTGTAAATACATGTTTTATGATTTTATATCAGTGTTAGAGTCTATCGGGTGAGTTAGGAGTGAATTGGATTGAAAATGAGGCATATAGCCTTCTTGAAGGAAACTTGAATAAGGAAAGTCAACCCGGAGTTGACTATTTGGTTAGAGGGCTCGGAATCGGATTCTGATGATTCGGTTAGTTCGGGGAGGTGATTTGTGACTTAGGGGAACAATCGGAATTGAATTTGGAGGTCCGGTGTAGAAATAGGCTTGAATTGGCTAAGGTTGAATTTTGGCGAAATCCGAACGGTAGGTGAGATTTTGATACGGGGGTCGTAATGGAATTTCGACTGTTTCAGTAGCTCCGTTAGGTGATTTTGGATGTGCCTGCAAAATTTCAGGTCATTCGGACATCGTTTGGTCGGGTTTTTGATGGAATGTGCAATTCGGAAGTTTTGAAGGAATTTAGGCTTGAATCCGTGTGTAATTGGTGATTTTAATGTTTAGGATGGTGTTTTTATGATTGGGACAAGTTCGTATCGTGTTTTGGGGTATGTTGGTGGTTATCGTTGGGGTCCCGGGGGCCTCGGGGTGTTTTCGGATGGTTAAACGGGAGAAAATGTGGAAAATTGAAGGTTTTTGAGTCTGTTCTGTTGTTTTCGCTCCTGCGGAAATGGGAGCGCAGGAGCGAGTCTGCAGGAGCGGACAAGAAGGCACAGAAGCGGGATAGACCGCTGAAGCGGAGCCTGGCCCGCAGGAGCGGCTTCGCTGGAGCGAGTGGGCGATCGCAGAAGCGGTCCTGAGGCGTGATGGGGAGGTCCGCAGAAGCGGGTGGTTGATCGCGTAGGCGAGTCCGCAGGAGCGGACGCTTGATCGCAGAGGCGGAAAGGACCGCAGGAGCGGATGAAAATCCGCAGAAGCGGACTCGTAGGAGCGGTCCTTGGGTCGCTGGTGCGGAAATGGCCAAAAAGGGCCTGGGTTCGCAGAAGCGACCAATAGGTCGCAGAAGCGGTTCCGCAGGGGCAGATAATTGTCCGCAGAAGCGAAAATCGCAGTGAATTAATTGTATCAGAAGTTAGAAAATTTCAGAAACATTTCACACATTTGGGTCTCGGCTTTAGAGGCGATTTGGGCGATTTTGAAGAGAAACTCAGGGGAAATCATCAGGTAATCAACTATGGACTTAAACTATGATTAGTATTGGTAATATTATGCAATTATATCATGAAAATTGAGGAATTTGGGGTAATTTATGGAGGATTTAACCCTAGGCTTGAACTTTAGAAAATCAAGGTTTTGAATGGGCAAATGGAGTCCGAATTTGGTAAAATTGATATGCTTAGACTCGTATCGAGATGAGGGTTCCGAATATGTGACTTTTGTAATTTTTCGAGAAGCGTACCGAAAGTCGGGTTTTGACAACTTTGGGAATTTTGATGTAAATTGAGTTGTTTTGATTGGGTGTCGTCCCATTGGCCTAATTTGTTGTGTTTCTACTGTATTTGATCAGATTCTACGCGTGCGGAGCTTGATTCTCGTGGCAAGGGAATTGCGGAGTAGTTGTCGCGCCGTATTGAGGTGAGTAATAGATGTGGGTGATGACCAGCGGGTTCGAAACCCCGGTATACCCCTTTGTGACGTTGTAGAGCGGCGAGACACGTACTCTCTTGTGAGTGCGGGGTCGATTGTGATTGGGGACTATGGCTTAGTCCGACTTGTTGATACTGTATTATGATATTATGCTATTCTTGAGCCGTCGAACCTCCTTCTCGGATGTTTGCATATTATATATTGTGATAACGGCCACTCTTGAGCCGAGGAACCCCCTTCTTGGGCGGTTGAGTATACTTGTGGGCCATGAGCCAGTTATTGGATTCCGCGAGGATCGTTATCATTGTCTTATCATATAGACATGCTAGTTTACTACTAGTCCGCAGCTATTTCTGTTATCATGATATTTTCAAATCTCTGGAACTTGATATTTCTGTTTTCAACCGAAAAATGATAAAAGATGTTTCAAACTACTTTTGAGCTTGCGAGGCTGTGATTGCATATTAGCTGACTAGTAGTGGATCGGGCTGCGCGCACCGCAGCAGTATATATGTTGGATCGGACTACACGCCGCAGTGATATTGTGCTTGGGCTGTAGGAGCCCCTCCGGAGTCTGAACCCCCACAGTGAGCACGAGTACCCAAATTGGATCGGGCTTCGCGCCGTAGCGGTCATATCATGCATTGCATTGCATTAGACTACGTCTGCTAGCTGTTATACTGTTTTGCTGGTACTTGTTGATACAGGTACAGTCAATATTGATTCTGTAATAGGGTATTTGATTATAGCTTTACATAGTGCTTTATTGCGGATTTCTTATCTGCGTTGTCTTACCCTTGTTTATTACCACTGAGTCTGGCAGTACTCATTTTACTCCCTGCACCTTGTGTGCAGATCCAGGTACCTCTCACCAGTGATCCAGTAGCTGTGCGAGGCGACGTTTGTGGATATTCGAGGTAGCTGCAGAGTCCGCAGGACCCGATATTCCTTCTTACCGTCTTGATTTTGTATTGACTTTTCTTTCCGCACTTGGTATCTTGTAAACCTTTATACACTCATGTTCGGTAGAGGCTCATGACTCTTGACCCTTCGGTCTATGGGAGTTGATGTATTATGGGACTTGGTTCCCCGTTTTCGTTATATGTATCGTTGTTGCTTCATGAATTAATATGCTTAAATAGGTTAAAGAGAGCTTCTAGCTCCGTTGTTGATATTGATTGGTCAGGCTAGCTTAGCAATGTGCTGAGCGCCATCACGACCGGATTTGGGGTCGTGACAAGTTGGTATCAGAGCCTAGGTTTACTAGGCATCATGAGTCTTGAGCCGGTTAGTAGAGTCTTGTGGATCGGTACGGGGACGCCTGTATTTATCCTCGAGAGGCTGCGAACCTTTAGGAAAACTTCACCTTTCTTAAACTCGGTCGTGCGATCTTGTTGTTCTGAGAACTGAACTTCTATATTCTATTCTCTCGCAGGTGGCGAGAACGCGAGCATCAGGACGAGGTGGACAACCCCCATTGCCACCTGTTAGAGGTCGTGTGCGCGGTCGTGCTAGAGTTAGAGGTACGGCGGCCGAGGCGATGCCGACCGACCCGCCTCGTTGTACCGGTTCGGGAGCGGCCCCCGGTGGTCGATGCTCCAGCAGCCCCAGCTCGGGGCCGGACTATATCTATTGCTATTCCCGGTCTTCGGGAGACTCTTGCTCGGATATTATCGGTGTGTTCCGGTTTGGCTCGGGTAGTTTCGGCCTACCGCTACCGTAGCGACATCTCAGGCAGGGGGTGGTCGGCGGACCCCTGCAGCTCGCACACCGAACCCGGTTGTTCGGGGACTTCGGACGCCAGAGGCGGTCCCCGCTCAGGTGGTTGCACCGGTTATTCCTCCAGAGCTGCACCAGCTCCAGCTCCAGAGCATATGGTTGAGGTTATGCCCGATGACGAGCAGCGTCGTCTTGAGAGATTTGGCAGACTTCAGCCACCCCATTTTGGTGGCGCCGAGGGCGAGGATGCCCAGGGTTTCTTGGATAAGTGTCAGAAGATGCTGCGTACGGCTGGTATTCTCGAGTCCAGCGGAGTTTCATTTACTACCTTTCAGTTCACTGGTCCCGCATTTGATTGGTGGGAAGAGTTTGAGAGGCGTAGGCCTGCAAGAGCAGCACCTCTCACATGGCAGCAGTTCTCTACTCTCTTTCTAGAGAAATATGTACCTCGGTCTCGTCGCGAGGAGCTACGTCGCCGGTTCGAGTGGTTGATTCAGGGCGACATGTCTGTGACTCAGTATGAGCTTAGATTCACTCAGTTGGCTAGGCATGCCACATGGATGATCCCTAATGATAGGGAGAGGATCAGGAGGTTCATTGATGGCCTCAACTACTCTATCCGCATTCTTATGACCAGAGAGAGTTTTGTCATCATCATTTGAGGAGGTTGTTGATATGGCACGCTCCATTGAGGCGGATCGTCGCCGAGAGAGAGAGGAGCGGGAGGCCAAGAGGCCTCGTGGTTCGGGCAGTTTCAGTGGTGCTCCATCTAGAGGGCATTCCCAGCAGAGCAGAGGTCGCTCATCTAGACCTCCTCATTCAGGCCGCCCAGAGCAGAGCAGAGGTTCTTATGGTCGTGGTCGACATGGGTTTCGGCAGGGTCAGTCATCACTTAGTGCCCTTCCAGCCCAGGGTGCAGCACCTACTTCATCAGCCCAGGGTTCTTCTGCGGCGAGGGGTTCCCTTCAGTCCCCTTCTCCAGCACCAGGTGCATGTTGTGAGTGTGGTGAGTTTGGCCACATGAAGAGACAGTGCCCTCGACTCCGTACGGACAGGACTCAGCAGAGGGATCAGCCCTCATCTTCAGCACCATCTCAGTCTAGTAGAGGTGGAGGTCAGTCTTCTCGTGGTCGCCCCAGGGGCGAGGAGAGATCTGGTGGAGGCCAGGCACGATTCTATGCACTTCCTGACAGGCGTGATGCAGTTGCCTCCGATGCAGTGATTACAGGTATCATTTCTGTCTGTCACAGAGATGCCTCTGTTCAATTTGATCCAGGGTCCACATATTCATACGTGTCCTCTTATTTTGCACATCATTTGGGTGCGACTCGTGGTAGTCTTGATTTACATGTTTATGTATCCACTCCCGTGGGTGATACGATCGTTGTGGATCATGTCTATAGATCCTGTGTTATATCTATTGGGGGTCTGGAGACCTAGGCAGATTTGTTATTGTTGGGGATGGTGGACTTTGATGTTATATTGGGTATGGACTGGTTGTCTCCGTACCATGCTATATTGGATTGTCATGCTAAGACAGTTACGTTGGCCATTCCTGGTATTTCTCAGATTGAGTGGCGGGGTTCGACCGATTTCGTCCCTAGCCGTGTTATTTCGTTCCTAAAAGCTCGGAAGATGGTTGAAAAAGGGTGTTTATCGTACTTAGCTTTTGTGAGAGATGTGGGAGCTGAGTCTCCTAGCATTGATTCTGTACCTGTTGTGAGGGACTTTCCAGATGTATTCCCCTCAGACCTGCCGGGCATGCCGCCGGACAGGGATATTGATTTTGGCATTGACTTGGTGCCGGGCACTCAGCCCATATCCGTTCCTCCTTATCGGAAAGCACCAGCTGAGTTGAAAGAACTGAAAGAGCAGCTTCAAGAGCTTCTGGATAAGGGTTTCATCCGTCCTAGTGTGTCCCAGTGGGGTGCACCGGTATTATTTATTAAAAAGAAAGATGGTTCCATGCGAATGTGTATTGATTATAGGCAATTGAACAAAGTGACGGTGAAGAACAAGTACCCTCTACCGCGCATAGATGATTTGTTTGATCAGTTACAAGGTGCGAGGGTGTTTTCTAAGATCGATCTTCGTTCAAGCTATCATCAGCTGAAGATCAGGGACTCGGATATTATGAAGACTGCATTCAGGACCAGATATGGTCATTATGAGTTTCTTGTGATGTCTTTTGGGCTGACCAACGCCCCAGCAGCATTTATGCATCTGATGAACAGTATGTTCAGGCCCTATTTAGATTCATTTGTGATTATGTTCATTGATGACATTCTAGTCTACTCCCGTAGTCAGGAGGAGCATGCTCAACATTTGAGTATTGTGTTGGAGAGATTGAGGGAGGAGAAGCTATATGCTAAATTCTCCAAGTGCGAGTTTTGGCTCGAGTCCGTAGCATTTCTGGGGCATGTGGTGTCTCGTGATGGTATTCAGGTTGATCAGAAAAAGATAGAGGCGGTGCAGAGTTGGCCTAGACCGACCTCAGCTACAGAGATCAGGAGTTTTCTTGGTTTGGCAGGATATTATCGCCGGTTTGTTCAGGGATTTTCATCCATTGCTTCTTCATTGACTAAATTGACCCAGAAGGGTGCACCATTCGTGTGGTCGGATGAGTGCGGGGGGAGCTTTCAGAAGCTCAAGACAGCTTTGACCACAGCTCCAGTGTTAGTATTGCCATCAGCCTCGGGTTCATATACCGTTTATTGTGATGCCTCGAGAGTGGGGATAGGTTGTGTGTTGTTGATGCAGGAAGGTAAGGTGATTGCTTATGCTTCTCGGCAGTTGAAGCCACATGAGAAGAACTATCATGTTCATGACTTGGAGCTAGCCGCCATTGTTCATGCATTGAAGATTTGGAGGCACTATTTGTACGGTGTGTCTTGTGAGGTGTATACCGACCATCGTAGTCTCCAACACTTGTTCAAACAGAAAGACCTTAATTTGAGACAGCGGAGATGGCTTGAGTTGCTGAAGGATTATGACATTACTATATTATATCATCCGGGGAAGGCCAATGTGGTGGCCGATGCTTTGAGCCGGAAGGCGGTCGGTATGGGGAGCTTGGCATATATTCCGGCTGAGGAGAGGCCATTTGCTCATGATGTTCAGGTGCTAGCCAATCGGCTAGTGAGGTTAGATATTTCGGAGCCTAGTAGGGTATTGGCTTGTGTTGTATCTCGGTCATCTCTATATGATCGTATTCGTGAGCGCCAATATGATGATCCACATTTGGCTATCCTGAGGGACAGAGTTCAGCATGATGATGCTAGAGATGTCACCATTGATAGTGACGGCGTATTGAGGATGCATGGCCGGATATGCGTGCCCAATGTTGATGGCCTTCGTGAGTTGATTCTGGAGGAGGCCCATAGCTCGCGGTATTCTATCCATCCAGGAGCCACAAAGATGTATCAAGATTTGAAACATCACTATTGGTGGAGAAAGATGAAAATGGACATTGTCAGACATGTAGCACGGTGCCTCAACTGTCAGCAGGTTAAGTACGAGCATCAGAGGCCCGGCGGTGTATTTCAGCGCATTGTTATTCCTGAGTGGAAATGGGAGAGGATCACTATGGACTTTGTTACTGGACTCCCTCGGACGGCGAGGAAGTTTGATTCCGTATGGGTGATTGTGGATAGACTGACCAAGTCAGCTCACTTCATTCCAGTTAGTACTACCTACTCATCGGAGCGGTTGGCAGCGATCTTTATTCGAGAGATTGTTCGGTTGCATGGAGTTCCAGTGTCTATCATATCCGACAGGGGTACTCAGTTCACTTCTCGGTTTTGGAGAGCATTTCAGCGAGAGATGGGTACACGGGTTGAGTTGAGTACAGCATTTCACCCCCAGACAGACGGACAGTCTGAGCGCACTATTCAGATCTTGGAGGATATGTTGCGAGCTTGTGTGATTGATTTTGGTGGTTCGTGGGATGAGTTCCTACCACTTGCCGAGTTTGCCTACAACAACAGTTATCAGTCGAGTATTCAGATGGCCCCGTATGAGGCATTGTATGGCAGGCGGTGTAGATCCCCCGTGGGATGGTTTGAGCCTCGTGAGGTTAGATTGATAGGGACTGAGTTAGTCCAGGATGCTCTGGATAGAGCAAAGTTGATCCAGGAGAGGCTTCGTACAGCACAGTCTCGTCAGAAGAGTTATGCGGACCGTAGAGTTCGAGAGTTGTCTTTCATGGTTGGTGACAGAGTATTGTTGAAGGTTTCACCTATGAAGGGTGTCATGAGGTTTGGGAAGAAAGGAAAGTTGAGTCCTAGGTACATTGGTCCTTTTGAGATACTTAGGAGAGTTGGAGAGGTGGCATATGAGTTGGCCTTGCCGCCTAGCTTATCCAGCATTCATCCAGTATTCCATGTGTCTATGCTCCGGAAGTACATTGGAGATCCGTCTCATGTATTAGATTTTAGCACCATTCAACTTGATGGTGATCTATCCTATGATGTGGAGCCTATTGCCATTTTGGGACGTCAGGTGAGAAAATTGAGGTCTAAGGAGATTGCATCAGTTAAGGTTCAGTGGAGAGGTCGACCCGTGGAGGAGGCCACTTGGGAGATCGAGCGGGAGATGCGGAGCAGATATCCTCACTTGTTTGAGACTTCGGGTATGTTTCTTGACCCGCTCGAGGACGAGCGTTTGCTTAAGAGGGGAGAATGTGACGACCCGGCCCGTCGTCACGAGAATTACCACCCCGTTATGTTGTAAATACATGTTTTATGATTTTATATCAGTGTTAGAGTCTATCGGGTGAGTTAGGAGTGAATTGGATTGAAAATGAGGCAAATAGCCTTCTTGAAGGAAACTTGAATAACGAAAGTCAACCCGGAGTTGACTATTTGGTTAGAGGGCTCGGAATCGGATTCTGATGATTCGGTTAGTTCCGGGAGGTGATTTGTGACTTAGGGGAACAATCGGAATTGAATTTGGAGGTCCGGTGTAGAAATAGGCTTGAATTGGCTAAGGTTGAATTTTGGCGAAATCCGAACGGTAGGTGAGATTTTGATACGGGGGTCGGAATGGAATTTCGACAGTTGCAGTAGCTCCGCTAGGTGATTTTGGATATGTCCGCAAAATTTCAGGTCATTCGGACGTCGTTTGGTCGGGTTTTTGATGGAATGTGCAATTCGGAAGTTTTGAAGGAATTTAGGCTTGAATCCGTGTGTAATTGGTGATTTTAATGTTTAGGATGGTGTTTTTATGATTGGAACAAGTTCGTATCGTGTTTTGGGGTATGTTGGTGGTTATCGTTGGGGTCCCGGGGGCCTCGGGGTGTTTTCGGATGGTTAAACGGGAGAAAATGTGGAAAATTACAGGTTTTTGAGTCTGTTCTGTTGTTTTCGCTCCTGCGGAAATGGGAGCGCAGGAGCGAGTCCGCAGGAGCGGACAAGAAGGCGCAGAAACGGGATAGACCGCTGAAACAGAGCCTAGCCCGCAAGGGCTTCTTCGCTGGAGCGAGTGGGCGATCGCAGAAGCGGTCCTGAGGCGTGATGGGGAGATCCGCAGAAGCGGGTGGTTGATCGCGTAGGCGAGTCCGCAGGAGCGGACTCTCGATCGCAGAGGCGGAAAGGACCGCAGGAGCGGATGAAAATCCACAGAAGCGGACTCGTAGGAGCGGTCCTTGGATCGCTGGTGCGGAAATGGCCAAAAGGGCCTGGGTTAGCGACCAATAGGTCGCAGAAGCGGTTCCGCAGGGGCGGATAATTGTCCGCAGAAACGAAAATCGCAGTGAGTTAATTGTATCAGAAGTTAAAAAATTTCAGAAACATTTCACACATTTGGGTCTCGGCTTTAGAGGCGATTTGGGCGATTTTGAAGAGAAACTCAAGGGAAATCATCATGTAATCAACTATGGACTTAAACTATGATTAGTATTGGTAATATTATGCAATTATATCATGAAAATGGAGGAATTTGGGGTAATTTATGGAGGATTTAACCCTAGGCTTGAACTTTAGAAAATCAAGGTTTTGAATGGGCAAATGGAGTCCGAATTTGGTAAAATTGATATGCTTAGACTCGTATCGAGATGAGGGTTCCGAATATGTGACTTTTGTAATTTTTCGAGAAGCGTACCGAAAGTCGGGTTTTGACAACTTTGGGAATTTTGATGTAAATTGAGTTGTTTTGATTGGGTGTCGTCCCATTGGCCTAATTTGTTGTGTTTCTACTGTATTTGATCAGATTCTACACGTGCGGAGCTTGATTCTCGTGGCAAGGGCATTGCGGAGTAGTTGTCGCGCCGTATTGAGGTGAGTAATAGATGTGGGTGATGACCAGCGGGTTCGAAACCTCGGTATACCACTTTGTGATGCTGTAGAGCGGCGAGACACGTACTCTCTTGTGAGTGCGGGGTCGATTGTGATTGGGGACTATGGCTTAGTCCGACTTGTTGATACTGTATTATGATATTAGGCTATTCTTGAGCCGTCGAACCTCCTTCTCGGATGGTTGCATATTATATATGTGAGCACGTGATTTTTGCCCTATATGAGAATTACTCCCAAAAATTCAAAATAAAAGAGTTTTGTGTTGTTTGCAATTGTTGTGAATTTAGTGTCATTTTTAAAAAAAAATAATGACAATATATATATATATATATATATATATATATATATATATATATATATCGCATTTGCATTTAGGATTTAATTCTACAATTAGGAGTAATTAATTTTATCTTACAAAATTGAAAATCACAAAAATAGGCATCTTTTGCATTTTAGCCTTTAATGTCCAAATTGTGTGATTGTATTTTAATTACCATTTAAAATTAGGTGACAATTATTATTATGAGATTAGTATTTCAAGATAATTTTAGTTTTTATAAATTAATCTTAGTATTTTGGGCTTTATTAATTAGGAAGTTGAATAATGGAGAAGAACAAAATAGAAAAAAATTGGATTGGGCCATCTTGCAAATTAAGTTACAAGCCCAATCCTAAGAAACCTTACCCAACCCAAAACCCCTTGGCCCAAGAAGAAAATTTCAGATTTTTTTAGCAAAAAATAATCATAATTACATGACATAAAGTAGTGGGGAGCAAGGAAATCAAGGAAGAAAACAAGGAGAGGAAAACATGGATTAGTGGGTTTTCTTTAAATTAAAAAAATATTTTCTTTTTAATAAAAAATCTGAAAATTTTCGAAATTCTTGCCTATAAATAGAAGAGAGGATTTATGAAAAAAAGAGGGAAAAAAAGAGAGGAAAAATAGGAAGAGAAGTAAAAATAAAAAAATTTCCTGCTGTAGTATACACTCGATATACATTCTGGACACAGAAGTATACATGGCGAAAAATTCAATTTTTGAGAGTTTCTTTTGAGAAGTGAAAAGAGTTCAAAGCTAGAAAGCCAAAACAAAGAGAAAATCTAGAATATATTTTTCTTTTCTATTTTTTACTGGTTTGTTTTTTTTGTTTTTCTCCGTATTGCTGGGATTTTCGGGATTGAGGTGTTGAAGCTACTGCTGGTTGTTACTGTTGTTGTTGATGTATTTTCACCGCCTTGTTGATTTGCCATTTTCCCATTCCTTTCAAAACCAGGTACACTTCTCTACAATGGAAGTTGTATTGATGATTTGGATGAAATAAAAATGAAGATTCATTTTAAGTTTTCGTGTTAACAAATGTGTACTGTTAGCTTAATAGTTGTAGTGTTAGTTTGAATTTGAAGTTTATTTGTAGTGTATTACAATAGATTGCAGAAAAAAAAAAAACACAAAAGATGTAATAGCTTAGTGATAGAATAAATAGTATAATAGTAGTATTGTAGTAGTAATAGCATATCACTTAGTTTAATTAGGTAAAAACATTAAAACATAAGTTAGCATATCATAAGTTCCCAAATCGTTAACTGTTCTTCCCAATAGTCTCATAAGCCATGATCACGTAGATAATCATCTGGTGTGGATCTACATTTTAGTATAAGTAAGTTTTAGAAGATAAAAGACATTAGTTCAAGTCAAGCGTAACTGATTTAATAACGTTGTAATGAACTAAGTCACTGTAAAACCCACTGTTTGGTCCTGTTTAAACCCTTAAATCGCTTAGATATAGAGACTCATATAGTTATTGCTTACATAATTAGTCTGCTTTTGTGAATCTAGGTTCAAATCCGATTGAGTTTTAAAAGGGAAAATAATTAGATATTGAAGCAATTCAATTAGGATGAACCGGTGATGATGAGAGGTATAGCTCGCAATGAAACTGGTAATATAGCAAACATCTGTGATTAATCGTTTAGTTTCTCTTTTGATGCTGTGAATAATTCGTTAAATCACTTTAATTTCCTAGTTAAGTAGGTTGTGTTCTAGAATACCTCCTTAGCAAATAATTAGATATTAGTATAAATTCTTAGTTTTGAGCGTATAGTGATAACAATGGATTGAGCTCTTCATGTACATAGTCCATTAACTTAAGACTACTGTTTTTGTGTATTGGTTTCCTTATTAATAAATAAAGGTGATTTGATTTCATTTCCAATTATGAGTATTTATTTCTTTATATGAATTTTGTGTTATACTCTTTGTTATTACAATTTGGTTCGGACCCTATGTGTAACGTGGGCCTGAACTGCCATACGAAACTGACCGGTCCATTGAAAGAAAGCCTGAAGACCGCCTGGGCTTTAAGGCCTGGGCTTCGCCCATTGCCGATCTAATTAATTGACGTGAAGGTCCAGGCCCAAATAACAATAGAAATCGAAAGGGCCGGGAATGCTTAGTATTAGGAAACGATTAAGGAAAAAAACACAATTAGAGAGACGTAGTATACACTTCTTAGGATCGAACTTTAAAATTGAATTGGGACGAGCCTCGCCCAACGTTAATCAAGCGGGGCCCCCATTTAGTAATAAGATAATAAAGTAGACTCGGGAAAGCTAATAGCGAATTCCATAGCTTCTCCCAAAAGATTTAAAAGCCGATAGACGTTATTTAGGGCACGATTTAACGTACTTTCCTATGAACGAGTGTGCACTTGGTGCGACTAAAATCCAAATCCCGGCAAAGCTGAAATACATCGAAAGTCACAGGCGTACTGGTTGCGGTGTGACTCGAGGCGTGTTTTCGCGATGCCGCAAATTCTCTAAAAAATAATACTTAATGTAAAAAGCATTATATGTTGTTTAAAATCTATAATTAAGTCAAACAAGAGTCGGGAACGACAATTGAGCGACCGTGCTAAAACCACGGAACCCGGGAATGCCTAACACCTTCTCCCGGGTTAACAGAGTTCCTTATCCGGATCTTTGCTTCGCAGACATTTTTAAGAGTCAAATTCCTCGGATTCGGGATTAACCGGTGACTTGGGACACCATTATTTTTCCCAAGTGGCGACTCTGATTAATCTCAATAAAATCCCGAACCGATTGTCCTTTAATTGGAAAAACTCCTTCCCTTACGTTATTTTTATCCGTTTCGGATATTTGAGCGTCGGGGTATACCCTACAAGCGTATTTATACGTTTTGTGCGTTATGTGGGGCGGTAAAAAAGGGAGGTGTGACAGCTCTGGCGACTCTGCTGGGGATAAGTAACCCAGAACTTCGGTTCAGGGTTTAAGAATTCGAGCTCAGTTAAAATTGCTATTTTTGCTTATATCTGATTTCATTATATGTTTTGATTAATGTGCTACATGATTACCGCTTTGATATTGCGTGAACTGTATATATTAAACTGTGCCGAAAACCCTTCTCTTCTTATCTCTGGGGATGTGCTTACTGGTTGAGACTCCCCTTTCTGTTAGTGTCAATACCAAAAATAAGAAAAAGAGACCGGACAAGTTACAAAGCCGATTGACTCCGCGGGTCACCGGTACGTAGCCCCCTCCTCGATCCGAGTTGTCCGCTCGGGTACACGGTCTAGCACCATATGAAAACTTCGGGATATTGAACCTAGGTCTAGGACGTTTATTTGCATCATATCTGACTTAGGGGACTCAACATAGGGGTTGGGTCCGTCTAGGACAGGTGACCCGGTAATTAAGACCGAGCATATTATGTGTTGCATTTTTAATTGTCCTTGATCATTATGCGGACCTGCAAAAATCCCAAGGGTAGAAAAATTATTGAAAAAAAAAGAGAGAAATAAGAGTTAGTGAAAATGGGTATCAAAAAAAAAAAAAAAAATTGAAAAAATGGTTTTGTTGTTGAAATAAATTGGTCGATTAATCTGACCGAACTACGCAGGTTTGATTCTCACCGTTAGGTGGGATACGTAGGCAACCCTCATCGGGTCCAACCACCCCTTTTAAAAAAAAAATCAAAGAAAAATGTGTGTTTAATTTTTGTCAATAAAATCAAAGTGATGCCGTTTTTGCAAATAGCCGAATGTTCTGAAAGGACGCCGGAAGGCTGTTTTTTGCAAAAATAGCCACTTTGGATCTTTTTAAATAATTTGCGGGCACAGCCTTGAAATATTCCTTGTGGAAATGTTGCAAGGCCAAAGCCTCAAAATCAAGTTCGGGTTCACACCCGTTTTGCAAAAATAACCAAAAAATGTCAAATTTTTGATTTTGTTATAAATAAGTCGGGTGATGCTATTCTTGCTTAAACTAAGCCGAATGTCCCTCAAAAAGACGCCGGAAGGCCGTTTTTGCAATAATAGTCACTTTGAATCGTCTTTAAATAATTTTGGACACAGCCTTGAAATATTCCCTCGCGGAAATGTTGAAAGGTTGTATCCGGAAAAATTAAGTTTGAGTCATTGCTCAACTTTTCAAAAATATCCACTTTGTCTAAATAAGCCATTATATGGCCAATTTATGAAAAATAGTCTTGTGTTGGTTTATGGTGATTGCCGAACGATGCCCCATGAACCACAGGATAAAAAAAAATTTCAAGTTTATCTTTCTTTTATAAATATTGCAAAAATAGTCATTTTGTCAAATAAGCCATTATGTGGCCAATTTTGTAGAAAATAGTCATAATTGACACCAAAAATATTCTTATTTTTGTAGAAATCTCCTACACAAGTTTGTAGTCGGAATTGGCTTCTATAATTTTCATTCAAAGAAAAAGAAAAAAAAAATCAAATAAACATCTCTTTATTTCTTCCATTAATTTGCAAGAACTACGCTCGGTCTGATTCATGCGGGGTCATGATACGTAGGCAATCCACATAGGATTCGACCATGTCCATAACCAAAAAAAAAAAATGAAAAAAAAAAGAGAAAGAAAAAAAAACAAAGGAAATCAATAAATGGAATACCTTAACGCTAACCCGGTGGTTTCGTTTTGTTAATCCAGATAGTCGAGGTGGTTGGTTGTGGTAAATTGGAAAGCAAGATCCAAGGAAAATGATAACCGGCGTCGAAGCTGTTACGGGTGCCCAAGAGACTCAGGGTCAGAAAATTCAACAAGGGTCTACTATGGATGAAGAAAACAGAGCATTGAACCAACAAATGACCCAAATGCGTCAAGCATGGGCCAATGGCCAAGGACAGCCTTCTCATGAGTCACAATCTGCTAGACAGCAAGAACAGTACCACTCTCCCGAGTACCACTCATACTCGTTTGACCTTCCTGCAAACGTTGAGAAGCTTACCCGAGAGAATGTGCAGGAAGAAATGGCCCAAAGATTGAAGAGATTAGAACAACAGATGAAAAACATGCAAGAAATGGCAGAGAATCTCAAGACTGAGTGGGTTGGTACCGGTTCACGACAACAGCTGGTTGAACGGAACCACATGTTAGTAGAAGAAGTCAAAATATTAAGACAACATGTGGTTGAAATGTATCGGGCATGGAGGGATGGAAAAGCACCACCCCCGCCACCACCTAGTTTCATGGACCCGGTCCTTACACTGAACCCGATGCCAAATATACTTGCCTATCGCAGCCTTTCTAGCCACTCGAGTAGCTCAATTACTCGTCCCCCAGCTATGCTTTCCCAACACTACTTCCATCCCCAACCCTACTACTCTCCCGGAGGCACCCAAAATCGTACTTCACCTTCCATGTACCCAATTCCACAAAAAGCCTACCGACCCCCACAAACATACCGGAAACCCCCTGGGTCAGGTTTCAAGCCAAACAAGGCGTTTAGGGAGGAAAGGTTGCTGAAGCGAAAAAAAGGCTTTCACCCCTATCGGAGAATCATATACCAGCCTTTATCATAGGTTGAAAGAGTTGGGGATGTTAAGACTAGTCGCACCAAAAGTTCCAAACCCACCCCCGAAAAATCTTGATTCTTCTGTCAGATGTGAATACTGTTCGGGAACATTGGGTCATGATACTGAAAAGTGTTGGCAATTGAAGAATTCCATTCAAGATCTTATCGATGAGAGGAGAATTGAAGTACAGACTCCCGAAACCCCAAACATTACACAGAATCCTCTACCTGTATGTGGCGTTGCGCATTTTGTGGGGACGATGCCCGATGACGAGGGTGAGGAGATTTTTCTTTGGAAGCCGAGAACATTGAAATAGAAAGCGATCTTAATGCAGAATTCAGTGGCGAGGATGCCATGCTTGTCAATTGGGAAGGCGCTCCGTCTCTTGGAGTTTTGGTGGTATATTTTGGTGTCATCTCTTTTGCCCGGGTCAAGGTTGTAATCTGGACGTTGTCTTGAGAGTCAAAACCCTTCTATCTTTCCACTTTGCTTTGTTTAGTAATAAATTTGTTTAGTCCTGTCTAGGTTTGTAATTCTAGTCTAGTCTGTTCGTTTTGTTGTTCATCTTGTTGTTTCAACCCATCAGTTTAATACAACTTTTTGTTTCCCATCATTCCTAGTCATTCCATTTCTGATCACTTTGTATTTCTTCTCATACTGACTTTAGTAACATGACATGCACATAATTCTAAGCCTGGTTTTTAAAAGTCAATGAAACAATATTGAAGATGTAATGATACTCGAAAAAATAAAAACATATTGGAATACTGTGAAACTGGAATCAAGTGAACATTGGGGAAAGCGTAACATAAAGAAATGCCTTGGAAATGCATCATGCTTCATCGGTTTAAAGCCAAAGGCAAAAGTACCCCAAGACTAAAGGAACCATCTGTGGTATCGGAATTGTTGCCCAATGGCATTGAGAATCGTCAAAAACAGAAGGCAAATATGTGATTTGGTCGAAAGATAGTTTGTACTTGGTAGGCTTTGAAGATTGGAATGACGAAGGCATTTTATTCGGCTATCCAAACACTTCGTCCATTGTTATCCCTTCGAGCCTTATTATATTTTCTTTCATATCCCTCTTTCGGAATCAACAACAAAAATTGAGGATTAAGCGAGAAACAAAAAATACAGAAAAGAAAAAAGAGAAAAAGAGGAGAAAAGAAAAGAAAAAGGAAAAGAAAAGAAAAAAACCGGGAAAAGTCAAAAGAAATTCATTAATTAATAACGTAGTCTGAACTACGTCTGACTTGATCCCGAAAGGGTACGTAGGCAGCCTCTCTGAGGTTCAGTCACAATAAAGGAAAAATCCGAAAATCTAAAAAACATCCCCCAAGAAGGAAACTGGGGCAGAAGTTATGGTTGTTGAAGAAATAAGATTCCGAAAGTTGTAATCTTTAACCCACATTGAAATATTTTGAGCCTTTAAATCCCTTTTTCTAAACCCCATCCAAAAGCCTGCATTACGGTCCAAATGGAGACCTTCCGATCAATCTTCAAGAAATGCCGAGTCAAGCGAACAAAGGTCAATCGCATCAGGGGCAACACTCCAGTCCGAACAAAGAAGAGTGAAGAACTCAAACCACCACGAGACTCCAAGATGAGAGAAGTCAAAATGAGAGAGTCGTATCGGTGAAAACCCGCACGGGCACCATAAGGCGACGGTGAGTTGAAAGAAAGGAAGATCAAATGAGAGAGGCTTGTTGGCGAAAACCCTACGGGCGCTGCAAGTCGACTAAGGATCGGATCAAAAAAAATGAAGTAGTAAAGACCGGTTTCACAGCAGAACTTTGCAACAAGAGTTGAACATCAACTTTGCTATACGGAGAAGGCCAAAAGTGCGTGTCAAGGTCGCTAGAGTCGGTATTCAAAATCCGTTGGGTCATTCGTCTGTAGGTTTCTTGTTAGGAATTGTATTTTTCTTTCTCTTTATTCTTCACACTTTGTTCTCCTTCTTATCGAGTCAGTCAGGTCATAACAAGTATAGAAATGATTTCAAAATTTACCACCAAGCTTTCCAATTGCACAAGATGGGATTTAGCCAACACGACAATCGTCGTAGGTCAGGGAATGACAAGGCCGGTGATTTAAGCCCACAAGAGCAACATGTTCAATGAGGATCATGCAAGACACAAGGGTCGGCAAGGTGCCAACTCAGGGAAAATATAGCAAATGGAAGTACGGGGTTCGAACAGAGAAGGGGTATGTCTTCTAACAAGAGGAAGACCAAAGGCTGTCAAGTGGAGTCATCAAAGGAATCGAGATCGAAGTTTATGGGATCCGTCAAGAAAGGAACAATATACATACCTAAAGAGAGTTTGATTTTGAACAAAGAAGAAGTGAAAATGATAGTCGGTGAGCAGGCAAGGCGCTCGGGTGGAAAGCGGTCGCCATCAAAGTTCAAGGCCACAACCAACCACCGCATTTAAACTAACATATTTTTCTTTGCTTTGAAACAGGGGCATAGATGTTATTGGTCCGATAGAGCCAACAACTTCCAATAGGCATAGGCTCATTTTGGTTGCGATGCGTATTTTACCACATTGGGCAGAGGCAGAAGGAAAGTTTGCGCCGAATTGGCAGGGACTGTTCGTGGTATCACGGGTGTTGTCCAATGGAGCATTATATTTAACAGATGTTGAAGGAAAGTGCGTAGAGACTGCTATCAATTCAGATGCGGTCAAAAGATACTATGAACAAATTGTCACTAATCACTTTAAAGTGAATGTGACCAATGTGAAAAATTTAAAATACCAAAAAGAGAAAGTGTGCCGAATAAGTGGAGAAATTCACAGGCGAGAGATAATTGGTAAAAGAAAATACCAAAAAGAGGAAGGTAACATCTTTTAAAATCCACTCCCCGGTCCTCAGGCTACGGGAATACTTTTCTGCATCGCATGGCATGTTTAATTTCTGTTAGGTGCCAACCTTCGAATACGGGAATACTTTTCTGCATCGCATTGCACGTTTAATTTATGTTAGGTGCCCATCACTTTAAAGTGAATGTGGCCAATGTGGAAAAATAGAAAACGCAAAAAGGGAAAGTTTGCCAATAAGTGGAGAAATTCACAGGCAAGGGATAATTGGTAAAAGAAAATACCAAAAAGAGGAAGGTAGCATCCTTGAAAATCCACTCCCCAGTCCTCAGGCTGCGGGAATATTTTCTGTATCGCATTGCACGTTTAATTTCTGTTAGCCGCCCACCTTCAAATACGGGAATACTTTTCTGCATCGCATTGCACGTTTAATTTCGTTAGGCGCCCACCTTCAAATACGGGAATACTTTTCTGCATCGCATTGCACGTTTAAATTCTTTTAGGCGCCCACCTTCAAATACGGGAATATTTTCTGCATTCGCATTGCACGTTTAAATTCTGTTAGGCGCCCACCTTCTAATACGGGAATATTTTCTGCATTCGCATTGCACGTTTAATTTCTGTTAGGCGCCCACCTTCAAATACGGGAATGCTTTTCTGCATCGCATTGCACGTTTAAATTCTGTTAGGTGCCCACCTTCCAATACGGGAATATATTTCTGCATTTGCATTGCACGTTTAATTTCTGTTAGGCGCCCACCTTCAAATACGGGAATATATTTCTGCACATCATGGTTTATGTAGCTAAAAGCCCACACTTCAAATACGGGAATATTTTCTGCATCGCATTGCACGTTTAAATTCTGTTAGGTGCCCACCTTCGAATACGGGAATACTTTTCTGCATCGCATTGCACGTTTAATTTCTGTTAGGCGCCCACCTTCAAATACGGGAATATATTTCTGCACATCATGGTTTATATAGCTAAAAGCCCACACTGGGGCAGAAAAAGAAAAAAGTAGTTTGTTGTTTTGTTTTGAGCAGGTTCAGCTCGAGGGCAAGAAGTACCATTGAAAATCAAAAAAAAAAAGAAGAAGAGGAAAACAAGAAAGAAAATCAACAAAAAGGGAGAGTGAGCATCTCAAAAAAATCAAAGAAGAAGAGACAAGGAGAAGCAAACAAAAGCTAGGATAGGAATAATTGTAATTGTAGAATCATAGCTTAGAATAACTTCTTCATTTTACATTCCCCCGGTGTAATAAGGAGGTCAACAAGCAGTAACCGCAACAGCAGCAACAGTAACAGCAAAAAATCGCAGTTTCATTGGTAGTCCCAGCTACCAAAATTTTCCGAACTACATTGACCTGATTCCCTTTTAGCCAGGGATATGTAGGAAACCTCTTGAAGCAAAGGTTCGGTCAAAATTTTGAAAATAAAATGCTTCTCACGGAGTGCTCAAATGGGCAAAAATCGCTCGTATCCGCTCACTTGTCTTTGCACAGAAACTCTTCGTGTTTACGCGCAAAGAGGGGCAGCTATGAGCACGTGATTTTTGCCCTATATGAGAATTACTCCCAAAAATTCAAAATAAAAGAGTTTTGTGTTGTTTGCAATTGTTGTGAATTTAGTGTCATTTTTAAAAAAAAATAATGACAATATATATATATATATATATATATATATATATATATATATATATATATATATATATATATATATATATCGCATTTGCATTTAGGATTTAATTCTACAATTAGGAGTAATTAATTTTATCTTACAAAATTGAAAATCACAAAAATAGGCATCTTTTGCATTTTAGCCTTTAATGTCCAAATTGTGTGATTGTATTTTAATTACCATTTAAAATTAGGTGACAATTATTATTATGAGATTAGTATTTCAAGATAATTTTAGTTTTTATAAATTAATCTTAGTATTTTGGGCTTTATTAATTAGGAAGTTGAATAATGGAGAAGAACAAAATAGAAAAAAATTGGATTGGGCCATCTTGCAAATTAAGTTACAAGCCCAATCCTAAGAAACCTTACCCAACCCAAAACCCCTTGGCCCAAGAGAAAATTTCAGATTTTTTTAGCAAAAAATAATCATAATTACATGACATAAAGTAGTGGGGAGCAAGGAAATCAAGGAAGAAAACAAGGAGAGGAAAACATGGATTAGTGGGTTTTCTTTAAATTAAAAAAATATTTTCTTTTTAATAAAAAATCTGAAAATTTTCGAAATTCTTGCCTATAAATAGAAGAGAGGATTTATGAAAAAAAGAGGGAAAAAAAGAGAGGAAAAATAGGAAGAGAAGTAAAAATAAAAAAATTTCCTGCTGTAGTATACACTCGATATACATTCTGGACACAGAAGTATACATGGCGAAAAATTCAATTTTTGAGAGTTTCTTTTGAGAAGTGAAAAGAGTTAAAAGCTAGAAAGCCAAAACAAAGAGAAAATCTAGAATATATTTTTCTTTTCTATTTTTTACTGGTTTGTTTTTTTTGTTTTTCTCCGTATTGCTGGGATTTTCGGGATTGAGGTGTTGAAGCTACTGCTGGTTGTTACTGTTGTTGTTGATGTATTTTCACCGCCTTGTTGATTTGCCATTTTCCCATTCCTTTCAAAACCAGGTACACTTCTCTACAATGGAAGTTGTATTGATGATTTGGATGAAATAAAAATGAAGATTCATTTTAAGTTTTCGTGTTAACAAATGTGTACTGTTAGCTTAATAGTTGTAGTGTTAGTTTGAATTTGAAGTTTATTTGTAGTGTATTACAATAGATTGCAGAAAAAAAAAAAACACAAAAGATGTAATAGCTTAGTGATAGAATAAATAGTATAATAGTAGTATTGTAGTAGTAATAGCATATCACTTAGTTTAATTAGGTAAAAACATTAAAACATAAGTTAGCATATCATAAGTTCCCAAATCGTTAATTGTTCTTCCCAATAGTCTCATAAGCCATGATCACGTAGATAATCATCTGGTGTGGATCTACATTTTAGTATAAGTAAGTTTTAGAAGATAAAAGACATTAGTTCAAGTCAAGCGTAACTGATTCAATAACGTTGTAATGAACTAAGTCACTGTAAAATCCACCGTTTGATCCTGTTTAAACCCTTAAATCGCTTAGATATAGAGACTCATATAGTTATTGCTTACATAATTAGTCTGCTTCTGTGAATCTAGGTTCAAATCTGATTGAGTTTTAAAAGGGAAAATAATTAGATATTGAAGCAATTCAATTAGGATGAACCGGTGATGATGAGAGGTATAGCTCGCAATGAAACTGGTAATATAGCAAACATCTGTGATTAATCGTTTAGTTTCTCTTTTGATGCTGTGAATAATTAGTTAAATCACTTTAATTTCCTAGTTAAGTAGGTTGTGTTCTAGAATACCTCCTTAGCAAATAATTAGATATTAGTATAAATTCTTAGTTTTGAGCGTATAGTGATAACAATGGATTGAGCTCTTCATGTACATAGTCCATTAACTTAAGACTATTGTTTTTGTGTACTGGTTTCCTTATTAATAAATAAAGGTGATTTGATTTCATTTCCAATTATGAGTATTTATTTCTTTATATGAATTTTGTGTTATACTCTTTGTTATTACAATTTGGTTCGGACCCTATGTGTAACGTGGGCCTGAACTGCCATACGAAACTGACTGGTCCATTGAAAGAAAGCCTGAAGACCGCCTGGGCTTTAAGGCCTGGGCTTCGCCCATTGCCGATCTAATTAATTGACGTGAAGGTCCAGGCCCAAATAACAATAGAAATCGAAAGGGCCGGGAATGCTTAGTATTAGGAAACGATTAAGGAAAAAAACACAATTAGAGAGACGTAGTATACACTTCTTAGGATCGAACTTTAAAATTAAATTGGGACGAGCCTCGCCCAACGTTAATCAAGCGGGGCCCCCATTTAGTAATAAGATAATAAAGTAGACTCGGGAAAGCTAATAGCGAATTCCATAGCTTCTCCCAAAAGATTTAAAAGCCGATAGACGTTATTTAGGGCACGATTTAACGTACTTTCCTATGAACGAGTGTGCACTTGGTGCGACTCAAATCCAAATCCCGGCAAAGCTGAAATACATCGAAAGTCACAGGCGTACTGGTTGCGGTGTGACTCGAGGCGTGTTTTCGCGATGCCGCAAATTCTCTAAAAAATAATACTTAATGTAAAAAGCACTATATGTTGTTAAAATCTGTAATTAAGTCAAACAAGAGTCGGGAACGACAATTGAGCGACCGTGCTAAAACCACGGAACCCGGGAATGCCTAACACCTTCTCCCGGGTTAACAGAGTTCCTTATCCGGATCTTTGCTTCGCAGACATTTTTAAGAGTCAAAATTCCTCGGATTCGGGATTAACCGGTGACTTGGGACACCATTATCATTCCCAAGTGGCGACTCTGATTAATCTCAATAAAATCCCGAACCGATTGTCCTTTAATTGGAAAAACTCCTTCCCTTACGTTATTTTTATCCGTTTCGGATATTTGAGCGTCGGGGTATACCCTACAAGCGTATTTGTATGCTTATGTGGGGTAGTAAAAAAGGGAGGTGTGACAATATATTGTGATAACGGCCACTCTTGAGCCGAGGAACCCCCTTCTTGGGCGGTTGAGTATATTTGTGGGCCATGAGCCAGTTATTGGATTCCGCGAGGATCGTTATCATTGTCTTATCATATTGACATGCTAGTTTACTACTAGTCCGCAGCTATTTCTGTTATCATGTTATTTCCAAATCTCTGGAACTTGATATTTCTGTTTTCAACTGAAAAATGATAAAAGATGTTTCAAACTACTTTTGAGCCTGCGAGGCTGTGATTGCATATTAGCTCACTAGTAGTGGATCGGGCTGCGCGCCGCAGTAGTATATATGTTGGATCGGACTGCACGCCGCAGTGATATTGTGCTTGGGCTGTAGGAGCCCCTCCGGAGTATGAACCCCCACAGTGAGGACGGGTACCCAAATTGGATCGGGCTACGCGCCGTAGCGGTCATATCATACATTGCATTGCATTTAGCTACGTCTGCTAGCTGTTATACTATTTTGTCGAAGCTGTTACGAGTGTGAGCACGTGATTTTTGCCCTATATGAGAATTACTCCCAAAAATTCAAAATAAAAGAGTTTTGTGTTGTTTGCAATTGTTGTGAATTTAGTGTCATTTTTAAAAAATAATGACAATATATATATATATATATATATATATATATATATATATATATATATATATATATATATATATATATATATATATATATATATATATATATATCGCATTTGCATTTAGGATTTAATTCTACAATTAGGAATAATTAATTTTATCTTACAAAAATGAAAATCACAAAAATAGGCATCTTTTGCATTTTAGCCTTTAATGTCCAAATTGTGTGATTGTATTTTAATTACCATTTAAAATTAGGTGACAATTATTATTATGAGATTAGTATTTCAAGATAATTTTAGTTTTTATAAATTAATCTTAGTATTTTGGGCTTTATTAATTAGGAAGTTGAATAATGGAGAAGAACAAAATAGAAAAAAATTGGATTGGGCCATCTTGCAAATTAAGTTACAAGCCCAATCCTAAGAAACCTTACCCAACCCAAAACCCCTTGGCCCAAGAAGAAAATTTCAGAAAAAAAATCATAATTACATGACATAAAGTAGTGGGGAGCAAGGAAATCAAGGAAGAAAACAAGGAGAGGAAAACATGGATTAGTGGGTTTTCTTTAAATTAAAAAAATATTTTCTTTTTAATAAAAAATCTGAAAATTTTCGAAATTCTTGCCTATAAATAGAAGAGAGGATTTATGAAAAAGGGGGTGGAAAAAAGAGAGGAAAAATAGGAAGAGAAGTAAAAATAAAAAAAATTCCCTGCTGTAGTATACACTCGATATACATTCTGGACACAGAAGTATACATGGCAAAAATTTCAATTTTTGAGAGTTTCTTTTGAGAGTTTCTTTTGAGAATTGAAAAGAGTTCAAAGATAGAAATACAAAACAAAGAGACAATCTGGAATATATTTTTCTTTTCTATTTTTTTTACTGGTTTTTGTTTTTCTCCGTATTGCTGGGATTTTCGGGATTGAGGTGTTGAAGCTACTGCTGGTTGTTACTGTTGTTGTTGCTGTATTTTCACCGCCCTGTTGATTTGCTATTTTCCTATTCCTTTCAAAACCAGGTACACATCTTGTAAATCTCCAAAGCTTATGGAAATGAAAGCCGTTTTGAAGCTATGTTGCTGCAATCTTCTCTTTCCTATTTTCTCTTAGTTTTCTTTTGTACATAAAAAATAAGCAGATTATATGTAGTAGATTTTAAAGATTGATTTCTAATTGCAAGTCATAATTGGACTTTTAAAATAGATACGGTATTAGCCTCCTAGTTAATTACTGGTTTATAGTTCAACAATTATTTAAATTGATAGTATATAAATAAGTTTGGTTGTATTTGATGAAGCTGTTCAGATGTATTTCATAATAAATTTGTTAGCTCATTTAGAATATCTCAAATATGGTTTAGTTGTTAAGAAAGATTTAATCGAAAGTGTAGCATTAGGCTTGGAAGCAACGATTATGTTTAAAATAGTAATTTGAGAATCACTTTAGTATATTAGTTAATTACGATAGTTAGTTTAGTTTAATAACAATATACAGATTATATAAACTGTTTGCAAAAGTGGAGTTTCGTTTAGTGTTTTAGAGGAATCACGATTTTTTTTGCTAAAATGAAGATTTGCTCAATGGAATCACGTCCTTTTAATGTGAATCAGTCATACAAATGACTGAAATTATGGTGTAAACAGATGACTATAACAAGGTAATGGGCTCTAACATGTCTTTAACAGGCTCAAATTGATGTAAATCAGAAAACTATGCAATAATGTAACAGTTAGGTAAAAAATAACAAAGTAATTAGGACCTTTCTTTTATTATTAGAGATAAATCATAGAAAATCATAGTCATGTTAGGATTGACCTTAAATAAAATAATGAGACGAGCCTCGCCAAACAAAATATACAATTGCGGGGCCCTCAAATAAAATGTTATGAAAATCTTAGACTTGGAAGGACCGTTTAGTAAATTTCATGGTCTTTCCCGAAGTTAACAACACGATAAGACTCTTTAGGCACGACTTAAATAAAATTACTTTCCTAAATACGGGTGCGCATTTATGTGACCCAAATCTATCTCTCGACGAAACTGAAATACATTAAAGTCACAGGCGTACTGGTTGCGGTGTGACTCGAAATGTGTTTTCGTGACGTCGCAATTCTTCTAAAATTGAAAAGCGGAACATTAAAAGTACATAGTTAAAATATATAAAGAATTCAGATAAAAGCAAAAAATTGCAGTTGAGCGACCGTGCTAAAACCACGGAATTCGGGAGTGCCTAACACCTTCTCCCGGGTTAACGGAATTCCTTATTCAGGTTTCTAGTTTCGCAGACTGTATTACAGAGTCATAAATTTCCTCGGTTCGGGATTAAACCGGTGACTTGGGACACCATTATTTTTCCAAGTGGCGACTCTGAAAAAATTAAATAAATTGATCCCGTTCCGACTGTCCTTTAAGTGGAAAAACTCCTTCACTGATTATTATTATATTCCTTCTCGGGGTGTAGTATTAAATAGTGGCACATTTACATTTATACGTTATGTGCATGCGGTAAAAAAGGGGGGTGTGACAGCTCTGGCGACTCTGCTGGGGAAAAGTAACCCAGAACTTCGGTTCGGGGTTTAAGAATTCGAGCTCAGTAAAATTGCTATTTTTGCTTATATCTGATTTCATTATATGTTTTGATTAATGTGCTACATGATTACCGCTTTGATATTGCGTGAACTGTATATATAAAACTGTGCCGAAAACCCTTCTCTTCTTATCTCCGGGGATGTGCTTACTGGTTGAGACTCCCCTTTCTGTTAGTGTCAATACCAAAAATAAGAAAAAGAGGCCGGACAAGTTACAAAGCCGATTGACTCCGCGGGTCACCGGTACGTAGCCCCCTCCTCGATCCGAGTTGTCCGCTCGGGTACACGGTCTAGCACCATATGAAAACTTCAGGATATTGAACCTAGGTCTAGGACGTTTATTTGCATCATATCTGACTTAGGGGACTCAACATAGGGGTTGGGTCCGTCTAGGACAGGTGACCCGGTAATTAAGACCGAGCATATTATGTGTTGCATTTTTAATTGTCCTTGATCATTATGCGGACCGGCAAAAATCCCAAGGGTAGAAAAATTATTGAAAAAAAAAAGAGAGAAATAAGAGTTAGTGAAAATGGGTATCAAAAAAAAAAAAATTGAAAAAATGGTTTTGTTGTTGAAATAAATTGGTCGATTAATATGACCGAACTACGCAGGTTTGATTCTCGCCATTAGGTGGGATACGTAGGCAACCTTTAAACGGGTCCAACCACAGTTTTAAGAAAAAAAAAGACCAAAAAGATTTTCCTTTCAAATAATCGAGGTAATCGCTATTTTTGGAAATGGCCGAATGTTCCGAAAGGACGCCGAAAGGCTGTTTTGGCAAAAATGGCCACTTCGAAAGTCATTTTCTTTCCTTTCCTTCAAAAATGAAAACTTGCATTGAAAAAGATTTTCCTTTTTTCTAAATAAAATCGCCTTAATAAATGTGCAGGACGAGCACAATGATGAATGAGCATTTTTCCCTAAATAAAATCCCTTTGGAGCTGAAATTATGGTGGCAAGACATGGGATCAGATGGTCAGGACTGGGTCAAAGGTTATTTGAAAGATCTTACAGGATTATTGGACATAATCCCCCGAGGCGACATAATTAGAGCGTTGGTCACATTTTGGGATCCAACACACAATGTATTGCATCTCCCGGATTTTGAACTCACTCCTACTCTAGAGGAAATTGCTTTCTATATCGGGAAGACTGAGGTTCCGTTAAAAGGAAAATACCCGGTATCTCCAAGGACGGTAACGGTGCATCGTTTTCTGGACTCTTTGAAAATTGCCAGGAATGTTCACAACGAAGATCTAGCCAACGGGTTTTGCTCCTTAAACTTCATCTATAGTAGGTATGGACACATCGGGGGTTTCAATGACCCCACGAACAAGTTATGCAGCAAGTCCAACCGAGCAAAATGGGAGGAGCACCGGAGGTTTGCTTTCTTAGTGGCATTTCTCGGAATTGTCATATTTCCGAGAAAAGATGGGCATATCAGTATAAAGGTTGCCGGGGTAGCTAGCACATTGATAGTACAAGATAATTGTACTCTAGCTCCAATGATTGTAGCTGACATCTACCGTGCTCTGACCGCGTGCAAAGCGGGAGCCAACTTCTTTGAAGGGTGTAATTTGATCTTGCAGATTTGGTTAATTGAACATCTATGCCATCATCCTTCGTTCTCAAGTTATGGTTCAGCTGAACGAACATGTTTGGAAGAATTCTGTACGAGAACAAAAGAAGTGAAATTGCCGGAGGGAGTCAAAGATTGGATTTTGCATCTTCGATCATTACCTGATGGCCAAATCGATTGGACATATGATTGGCTACCTCTTGACGAGGTAATATATATGCCGACGGAAGGGTCGCCATTTTTGATCATGGGCTTGAAAAGCATCCAACCTTATGCCCCATACAGGGCCCTGCGACAATTGGGTAGATGTCAAGTTGTTCCGAGAGACGGAGACCTCAGTTCGCAAGCTATAGAAATTGGTCCGGATGGGCAATTCCTGGAAGCAAAGATCCGGCAAATCTGGAATGAGTGCCAAAACCTGAAAATGGATACTTGTGTGCAGAAGAGAGCCCGGGGAGAAGTATCAACAGGGTACTCCACATGGTACCGACGAGGGGTTGAACACGAACGTCTTTCAAAGAGACCTCACTTGCAAGACCTGATAGAGCAATCCGAGGAAAAACTGAAATGGGCAGCCAAGGAAAAAGAATATAAAGCCAAAATCAGTCTGTTGGAAGATAAACTGAGAAATCTTCATTTCGAAAGCGGCTTACAAGCAGCATCCGATGAAGTGGAAAAGAAACAACTGAAGAAAGAAAATGATGTGTTGAAGGCTCAAATAGCTCAAATGAAAATTGCATCCGAGACCCCAGTTCGTTCAGCCCGAGAGGAAAAGTTAATTGAGATTCTCCGGCGGAAAGTGAATGACTATAGCTTTGATTTGGACGTAGCTGAAAAAGAGTTAGTCAAGGCTCGGAAGCAAATGGACAAAGACGCCGAGGAAAGAGCCAAGTTAGTCCGGCAGCTACAGGGCAAGCATGATGTTGAAATAGCTCAGCTTAGAAAGAAAATGATCTCAGCCACAGTCAAAAGTAACAAGATTATCAAAGATCTTGAAGAAGAAAGAGAGCACTGCTACACGACTATGGCTAGATTAGAATTGAAGCTACAACAAGTGCGAAAGGACAACCAACACACCTTGGATGCTCGCGCTCAACAAATAAGTCGGCTATTGCAAGAAAAAGGGGTCATCAGAGAAAAGGTTGTTCGCATCGCCCAATACATCACCCGAAAGACTCAGCTTTGTGAAGATATGACTCGGAGGACTTTTGTATCTGCAGTGAAGTTTTTTGTACAACAAGTCATGGCCGACCTGGATAGGCTTCAAATGGGTTTAGCATATAGGCCCGCGGCAAGGCCGAACGATGCCTCGCGGGCACTAGGTGCATTAATGTACTCTTAGGTCATGCATCATCTTTTATTTTTCTTTTTTAAAACATCACTTTGTAATCAAGGTTTTGAATTATCAATGAGAAAACAAAGTGTTGTTACCAATTCTTTTTGCTTTATGTCATTTCCTTTATATCCGCTAGGAAAATAAATAGGAGCGTGATTATGAAAACGGCAAGGAAAAAGAGAGAAAAGAAAAAGCAAGAAAAGAGAAAAAAAAAAGAGAAAAAGCAAGAAAAGAGAAAAAGCAAAAAAGAAAAGGAAAGAAAAGAAGAAAATAAAGAAAGAAAACAAAAGAGCGGAAAAAGAAAAAGATGATTGAAATGAGCAGCGGCCGGGATGATGCATAACGACTCGAGCAAATGTGTTTGTTTTTAAAGTCGTTACATCTTATTCATGCGCTAACAACTAACAAGTGTTGATGTTTGTGAGTTCAGATTTTCTAGGCAACTGGCATACTGGCTACCCACCCATACAACACCAGATCTAAAAAGATGACAAAGGCTGTATCCCAGGAGATCGAGGCAACCATTGTAGACCCTGCTCACGAAGAAGAGATCGTGGACGTGGCAGGGATGAAAGAAGAAATGTACAAGTTAAGACAACAGATGGCTGAAATGTACCAAGCTTGGTCGAGAGGTCAACCACTACCAGCCTACCCTGCCAACCCTGCATACGTCCCTCCAGCCAATCCTAACCCCGAGCCACCAACACCGAACTCATCCTCCACCTACCCCGATTACCCTCACTACTATGCTTCCACCTCCCAGATACCACCACCTCCAGCCAAGCAAACACCACCTCAGGTTCCACAAGTTGCTCCTGTATATGTGGCACCTCCGCCCGCTGTTATCCACAAATCCTCTAGCGAACCAATGTTTCATATCCAGGATTCTCACTACTACCCTCCGGAGCCGACTTTCAGACAACACGAATCTCATGCTCCGATGATAGAAGCGAGTGCCGGGCAGGAAGAGATGGCTCGGAAAGTGAAAAGCCTTGAGAATGCTTTCCGCAATATGCAAGGACTGGGAGGGCAAGTAAGTGTAGCCTACAAAGACCTGTGTTTGTTCCCTGAGGTGCAGCTTCCTGCAGGATTTAAGTTGCCAAAGTTCGACATGTACAACGGACACGGGGATCCTGTAGCTCATCTAAGAGGATACTGTAGTAAGATGAGAGGCGCGGGAGGTAGAGATGAATTGTTGATGGCGTACTTTAGCCAAAGTTTGAGTGGATCAGCTCTGGAATGGTATACTCGACAGGACCATACAAGATGGTTCGTTTGGGATGACTTAGCGCAAGCTTTCGCTGGCCACTTTCAGTACAATTTGGAGATCATACCCGACAAGTTATCCCTTACCAAGATGGAGAAAAAGCCAGGAGAGAGCTTTAGAGAATACGGTTTTAGATGGAGGGAACAGGCCGCTAGAGTGGATCCACCAATGAAAGAGGGAGAGATGGTGGATTGTTTTCTGCAAGCTTTGGATCCAACATACTACGGCCATCTAGTGTCGGCAATTGGAAAGAGTTTCAACGAAGTTGTAAAAATGGGAAGTTTTGTAGAAGAGGGTTTGAAGACAAACAAAATTATGAGTTTTTCGGCTATCAAAGCCACCAATCAAGCTATACAGAGTGGAAATGGAGGAGTGATGGGAAAGAAGAAGAAAGAAGAAGTGTCAACCATTGAAAGTAGGTCCTGGAGTCGCAACCCACATTATAACCCACCGAGACCCTACCGCCAACACCCACCAAGCCCGTCAACTCCATATAATCCACCACCCCCATCTTACCCGCCAAACCCCTACAATGCACCAAGCCCATATAACCCACCACCACCACCATACCCACCAACTGTCCCACATTACCACCACCCTCAAGCCCAAACTTACCCACCACCACCACCCCACGTGTGGAGAGCTCAAGCTCCACACAATGTATACCACACCCAGAACACATACCCAACCCTTAAACCTTACCGAAACCAGAATAGACCTAGGCCGGACGCTGATTGGAGAAATAAAGCAAGAAAGACATTTACTCCTCTCGGAGAATCATATACCAGTCTTTACCACAGGTTGAAAGAATTGGGGATGTTGAGACCAATCGCACCAAAAAATTCAAACCCACCCCCGAAAAATCTTGATTCTTCTGTCAGATGTGAATACTGTTCGGGAACATTGGGCCACGATACTGAGAAGTGTTGGCAATTAAAGAATGCCATTCAAGATCTTATCGATGAGAGGAGAATTGAAGTGCAGGCTCCCGAGGCCCCAAACATTACCCATAATCCATTGCCGAATCACCACGAAACGAATATGATAGAACTGGTGCAGAGTGATGGCAATCAAAAACCATCTCAGGCCGTCATGATGATAAAGTCGAGTGACAAGTTAGAGAAAGAAATTGTGAAAGAGGAAGCAATTGTTGAGGAACCAAAGCCAGTAGTGATGGGAGGTTTAAAGGTGGTAGTTCCAGGTGCAAAGACGATCGTGACTGTGAAGGGAGCAAGTGCAGAGCCAGTAATCATAAAACCAGTAGTGCAAATGCCAGTGGTGAATACAAAGACTGTGCCTTGGAACTATAACAAGGTAACGGTAGTTTACAAGGGAAAAGAGATTTCTGGTGAAATTAATGAAACGCATGGACTCACTCGGTCGGGAAGGTGTTTCGCTCCAGAGGAACTGAGAAAGATGAAGACGGTAAAAGAAAGTCAACTGAAGAAGCCAGTGTCGGAGGAGGAAGCAGAAGAATTTCTTAAGAAAATGAAGTCACAAGAGTACTCAGTGGTTGAGCAGTTAAGAAAGACCCCGGCCCAGATTTCTTTGTTATCTTTGTTGATACATTCGGAGGAGCACCGGAAGGCTCTTATGAAGATTCTAAATGAGGCTCATGTTCCGGAGAAGATTTCAGTGTGTCATTTGGAGAAGATTACCAGCAAAATTTTCGAGTCTAATAGAATCACCTTCTCTGATAGGGAGCTGCCGGTGGAAGGAACCGAACACAATAAAGCATTGTACCTCACGGTAAAGAGTGAAGAGTCAGTCGTGACCAGGGTATTGATTGACAATGGATCGAGCGCGAACATCTGCCCGCTGTCAACTCTAGGGAAGCTGAACATTAGCCCGGACAGAATCCGGAGAAACAATATCAATGTGAGAGGATTTGACGGCGGAGGTAAGAACACGTTGGGAGATATTATTTTGGAAGTGACCATCGGTCCCGTTGATTTTACGATGGAGTTCTAGGTGCTCGACATCGCCGTATCGTATAACTTGCTGTTAGGTCGACCCTGGATTCATGCGGCCAAAGCGGTACCATCTTCTCTACATCAGATGGTCAAGTTTGAATGGGAGAAGCAAGAGATTGTTGTACACGGAGAGGAAAATGCTTGTAATGTGGTAGCACCTTTTGATGGTACTGATGGGGATAGGGGTCCTTGGGTCTACCAAGTGACGGATGCTATAGAAGTGAACAAAGTTGCCGAAGGAGAAAAGTTACCAACCCCGATGATGGCACCAACTGCTATAATGGTGGCCAGAGAAATGCTGAAAAATGGATTTGCACCGGGGAGGGGATTAGGCAAAACACTGCAGGGAGTCATTCAACCAGTTCACCTTCCGGAGAATAAAGGTACATTCGGCTTAGGGTTCAAACCCACCTTTGCCGATATCCAAAGAGCCTCTAAAGCCAAGAAGAATTGGACCTTGCCCAAACCCATACCCAAATTATCCGACATCTTCATCAGGCCTGGTACAAAATATCAACCATCTGCTGCAACAAAGTGCATTGAGACCCAACTTGATGAAGAAATGCTTGGTTTTGCAAAAATGTTTTGGGAGGTGAACACGATTGAAGCAGGGGAAGGCACGAGCAAAATGGACGTGCAATTTGTGGGGCCTAGAGTCACATTGAACAATTGGGAAGCTACTCCTTTCCTTATCCGGAAGGAGTCTTGGTAGTTAGCTCAAAATTTCATCATTGCTTCCCCGAAAGTTGTTATTTTATAATTTCCCCATTCCCCTCATGAAAAAATCACCATGTATCCCGAACATTGTTCGTTTCTTTTATTAATGAAATGCAGTTTTTCCTTTTTCTTCACTTTTGCCTTATTTTTCTTTATTTTTCCTTTTGTACAGTTTTGCATGTGTTGATTCCAATGCCATGTCATGCGTGAAGGATTCTAGACCCAGTTCCGACAATCACGCTACTATACAAGAAATCGAGGAAGATAGTGAAATAGAATGTGAGGATGAGGAAGCCCTGGAGGAAATAAGTAAGGACATGAAACAATACGAGGAAAAACCCAAGCCGAATCCGAGTGATACAGAATCTGTAAACTTGGGGAGCGAAGATGATGTCCGAGAAACAAAGATTAGTGTGCATTTGGAGGCACCCCTCAGGGATGAATTGATAGGGTTGTTACATGAATTTAAGGACATCTTTGCTTGGTCCTATGATGACATGCCCGGGCTTAGCACAGATTTAGTGGTACACAAGTTGCCTATCTACTCTGAATGCCGGCCAGTAAAACAAAAACCTGAGGAAATTCAAAACGGACATTAGTGTGAAGATAAAAGAAGAGGTGAATAAGCAGTTCGAGGCAAAGGTCATAAGAGTTACCAAATACCCCACTTGGTTGGCAAATGTTGTGCCGGTCCCGAAGAAAGACGGCAAAACCAGAGTGTGTGTAGACTATAGAGACCTCAACAAAGCTAGTCCGAAGGATGACTTCCCATTGCCAAACATTCACATATTGATCGATAATTGCGCCAAGCATGAAATCGGTTCGTTTGTGGACTGTTATGCAGGTTATCACCAGATCCTGATGGACGAAGAAGATGCTGAGAAAACTGCCTTCATTACACCTTGGGGAACGTACTGTTACAGGGTAATGCCGTTTGGATTGAAGAATGCCGGGGCAACTTACATGAGGGCAATGACCACGATGTTTCATGATATGATGCATCGAGAAATTGAAGTATATGTGGACGATGTAATCATAAAGTCCAGAAAACAACCTGATCATGTGAAAGATTTGAGGAAGTTTTTCCAAAGACTCCGGAGGTACAATCTAAAGCTCAATCCGGCGAAGTGTGCTTTTGGAGTACCTTCAGGAAAACTACTGGGGTTTATTGTGAGTCGGCGAGGTATTGAATTGGATCCATCAAAGATCAAGGCTATTCAGAGTCTACCTCCGCCGAAGAATAAGAAGGAGGTCATGAGCTTATTAGGAAGGTTGAATTACATTAGTCGGTTCATTGCTCAGTTGACATCAACATGCGAACCGATCTTCAAGTTGTTGAAGAAAGATGCAGCAGTTAAATGGACCGACGAATGTCGGGAAGCCTTTGACAAGATCAAGGAATATTTGGCCAATCCTCCGGTGTTAGTTCCTCCAGAACCAGGGCGACCTCTGATTTTGTATCTGACAGTGCTGGATAACTCTTTCGGTTGTGTACTGGGTCAACATGATGAGACAAGCAAGAAAGAACAAGCCATCTACTACCTCAGCAAAAAGTTTACATCCTACGAGGTGAAGTATACCCAATTGGAGAGAACTTGTTGTGCATTGATTTGGGTGGCTCAGAAGTTAAAGCATTATTTGTCAGCATACACTACGTACTTGATATCACGATTGGATCCTCTCAAGTATATATTTCAGAAGCCTATGCCTACGGGAAGACTGGCCAAATGGCAGATTCTGCTCACGGAATTCGACATTGTCTATGTAACTCGTACGACAATGAAGGCACAAGCTATTGCGGACCACTTAGCCGAGAATCCGGTGGATGATGAATATGAGCCATTGAAAACATACTTTCCGGATGAAGAGGCAATGCTTGTCGAGGAGATGGAGCAAGAGGAGAGGCCAGGATGGAAAATGTACTTTGACGGAGCTGTCAACAGCAGGGGCGTTGGTATTGGAGCGGTACTCATTTCAAGTACGGGTCAACACTATCCCGTTACAGCTCAGCTTCGATTTTTTCGTACCAACAATATGGCCGAATATGAGGCGTGCATCTTGGGATTAAGGATGGCGATTGACATGGGTATTCAAGAGATTTTGGTCATGGGTGACTCGGATCTCTTGGTACACCAAATTCAAGGGGAATGGGAGACACGAGATTTGAAATTGATACCATATCGGTATTGTTTGCACGAGTTGTCTCAAAGATTCCAGTCTATAGAATTCAAGCATATCCCGAGAATGCACAATGAGATTGCAGATGCTTTGGCCACATTGTCCTCTATGTTGCATCATCCGGACAAGAAATACATAGATCCGCTCCAGATCCAAGTCCGAGATCAGAATGCTTATTGCTTCGTTGTGGAAGAAGAGTCGGATGGAGAGCCGTGGTATCATGATATTAGAGAATACTTGAAAGCTGGCAAATACCCGGAGCAAGCCACAGGAGACCAAAAGAGAGCCATTAGGCGTCTAGCCAATGGATTTTTCTTCAGTGGAGGAGTGGTATATAAAAGGACACCAGATCTGGGCTTATTGAGATGTGTGGACGCACAACAAGCAGATGAAATTATGATTGAAGTACATGCCGGAGTATGCGGACCCCACATGAGCGGATATATGTTAGCAAAGAAGATCTTGAGAGCTGGGTACTACTGGCTCACGATGGAGCGTGATTGTATCAGGTATGTAAAGAAATGCCATCAATGCCAGGTACATGGGGATCTAATCCACTCTCCGCCTTATGAGTTGCACACAATGTCAGCACCTTGGCCCTTTGTTGCTTGGGGCATGGATGTCATCTGCCCAATAGATCCAGCCGCTTCTAACGGGCACAGGTTTATCCTAGTTGCAATTGATTATTTCACCAAGTGGGTCGAAGCTAAGACATTCAAGGCGGTGACGAAGAAAGCGGTGGTGGATTTTGTGCACGAGAATATCATATGCCGATTTGGAATCCCCAAAGTGATTATCACAGACAATGGAGCCAATTTAAACAGTCATCTCATGGCAGAAGTTTGTGAAAGGTTTAAGATCACGCACCGCAATTCCACACCTTACAGGCCAAAGGCGAATGGTGCAGTAGAGGCGGCTAACAAGAATATCAAGAAGATTCTCCGAAAAATGGTGGAGGGATCCAGGCAGTGGCATGAAAAGTTACCCTTTGCTCTCATGGGTTACCGCACGACGGTACGTACTTCTATCGGAACCACACCTTATACCCTGGTGTATGGAACAGAGGCCGTTATACCCGCAGAAATAGAAATACCGTCATTGCGAATTATAGCCGAATCCGAGATAGATGACGATGAATGGGTAAAGGCCCGGTTAGAACAGTTGAATTTGATTGATGAGAAGAGATTGGCCGCGGTCTGCCATGGACAGTTGTATCAGCGGAGAATGGCCAGAGCATATAATAAGAAGGTACGACCTCGAAAGTTTGAAGTTGGACAATTGGTATTGAGGCGTATCTTACCACATTGGGCAGAGCCAAAAGGTAAGTTTGCACCGAATTGGCGAGGACCGTTCGTGGTATCACGGGTGTTGTCCAATGGAGCGTTATACTTAACTAATGTTGAAGGAAAGTGCGTAGAGACTGCTATCAATTCAGATGCGGTCAAAAGATACTATGTATGATTCCTTTTCAATTATATGTTTTGTATTTTGTTGTGATTTTGGAATTGAAATGACGAAGGCATTTTATTCTCTATCCAAACACTTTATCCATTGATAGCCCCTTTGAGCCTTAATGAATGAATTCTTTCATATCCCTCTCTCGGAATCGCTCTAGTGCAACAAGATCGAAATTGCCAGAATAAAAAATGAAATGATGGAAAATGAAAAAAAAAATGATGAAAAAAAAATGAAATGAAAAAAAATGATGATGAAAAAAAATGAATGAAAAAAAAAAGAAAAAAGACAAAAATCGGGAAAAAGTCAAAAAGAAATCCATCTAACTTATGAAGTTGGATGAACTACGTCTGACTTGATCCCGAAAGGGTACGTAGGCAGCCTCTCTGAGGTTCAGTCATAATAAAGAAAAAATCCAAAAATTCCCCACATATTGAAACTGGGGCAGAAGTTATGTTTAATAATTCCGAGAGTTGTAAATATCTTTGAACCCTCGTGAGATTTTGAGCCTTTGTACCTTTATTTCTTAACCCATCCAAAAGCCACGTTACGGTCCAAAGAAAGACCTTCTGATCAATTCCGAAATGATAACGAATGCAATGAAGGAGGAGCGAAACATCGGATAACACCTGTGGTAAGAAAACAAAATACAAAAGGAAAAATGAGAAATAATGAAAAATGAGAGAGTCTCATCGGTGAAAACCTTAACCGGCACTGTGAGACGACTGTGAGTTTGAGAGAAATAAAATGAGAGAGTCTTGTTAGTGAAAACCTTAACAGGCACTGCGAGGCGATTGTGAGGTTGAGAGAATAAATGAGAGAGTCTCATCGGTGAAAACCTTAGCCGGCACTGTGAGACGATTGTGAGGTTGAGAGAATAAATAAGAGAGTCTTATTGGTGAAAACCTTTCGAGGCACCGTAAGGCGATCATGGGGACTATCAGAAAAGAGAAAAAAGCAACAAAAGAGAGTATCGGTTTGGGTTAAAGGCAATTCAGAGTCAGAATAATGATTGGAACGAACTGGGTCAGAGTTTAAATACATGGCATGGTTAGCGGAATCGGCCAGCAAACACCCAGATAAGTTCTGTCATCTCTCCAAAATACCCTTACCTTTCTTTCATTTTTCTGCATTTCATTGTTTACCCTTTTGAGAGCTAACTACCAGCTCCTGATAACGGAAGTTGAAACAATATTGGATCAGAAAGGATAGAAGATTGGGGAAAGGAATAAAGAAGCTTGGCAAACATGGCCAAAGAAAAAAGAAAACAAAACAAAAATGGAGAAATGAGAAAAATACAAAAAGAGTCTGCAAGGGACGAGAAGTCAAAAGCCATGCAACATGAAAAAGCAAAAACAAAGGAAGCAATAAGAAGTGGGGACGGCAGATGCCAGTTGCCAGCAGTTTATATCTAATAAATTTTGTTTCATGCAGGAACAAACTATCACTAATCACTTTAAAGTGAATGTGACCAATGTGGAAAATTTAAAATACCAAAAAGAGAAAGTCTGCCGAATAAGTGGAGAAATTCACAGGCAAGAGATAAGTTGGTAAAAAAAAAAAAATACCAAAAAGAGGAAGGTAACATCTTTTAAAATCTGCTCCCCAGTCCTCAGGCTGAGGGAATACTTTTCTGCATTTGCATTGCACGTTTAAATTCTGTTAGGCGCCCACCTTCTAATACGGGAATATTTTCTCCATCGCATTGCACGTTTAATTTCTGTTAGGCGCCCACCTTCAAATACGGGAATATTTTCTGCATTCGCATTGCACGTTTCAATTCCGTTAGGCGCCCACCTTCTAATACGGGAATATTTTCTGCATTCGCATTGCACGTTTCAATTTCTGTTAGGTGCCCACCTTCTAACACGGGAATACTTTTTTGCATTGCACGTTTAATTTCTGTTAGGCGCCCACCTTCTAACACGGGAATATTTTTTTTGCATTGCAAAACAAAAATGCAAAAAGTGAGAAAATACAAAAGGAGTCTGCAAGGGATAAGCAGTTGAAAGTTACACAGCATGAGAAAAGCAAGAAAGAAGAAAGCAATAAGAAGCAGGGACGGCAGATGCCAGTTGCCAGTAGTTTATATCTATAAAATTTTGTTTCATGCAGGAACAAATTGTCACTCATCACTTTAAAGTGAATGTGGCCAATGTGGAAAAATAGAAAACGCAAAAAGGGAAAGTTTGCCAATAAGTGGAGAAATTCACAGGCAAGGGATAATTGGTAAAAGAAAATACCAAAAAGAGGAAGGTAGCATCCTTGAAAATCCACTCCCCAGTCCTCAGGCTGCGGGAATATTTTCTGTATCGCATTGCACGTTTAATTTCTGTTAGCCGCCCACCTTCAAATACGGGAATACTTTTCTGCATCGCATTGCACGTTTAATTTCGTTAGGCGCCCACCTTCAAATACGGGAATACTTTTCTCGAATTCGCATTGCACGTTTAAATTCGTTAGGCGCCCACCTTCAAATACGGGAATATTTTCTCTGCATTCGCATTGCACGTTTAAATTCCGTTAGGCGCCCACCTTCTAATACGGGAATATTTTCTCTGCATTCGCATTGCACGTTTAATTTCCGTTAGGCGCCCACCTTCAAATACGGGAATGCTTTTCCTGCATCGCATTGCACGTTTAAATTCCGTTAGGTGCCCACCTTCGAATACGGGAATATTTTTCTCTGCATCGCATTGCACGTTTAAATTCCGTTAGGTGCCCACCTTCGAATACGGGAATACTTTTCTCGCATTGCACGTTTAATTTCTGTTAGGTGCCCACCTTCAAATACGGGAATATTTTCCGCATCGCATTGCACGTTTAATTTTTGTTAGGTGCCCACCTTCGAATACGGGAATACTTTTCTCGCATCGCATTGCACGTTTAATTTCGTTAGGTGCCCACCTTCGAATACGGAATACTTTTCCGCATCGCATTGCACGTTTCAATTCGTTAGGCGCCCACCTTCTAATACGGGAATATTTTCTCGCATCGCATTGCACGTTTCAATTCCGTTAGGCGCCCACCTTCAAATACGGGAATACTTTTCTCTGCATCGCATTGCACGTTTCAATTCCGTTAGGCGCCCACCTTCTAATACGGGAATATTTTCTCTGCATCGCATTGCACGTTTAAATTCGGTTAGGCGCCCACCTTCAAATACGGGAATATTTTCCGCATCGCATTGCACGTTTCATTTCTGTTAGGCGCCCACCTTCTAATACGGGAATATTTTCTGCATCACATTGCACGTTTAAATTCCGTTAGGCGCCCACCTTCAAATACGGGAATATTTTCTGCATCATCATGGTTTATATATTTAAAAGCCCACACTGGGGCAGAAAAGAAAAAAAGAGGTAGTTTGTTGTCTTGTTTTGAGCAGGTTCAGCTCGGGATCAAGAAAAACAAGAAAATCAACAAAAAGAGAGTCAACAAGGGAATATTTTCTGCATTCGCATTGCACGTTTAAATTCCGTTAGGCGCCCACCTTCTAATACGGGAATATTTTCTCCCATCGCATTGCACGTTTAATTTCTGTTAGGCGCCCACCTTCAAATACGGGAATATTTTTCTGCATCGCATTGCACGTTTAAATTCTGTTAGGTGCCCACCTTCGAATACGGGAATATTTTTCTGCATCGCATTGCACGTTTAAATTCCGTTAGGTGCCCACCTTCGAATACGGGAATACTTTTCTGCATCGCATTGCACGTCTAAATTCTGTTAGGTGCCCACCTTCAAATACGGGAATAATTTTCTGCATCTCATTGCACGTTTAATTTTTGTTAGGTGCCCACCTTCGAATACGGGAATACTTTTCTGCATCGCATTGCACGTTTAAATTTTGTTAGGTGCCCACCTTCGAATACGGGAATACTTTTCTGCATCGCATTGCACGTTTAATTTCTGTTAGGCGCCCACCTTCAAATACGGGAATATATTTCTGCACATCATGGTTTATATAGCTAAAAGCCCACACTGGGGCACAGAAAAGAAAAAAGTAGTTTGTTGTTTTGTTTTGAGCAGGTTCAGCTCGAGGGCAAGAAGTACCATTGAAAATCAAAAAAAAGAAGAAGAGGAAAACAAGAAAGAAAATCAACAAAAAAGGGAGAGTGAGCATCTCAAAAAAAAATCAAAGAAGAAGAGACAAGGAGAAGCAAACAAAAGCTAGGATAGGAATAATTGTAATTGTAGAATCATAGCTTAGAATAACTTCTTAATTTTACATTCCCCCCGGTGTAATAAGGAGGTCAACAAGCAGTAACCGCAACAGCAGCAACAGTAACAGCAAAAAATCGCAGTTTCATTGGTAGTCCCAGCTACCAAAATTTTCCGAACTACATTGACCTGATTCCCTTTTAGCCAGGGATATGTAAGAAACCTCTTGAAGCAAAGGTTCGGTCAAAATTTTGAAAATAAAATGCTTCTCACGGAGTGCTCAAATGGGCAAAAATCGCTCGTATCCGCTCACTTGTCTTTGCACAGAAACTCTTCGTGTTTACGCTCATTTGTAGATACATACTTGTGAGCACGTGATTTTTGCCCTATATGAGAATTACTCCCAAAAATTCAAAATAAAAGAGTTTTGTGTTGTTTGCAATTGTTGTGAATTTAGTGTCATTTTTAAAAAATAATGACAATATATATATATATATATATATATATATATATATATATATATATCGCATTTGCATTTAGGATTTAATTCTACAATTAGGAATAATGAATTTTATCTTACAAAAATGAAAATCACAAAAATAGGCATCTTTTGCATTTTAGCCTTTAATGTCCAAATTGTGTGATTGTATTTTAATTACCATTTAAAATTAGGTGACAATTATTATTATGAGATTAGTATTTCAAGATAATTTTAGTTTTTATAAATTAATCTTAGTATTTTGGGCTTTATTAATTAGGAAGTTGAATAATGGAGAAGAACAAAATAGAAAAAAATTGGATTGGGCCATCTTGCAAATTAAGTTACAAGCCCAATCCTAAGAAACCTTACCCAACCCAAAACCCCTTGGCCCAAGAAGAAAATTTCAGATTTTTTTAGCAAAAAATAATCATAATTACATGACATAAAGTAGTGGGGAGCAAGGAAATCAAGGAAGAAAACAAGGAGAGGAAAACATGGATTAGTGGGTTTTCTTTAAATTAAAAAAATATTTTCTTTTTAATAAAAAATATGAAAATTTTCGAAATTCTTGCCTATAAATAGAAGAGAGGATTTATGAAAAAGGGGGTGGAAAAAAGAGAGAAAAAATAGGAAGAGAAGTAAAAATAAAAAAAATTCCCTGCTGTAGTATACACTCGATATACATTCTGGACACAGAAGTATACATGGCAAAAATTTCAATTTTTGAGAGTTTCTTTTGAGAGTTTCTTTTGAGAATTGAAAAGAGTTCAAAGATAGAAATACAAAACAAAGAGAAAATCTGGAATATATTTTTCTTTTCTATTTTTTTTACTGGTTTTTGTTTTTCTCCGTATTGCTGGGATTTTCGGGATTGAGGTGTTGAAGCTACTGCTGGTTGTTACTGTTGTTGTTGCTGTATTTTCACCGCCCTGTTGATTTGCTATTTTCCCATTCCTTTCAAAACCAGGTACACATCTTGTAAATCTCCAAAGCTTATGGAAATGAAAGCCGTTTTGAAGCTATGTTGCTGCAATCTTCTCTTTTCTATTTTCTCTTAGTTTTCTTTGTACATAAAAAATAAGCAGATTATATGTAGTAGATTTTAAAGACTGATTTCTAATTTCAAGTCATAATTGGACTTTTAAAATAGATACGGTATTAGCCTGCTAGTTAATTACTGGTTTATAGTTCAACAATTATTTAAATTGATAGTATATAAATAAGTTTGGTTGTATTTGATGAAGCTGTTCATATGTATTTCATATTAAATTTGTTAGCTCATTTAGAATATCTCAAATATGGTTTAGTTGTTAAGAAAGATTTAATCGAAAGTGTAGCATTAGGCTTGGAAGCAGCGATTATGTTTAAAATAGTAATTTGAGAATCACTTTAGTATATTAGTTAATTACGATAGTTAGTTTAGTTTAATAACAATATACAGATTATATAAACTGTTTGCAAAAGTGGAGTTTCGTTTAGTGTTTTAGAGGAATCACGATTTTTTTTGCTAAAATGAAGATTTGCTCAATGGAATCACGTCCTTTTAATGTGAATCAGTCATACAAATGACTGAAATTATGGTGTAAACAGATGACTATAACAAGGTAATGGGCTCTAACATGTCTTTAACAGGCCCAAATTGTTGTAAATCAGAAAACTATGCAATAATGTAACAGTTAGGTAAAAAATAACAAAGTAATTAGGACCTTTCTTTTATTATTAGAGATAAATCATAGAAAATCATAGTCATGTTAGGATTGACCTTAAATAAAATAATGAGACGAGCCTCGCCAAACAAAATATACAATTGCGGGGCCCTCAAATAAAATGTTATGAAAATCTTAGACTTGGAAGGACCGTTTAGTAAATTTCATGGTCTTTCCCGAAGTTAACAACACGATAAGACTCTTTAGGCATGACTTAAATAAAATTACTTTCCTAAATACAGGTGCGCATTTATGTGACCCAAATCTATCTCTCGACGAAACTGAAATACATTAAAATCACAGGCGTACCGGTTGCGGTGTGACTCGAAATGTGTTTTCGTGACGTCGCAATTCTTCTAAAATTGAAAAGCGGAACATTAAAAGTACATAGTTAAAATATATAAAGAATTCAGATAAAAGCAAAAAATTGCAGTTGAGCGACCGTGCTAAAACCACGGAATCCGGGAGTGCCTAACACCTTCTCCCGGGTTAACAGAATTCCTTATCCGGATTTCTAGTTTCGCAGACTGTATTACAGAGTCATAAATTTCCTCGGTTCGGGATTAAACCGGTGACTTGGGACACCATTATTTTTCCAAGTGGCGACTCTGAAAAAATTAAATAAATTGATCCCGTTCCGACTGTCCTTTAAGTGGAAAAACTCCTTCACTGATTATTATTATATTCCTTCTCGGGGTGTAGTATTAAACAGTGGCACATTTACATTTATACGTTATGTGCATGCGGTAAAAAGGGAGGTGTGACAGCTCTGGCGACTCTGCTGGGGAACGAACCCAGAATCTCTGGTTTCGCGGTTTAAGAACTTGAGCTCCTTAGAACTGCCGTTCGCGTTTCCCTTGTTAATTACCACTGAGTCTGGCAGTACTCATTTTACTCCATGCACCTTGTGTGCAGATCCAGGTACCTCTCAGCAGTGATCCAGTAGTCGTGCGAGGCGACGTTTGTGGATATTCGAGGTAGCTGCAGAGTCCGCAGGACCCGATATTCCTTCTTATTGTCTTGATTTTGTATTGACTTTTCTTTCCGCACTTGGTATCTTGTAAACCTTTATACACTCATGTTCAGTAGAGGCTCATGACTCTTGACCCTTTGGTCTATGGGAGTTGATGTATTATGGGACTTGGTTCCTCATTTTCGTTATATGTATCGTTGTTGCTTCGTGAATTAATATGCTTAAATGGGTTAAAGAGAGCTTCTAGCTCCGTTGTTGATATTGATTGGTCAGGCTAGCTTAGCAATATGCTGGGCGCCATCACGACCGAATTTGGGGTCGTGACACAAACATTGAAAAAACGGCAAAAATCGAGGATGACCGGATCTACAGCAGGTTTCAGTCCCCAAGTGAAAGGATAAGTGTAAAGAAATGAATATCAATTCCTAGAAGAAGATATCCTTTGATGGATAGTGGGAATGGACACTCGAAGATTTTCTCTCCAATAACATTCCTTCCTAATGGTTGGAATTAAGAGTTCGATTATAAGAGAAACATAAGCATCAAGTTTATTCAACTTTTCCGCTTGCTTCAAGAGTAATGTTTTATCACTCGAGAAGGATAAGTCACTGGGAATAATGTCCTCAATCGTAGGTTCTGAAGAAGGGTCAAAAAGTTCTTTACCTTTAGACAGAGAAACTTTAGAAGAAGAACTTGAGACATTCGGGTTTGGAGAAGAAGGGGTATTATCAGATAACCCATCGCGCGATGACCTTGAAGAACGAAGTCTTTCCTCTTTATCTTTGCTAAGCCTGAGTGAAGAAGGGGCATTAGGAAACTGAGCAAGGTTCGGGATCTTTCTGAGGTTAGATTTTGAAGATGCCATTGCCGATTAAAATTGGTTCTTGGAGAAGGGAAAAAGGGATTACTGGATGCATAAGAAAGTTGAAGATTCAGAGTATGGTAAAGAGGCAACTAGTAAAACTAAAGAGGTATAAATGAAAAACTAAATTAAGGAAAACTGTCACTTCTCGAAAAGAAAGGTTAAGAAAGCCTAGAAAAAAGGGTGTAAGGCTGCAGGGTCAAATCAGAAGGCAACACGTGTAAAGAGCATTAAATGGAGGAGATAATTGAAGCGCCAACACTGACACAATATTTATGATTTCAAAAATTCCCTTTTGTAAGAAACCACTTCCCATATATTTAAACGATAAATAAATGGAAAGTGGGGGGGCTATCTGTATTGGGAAAAAACTTTTTATGACCTGGCAAGACACGTGGAATATCAAACAGGGAATTTTATTATTTTGAGGAGATACCAAGAAGTAAAATAGGCACGGGGTGAAATTTAATTAAGAAGGCCCGTACTTGATTAAGAAGTCTCGTACCTATTTAGAATATGTAAGAACGCAATTACGGAGATGAAGAACATCAACGGAAAATAGACACGAGCTTCGTATCTATTCAAAACATCCAGAAGCAACGGGTCAAAAAGCATTTGAAGCATGGATCTGAAGGCAGAAAAAAGTCTAAATTCAATCATTAAATACCCTATACGTTAGAGGATCAACATTTATCGAAAATGATTATGTAACAACCTATTTAATGTCATTTATTGCTCATTAAATCTTACGTTTTATTCCTCCCTCTAGAGTCAGCTATAAGAGGAGGAAGTTAAACCCATTGTAAGACACATTAATCACTGAAATACAATCTTTCTTACTGTTTATTCTAATTATTGAAAGCCTATTATATTTTTTCGGTCTCTTGATTATCAGTAACCCGATTTTTCTATTATTTTCTAGTTTTAATCGAAGTTCAATATTTTGGTTAAACAGTTATACTACCTTAAACCAATCAACCTGTACCCTATCAAGTATAACCAAAAAAGCCTAAGAGAGACAATTGCAAATTCAAACTAGAAGCTCAACTTAATTCCTAATCATCAGAACAAAACCAATGATTTAGGGGGACATTGAATTCTTCTGGATTTTATGTTTGTTCCTATTTTACCTATTTTCCCTATTTACCTATTTTTCTTATTATTTATGTGGTGTTACTGATTTTGTCTCCTTTTGACTTTTTTTCCTCTTGAGCCGATGGTCTTCCGGAAATAGCCTCTCTATTAGGGGTAAGGTATGCGTACACACTACCCTCCTTAGATCCCACTAGTGGGATTTCATTGGGTTGTTATTATTGTTTGTTATATATATATATATATATATATATATATATATATATATATATATATATATATATATATATATATATATATATATATTGCCTAGAAAGATGAGAGCTTCACTGAAGTTAGATAAAGATGGTTTGCCAAATTTCATATTGAAGCCCAGAAGAAACCAATTTAGTGTTAATCATGTAATCACTAGACTGTATAAGGTTGAGTTCTAATGACAAGATTGTCGGTACTTCCTCATGCAATGTATTCTACAATTTTAAGGAGTCATTCACTAACAAAGTTTTTTATTGTGAACAACTGCAAATTAGAATGGTTTACACCAATTTACATCATGCACAACCCAAGGTTTAGTTATATTTGTTAGTTAATACAAAAAAAGTTTTTTTTTTATCTTTCTAATATCAACTCCGTCCTTTTTTATATTTTTTATTTTTACTTTGGTAGTGAAAGAGGATATTTTTTCTCAATTTCGACTCCAACGTTATAAATCTATTATTTTGGATGAAAAATGATTTTTCTTGGGCCTGGAATTATGTTATATATATTTAAACGAATAAATTTAATTCTTTAGCAAATTAAGTTCCAATCTTTTGTTGGCCATTGGGTGCGAACCTTTTCTTTTAGCATTTGATCTAAAATTTCCTATTAACTAGTATCAACTTACTATTTTCTTTTCTCCCAATAAATTAGTTTTTATTTACGTAACTACGTTCTTAAAAAAACATGTAGGCTAAATAATTTATTTTGGCGATTATTATCCACTTTCTACAAAGTAGAAAGAATTATATTGTAATGGACGTGGAATTACAGTAAAACAAAGCAAATTAGGAAACAAAAGTACAAAACTTAAGTTGCAAGCATGATCTACTAATTCAGAATTTCAAGTTTAACCGCTCCCCAAAAACAAATTAAAATTACCGTTACCTATTCTGTTTTGGTTTCCTGAAACCTTATATATCTCCCACTCAGATCCTTTCTCCAAAATTTAGTCGGAAAAGGACTACACTATGTATATATTTTACTTAATCTCTAGTTATATATTCAGCATACAATTAGGATCAAACTACTCGGAACAAACTCTTGGTAAGTATTCGATATTGCTTCGTTAAAATTTTCTTTAAAAAAGAATATATATGTACGAGAAGAATATAAAGTAAACATCAGTTTGGAATAAGAAGTAAATTCTTAAATCCGAACCTGTTTACAATTGTGACAACAGACATATATTATTTACGTAAAATTCTGCATTATGTCAATGCCAATGGCTATTCATCACAAGAGAGAAGGGATAATAAGGTTGTAACCAGTCTTGTTTCGAGTAATAGAATAAACAAGAATACAGATCAAGATAGTTGCAACATGAAATCACGTATAATGCCATCAGAGCAGATGTTTCGGACAATGCAGAATGGTATTAACAAAAGGGGCTTGATTTTTCTTGAGGAAAAATCAAGTAATATTAAGAGCTTTGATAGATTTGAGGATCAGAGTAGACACAAATTCAAAAAAATCGTGAAAACTCAAGATTCAAGATCAAAATCAGTAAAACAAGATAATGTTGCATTGTGCGCTACCAATAAAAAACCAAAACCAAGTTGTAGTAGTAAAGTTGTTGATTCAGATAATTATTATGGTGAATTGGGTCGGGCACAAGCACTGCCAGCTAAGGTTGCTATTCGAGGCACGGGCAAAAAGGGGTTTGTGCAACATGAAAGAGAGATACAAAAAAAGAAGCAGCAACTTGAATTAGAGAAAGCCAAGATTAATCAAGAGGCAAAGATAAAGTTGCAGCAACAAAGAGAAGCCGAAAGAAATGCCTTAGAAAAGATGGTAAAGACTGTTGAATTTAATGACAATTTGCAAGTATTGAGAGATTTTAAGAGACTGATTGGACATCGAGAATGATCTGCATATATATGAACCTTTGAAAAGTTTTAACTAAGTGATATGTATAAACTATTCTAAGGATTTAATGTTAGAAAAATTGTGTTCCCTACTTCCAATATGTCATATACTAGTAACATTTTGAACACATTATTGATACAATTGTGTATTTTATTTAATTATGAAAATTAGAGATTAAACAATTTGTATTGTATCTCAATGTATTCTTCTGTTATATGCTTCATATTTCCTTTAATAAGAGACTAAAAAGCAGGCAAATATATTACTGCTCACAACAGGTAGATTGATCAAGTAGTCTTAAAATTCCTTCATTACTTTGGGAAGGTACGTAATCCATTTAAGCAAGATTTAGCTCTCATCGGTTTGTTTGGCTCTTTATTTTGGAGCAGTTTGGTCAGTTTTCTCTCTCTCTCTCTTAGGTATGGGGTTTGTAGTGTTCCTTCAGAGACATAACTGTTCAGAGTTAGAACATTTAAAGGGAACAGTAAATTTTAAAAGTCGAGAGCATTTTGTTTAAAATTAAAGTGAATAAGAAAAATGTTGAACTAAAGAACTTACGAAACAAATTGGTGTGTACACATGGATCAAAAGCACAATGTAAAGACGACGACCACCACCACTACTAATAATAATAATGATGATGTGATGACTCCATGGGTATTTTTGAGTATCTACTAGCCTTTATTTTCGTGTTCCAAGATCTCCATTATTTTCATTTGATATTTTTGATTTGCGTGCGTGGTCCGTATCCTTTTATGAAATGTTTTACGTAAAAATTTGAAGTAAAAGTGATTTTTGACTTTAAATGACATTTGAGTTAACATGGTCAATATTCTTGGTAAATGACCTCGATTGGCGTTTTAACGATTCAGGTAAATTCGTACGATATTTTTGGACTTGTACGCATTATTTGTTGGGGTCTAGGGTGATCCGAGCGAGTCTTAGCACATTTTGTGAAAGACTGTATTAAATGAGTTTTCAAGTTGAAATCTTGAATTTTGATGATCGATTCTTGTTATTTGATGTTATTTGGATGATTTGAGGCAGCGAGCAAGTTTATATAATGTTAATATACTAGTGTGCATGCTTGATTTGGAGTCTGAGGAGTCGGGTCAATTTTGGAAGTGCTACAACTGAGTTTGGATGGTTTGAAGGCTGCTGGTGTTCAGCACCTATTGGTGCCCGATTGCAAGTCTCGTAATTGCGAGGACCTATTTGTGTTGCAACATTGGGATGGGATGGTACTCTTCGTATGTAATGACCTGATTGGTTGTTTTGAGCTCTAGCTCGTCGTTTGGTGGTTTGAGACCATGAGTAGCATCACTTTAGGTATTATGACTTGTGCGTGTGGTCAGAATTGAATTTCGGGAAGTTCAGAGTTAATTTTGGATAGAAAATTCACATTTCGGAAGATTTTAATTGGAATAATTGAGTAAATTTTAATTTTTGAGTAAATGGCCTTGGATTCGGTATATGAAAGTTCCAACAAGTTTGTACGATAATTTGGAATTGGGTGTATGTCCGGATTGGGTTTTGGATGAACCGGGAGCGTTTTGGTGCCTATTGTATAAAGTTGTTTTGTAAGAATTTCATAAATTTGGGTTGAAGTACATTACAATGTTATCGATGTTCGTTTGGGATTCCGAGTCTCAGAATAGCTCCGTATGATTATTCTGGTTTTGGGAGCGCGCCCAAAAATGGGGAGGTCCGTAGGTCATTTCGGGGTCATTTAGTGAAAGTTAAAAATTTGAAAGTTTTTTAGAAGTTTGACCGGGGCTGGGATTTTGAATATTAGGGTCAGATTCTGATTCTAAAAGTTGGAGTAGGTCTGTAATGCCGTGTGCAAAATTTGAGGTCAATCGGACATGATTAGATATGTTTCGTCATCGAATATAGAATTTTGAAGTTCTAAAGTTCATTAAGCTAGAATTGGGGTTCGATTATGATTTTAATGTTGTTTGAAGTGATTTGAGGCCTCGAGCTTGTCCGTGTTATGTTATGAAACTAGTTGGTGCAACGCATTCGCGAAGGGTCACTTGGTTAAGCAACTTGTTCACGAGCTGGGACTTGTGTTCATGAAGGGTAATAATTGGAGCTAGAGCTTGTATTGTTTTGCAAATGCATTGTGCTTGCCATGTTCGTGAAGAAGGGCGGGTTGGCAAGTGTTCTTTTAAAAATCGGGAGTTTGCCCATTTTTATCTAATTTCCTCCATGAGAGCCGACCTAGGAGCAGTTTTGGAGCACCATTTTTCATCATCAAGCATGAGGTAATGTAATGACCCGGCCGGTCATTTCATGAGTTATAGTTTGTTTCCCTATTTTCTGCTTCCTTTTGTATTCTTCAGTCATGTTTTATCGTATCGTGTTTGTTGGTTCGGGTCCGGAGTGGTCTTGGAGTCGAATGAGAAACTTAGCTCCTATGTAGAAGCTTAAGTTGGAATCGGATGTTGACTTACGAGTAAACCATATCGGATTTGGATTTTAACTCGACCGCTTACCCAACTCATGTTGCACCGCCCTCCAGAAATGCGAGGTAAACTGCATACCCCAATCAGAAATGATAGACACGGGCACACTATGAAGACAAATGATCTCCCAGATATAAATCTCTGTCAACCGCTCAGAAGAATAGGAAACTGCTAGAGGAATAAAATGCGCTGACTTGGTCATCCTATCCATAATAACGCATACTGCATCGAAATTCCTCTGAGTCCGTGGAAGTCCAATAACGAAATCCATAGTGATACACTCCCACTCCACGTAGGAATCTCAATCTTCTGGAAAAAATCACCAGGTCTTTGATGCTTGTATTTTACCAGCTGACAATTCAAACACCAAGCTACATAAGCAAGAATATCCTTCTTCATCCTCCTCCACCAATAATGCTCCTGTAAATCCTGATACATCTTAGCAGTGCCCGCATGAATAGAGTACCAAGAACTATGAGCCTTTTCTTGAATCAACTCATGAATTCCATCCATATTAGGCACACAAATATAACCATACATCCTCAAAACTCCATCATCTCCAATTGTAACCTACTTGGAACCCTCGTGCTGCACTGTGTCCCTAAGGAAAGAAAATGAGGATCATCATACTACCAATCTCTGATACGCTCAAATAATGAAGAACAAGCGAATGTGCAAGCTAGTATACGGCTGGGCTCAGAAACATCCAACCTCACAAACTGATTGGCTAAAGCCTGGACATCCAAAGCAAGCAGTCTCTCCCCGATCGGAATATATGCAAAACTGCCCATACTAGCTGACTTTCTACTCAAAGCATCAACCACTATATTGTCCTTCCCCGGATGATACAAGATGGTGATATCATAGTTTTTCAACAGCTCCAACCACCTCCTCTTCCTCAAATTTAGCTCCTTCTGCTTGAAAAAGTATTGCAAACTCTTGTGATATGTAAACACCTCACATGACACGCCATATAAATAATGCCTCCAAACCTTCAGCGTGTGAATAATGGCTGCTAGCTCCAAATCATGAACTGGATAATTCTTCTCGTGAATCTTCAGCTGTCGCGAAGCATATGCAATAACCTTTCCATTCTGCATTAACAAGCACCAAGTACAATACGAGATGCATCACAATATATCGTATATGGCCCAAACCTCTGGGCAATACCAGCACTGGCACCGTAGTCAAAGCTTTCTTGAGCTTCTAAAATCTTGCCTCACACTTGTTTGACCACCTGAACTGTGCACCCTTCTGGGTCAACTTGGTCATCGGGGCTACAATCGATGAAAACCCCTCCACAAACTAATGGTAATATCCCACCAAACCCAGCAAACTAAGGATCTCTATGATACAATGACCCAGGATTACTACTGAACTCAACCAAAAGTCACTCTTTGAAAACTTAGCATATAACTGATTATCCTTCAGAGTCTTAAGAATGACTCGAAGATGTTGGTCGTGCTCCCCTTGACTATGGGAATAGATCAAAGACAATCACGAAAAAATCCAAATAAGGCTTGAACACTCGATTCATCAAATCCATGAAAGCTGCTGGAGCATTGGTCAACTTGAACAACATCACTAAGAACTCATAATGCCCGTACCGAGTGCGGAAGCTATCTTAGGGACATCAGATGCCCTAATCCTCAACTAATGGTAGCCAGATCTCAAATCAATCTTGGAAAATATCTTGGCACCCTGAAGCTGATCAAACTGATCATAAATCCTTGGCAATGGATACTTGTTCTAGATGGTGACATTGTTTAACTACCGATAATCTCTGCACATCCTCATCGAGCCATCCTTCTTCATGACAAACAACACCGATGTACCCCAAGGTGAGAAACTTGGTCTAAAAAGCAGTTATCCAGCAAGTCCTAAACTGTTCTTTTAATTCTTTCAACTCTGGCAGGCTGAGTACCTGTTGCCAAATCAATTCAAAAGTCAATATCCCTGTCGGGTAACATCCCCGGCAGGCCTGAAGGAAATACCTCTGGAAGCTCATGAACAACTGGCACAGAATCCAGAGAAGGAACCTCAACACTAGAATCACAAAGATACACCAAATGGGAAAAACATCTCTTACCAACCATACACCGAGCCTTCATATATGAGATAACCCTGCTGGTAGAATGACCAGAAGTCTCTCTCCACTCCAAACAAGGCAACCCTGAAAATACTAAGGCCATGGTCTTGGCATGACAATTTAATATAGCATGATAAGGGGATAACAAATCCATCCTCAAAATAATATCGAAATCCACTATATCGAGGAGTATAAGATCTACACGGGTCTCAAGACCCCCAATAATGACCATGTAAGCATGATAAACATATCTACCATAACAGAATTATCCACTGATGTAGACACATATAGGGGAGCACTCAAATAATCACGAGGCACAATCAGGTAAGGGGCAAAATAAGATGATACATAAGAATATGTGGACCCAAGATCAAATAGAACTGAGGCATCTCTACTACAAACTGAAACCGTACCTATGATAACTACATCAAAGGCCTTAGCCTCATGTCTAGCTGGAATAGCATAACATCGGGGATGGTCCCCACCACTATAAACTACATCCCAAGGATGACCTCCTGCTATCTAGCCTCTACCTCCTACTAGCTAGCCTCCACCTCCAGCTGCTTGTCCTCCACCTCTAGCTGCCTGATCTCCTCCTCTAATGCCTCTACCCGTACCTCTAGTTGGCTGAGCAAACGGTGGAACACCTAGTGCTGGAACTGTAGCACAAGAACCCTGGTGCTGATAAATGCTCAGGCTCGAGGGCAAAACCTAAAAATATGCCTCATATCGCCACAAGTATAGCAAGACTTTAGTTGTTGAGACCGCCAGTCGTGAAACCGACCCTAACGACTTGGAATTGCGAGCACATGATTTTTGCACTAGGCAAACAAGATTCCAAAATTAAAATAAAATAATATTTTTGAGTGTAATTGCATGTCTTGTTTGAAATTAACTGCATTTTATGTGTTTAAATAATTAAAATTAGAAAAAAAAAGGTTAAATACATGCATTTTGAATTAAGTAGTTAAAAAAAATCAATAAAAAGAGCATTAATAGCGGAAATTAGGAAAAAATAGTAGAAAATTGCACAAAAAATATCAGAAAATTAGTGCAAGTAGGAAATTGAATAATTTAAATAATACAAGGGAAAAGAAAATAAAATATAAAAAGAAAATACATAAAAATAATTAAAACATCAGAAAAATACCAAAATACACTTGGGTATAACTGTTTTGGGCCAAAGGATTCTGAATTGGATGGCCCAAATGCATTGGCCCAAAAGTCTGGTCCAGGCCATTAGGAATGCTAGTGATCTCAGCCGTTCATTAGGCTGAATCCAACGGCTGAGATAAAGGGACTAATTTAATCAAGTAACTGAAATTCAAGGGTTAATCTGAGCCATTCGTTGAAATGATCTGACGGAAGAGACCGCTGGTCTCATTAGCAACCAAACGGTGCCATTCTAGTAACGCTGCTTATGGCCGTTGATCTTCATCAGATCAACGGTCCAGATCTCCTCAACCCCCTCGCCTATAAAAGGCTTCAGTCGTGTTGAGACTGGCCATTTTTGGAAACCCTTAACCCTTGCCGCCCAATCTCTCCCTCTTCTTCTTCATTCTATCCTCTGCAACCCTCGCCGACCATGGAGGCCACCACCCTCTACGGTGGTCTCCGTCCATCCGCTCACCTCTCCTCTTCTCTTCTTCATTATCTTCGACTCAAACAGCCAAAACCCTAAAGAAATATTACAATTACTTCTTCTTCCTCTGAACTTGTATTTTCTCATTCAAAGTTGGTGCACCTTTTCTCCTTGCCAATTTGTCTGTCACCTCACTTTCACTAGTTTCCCCATGCTCCTTCTCCAATTTATATGCTACATGCCTTCTCGAATAGCTTCAAACCATTTGGGGACAAAAGCTCTTTAATTTGACTAGGAATGCTAGGGTCACATAATGTCTGGAATCTAAGGACCTCATAATCAACATTATGGAATACAAATAAATATTCATTCTGCATAAAATATAAACAATCTCACATTAATATAATACTTAAAAAATATAGATTCATTTGTACTTTATCTACAAAATAACTATAAAAAATATACAAAATATTAACAATTTAAACAGATCAATAAAGCTACAATTAATATTCAAAATGACGACAAATAATCTGACATTAATTCAGTGCTTAAAAAATATAGATACATTTGCAATTAACATACAAAATAACTACAAAAAATCTACAAAACAGAAAAAACACAGATTATATATATTTTTAACAACTAAAACAAACGAAATAACTAGTGAAGAAATTACTAAATTCTTATCACTGTTTTTTAACATTTTTAGGAGACTTAACGCTAGGGGCTTTATACCTTTATAATGTTATTATAGCAGTCATTAAAGTAGGACTTAGGCATATCCGGCCATTTATCAAAACCAATTGGAAATATGGTACAGTCAGTTGCTAAAAGGCCACATACGCCTGCTAGAAGGCCTTGTGCTTCGCCAATCGGATCCTTGCCATCAAACTCCACCACAACACGTTCTCCCTGAGGTAAACTTAATGCTTCTCTAGTCTTCAATTTCAGCCTTTTGGTATTTCCATGTGAATCTTTAATAAATAAAAATAAAAGTGATAAGAATTTTTGGAGGACTACACTGTAATAATAGGTGGCCAAATTAGCAAAGCTAAAATGAACGATAAACTAAGGTATGTACTTGTGTTGCAATTGAAAATGGGATCAGGATCCCATCAGTTGGCTACTAAATAATCTGGTAAACAAGGATTCTGCTTTCACCTGGGGAGCCTCTCATTTTTTAAATGAGTTCAGTTCCAGACAGCATTTTACATGTGATGCTCAGAAGAATGTTTTTCTTATCTTCTCAAGTATTAGGGTCACGTCATTAAAGGGAATTATGTAAAATACTTAATGGTCCGGGAGGGAAAAAACTAGGAGAACAGCTTGCTTCAAAATCTTTACCAGCCCTGACATATTATGCTATTACAGTGATGATTTAATATCAACCAAAAGGGCTAGTCATCCCAGGTGTTTGTAAGTTTAGTCAAGTATTAGACTTTCTTATACCAGTTTCATAATATTAAAGAGTGGACATGAAGTCAAAAACCAGAGAGATACTGATTCACTGAACTATCAATCTACAATATGTACCGGTTGAAGGAGATGTAGAACCTAATAGCAAAAACAAAACAAAAAACAAATTGTCCAACCAGATAAGATATCGAGTCCAGGAAAGTCACTAATTGTCCACATAAGAGCAGCTCGCAACCTAAACATCTCTTTCTTTGATGAATCAAAAGTTTCGACACCTTCACTCCACAACTCATTCAACTCCTTAATAAGGGGCTGTAGGAAAACATCTATGTTATTTCCCGCTGTACGTGGACCAGGAATGATCATTGAGAGAATAAAATTGGGTTGTTTCATACATAACCAAGGAGGAAGGTTGTATGGAACTAAAATGACTGGCCAAATGCTATAATTAGTATTCATTGTGCCAAAAGGATTAAAGCCATCACTAGCTAGGCCAAGCCGAACATTCCGAGGATCAAAGGCAAATTCAGGAAAAATCATATCAAACCTCTTCCATGCCTCACCATCTCTAGGATGCCTCATGATTCCATCTTTGTTACTATCCTCAGCATGCCATCTCATATATTTTGCTATTTTAGAGCACATGAACAATCTCTGCAACCTTGGTTTTAATGGAAAGTAACGCAAAATCTTTGCAGGCTTCTTAGTTTTCTTCTTGGTTTTCTTCTTGCCTGTAGCAGACACATGATCTTCATTTATCTGCTTGTTAGGCTTCCACCTAGAAGTATGACAATACTTACATGTTTCCTCATTAGCATCATTCCCCCAAAATAACATACAATCATTTGGACATGCATCTATCTTGATATAATCAAGACAAAGCTTGTTGATAGTTTTCTTGGCCTCATAAAAAGAATGAGGGATCCGTGCAAATGTAAATGCGTCCCTCAACAAATCTAGTATCATGGTCATTCCCTTGTCACTCAGCCCAGACAAACATTTTATGTGATACAATTTTAATAAAAATTCTAGTTTTGAGTACTTGGACCCTTCATACAATTCTTGACTTCCATCTCTAAGCAACTCGAAAAAGTCTGTATCATTTAAAGCAGGCTCATCATTTAACCTTTCTTCACCACTCCCTACTTCTGACGGACCCACATCAACACCATCGTGCCTTAGGCTCCCAAATGCTTCATTGATCAATAATTCTACTGGATTTTCAGGAGGTAATGTATCTTGTATAACCACATTATTTATAAAAGTAGGTAGTATATTTCTTTCACCGTGAATACTCCAAATGACATAATTTTCAGGAAATGGTTTGCAAATCAAATGATCAAGCGCTACATCTCTAGTCTGCCACTTTGCGAATCCATATTTAGGACAAGGACACTTTATTCTATCTCCAACAACGGCATTAGCAAATGCAAAATCTAAAAACTGATTTAAACCAAATAAATATTCCGCGGTGTTTCTTGGCTTTTTAATCCAAGATTTATCCATAGAAAAGTATTAAGTTTCAACCGTAGCTGACGAACCTTTCAAAATATAAAGAGAAAATATCAGTTCTCTATTATTAGAATAAAGAATAGTAACATTGAAGCAATAAATACATACAACAAAATATCAGTTCTCTATTATTATAAGTTTTACAGTAGTGTATAATAACAGGTAATACTTCACAACAAAATATCAGTTCTCTGTTATTAATTTATTATTTTCTTATAACAGTAAAGCTTACATTCTATATCAACTAACAGTAAAGCTTACATTCTATCTCAAGTAGTGTATAATAACAGTTAATGCTTCTGTCGATTACAATGAATGATGGATAATCATATAAACAATTTGTTTCAATTTTAAACTAAAAGTCCATAGTACTGACCACTAAACTACATAAAATAAATTATAACAAAGAACACACAACGCGATTTTTAGAGGATAGGATAATAAACTAGCAAAGCAAACCAGACAGCCGATCCGACTGACTGGACGGGTCGACTACGGCCCAATAAAAAGCCCATTCAAATCTGAAACTGATTTTATTTGAGCCCAATATGACACAGGGTAGGAGTTTTGGGAAAAAACAGATAAAAGCAAAATTGATTCAAAATGTGTCTTGATTCTTTCTAATAAAACTGGATTGAACGGGATGAGGAGTTCCTAAATAGACCATGTAGTTCGCAATTCTTTTGTGGAGTGAGTTCTCGTGGTTATTTGTTTTGTATAATAATTTATTTAGTTATGTGATTTCTTATCATTTGTCTAAAATTTAATAACAGGTATTCTAGTATGTATTTAATAAAATAATTAATTGGCAATAATCTGTGAATATTACGATAACAATCATATGAAATTACAAAGTAAGAGCATCTAGATTTCCCATCATCATTCAGGAAGTGATGAGAATTTCTAGACCTCCAAAAACAAGCAGAATAGCTAAAAAACCAGCAGTTACTCTGTAATTATATAGCCTATGTGTCAAAATTTGCCAGGCATAATAGATCGTTGCTACGCAATAGAATAATTAAGTAGTGAAGAAATTAGCGAACCAGACATTAATGGATTCTCTGAGATCCTTCCTTACCGAACCAGCCAAGAAAAATATCATAATAAAACAAAAATAAAAAAGGAACCCAATAAAAAATCAAAAGACGAGTTCAAAATAGTAAAAACAAGAAGATAAAAGAAAAGAAAAGAGTACAAACAAAACATGAAATCAGAAAATTCATTTACCTTTCTTATGTAGCAAACCCTATTCAGATCACTCTGCAACCCTTTTGTCTCCCTTTCTCTTTCTCTCTCTCCCTCTCCTCAACTCAATTCATCTGCAAAACCACAAAAAAATGGAGTGAACAAAGAAGGAGGGCTGAAACCATCGATGTGAATACAACAATCGGCCGCATAAAATCGAAAAAGAGGAAAAAAATGGATAACAAAATTATTGAAAGAAAATGGGTGAACCTTAGGATGACCGAGTGGAGGTTTAGGGCTGGAATTAGAAAGCTCTTGATCCGATCTTCAATTTTCACGATCCCAGCAGAAGAAGTAAAACAATAACAAAACAATTTGACTCTTTAAACTCTTTGAAACCAATTCTTTTAATTATTTCATGAGAATACGTGGATAATTTTCTCAATGAGATTCTCTATTGCAGTCAATGTAAAGATAAACTATATCATTACGAAATAAGTTTATTTGAACAACAAAAGAGAGGTTCTAAAGAAGAATTAATACTACAAACGACGAGCCAACAAATTCTGTTCTTTATTCTCATTGAGGTTTAGGGCTGGAATTAGAAAGCTGTTGTTTCTATGGCGGAGAGAGAGAGAGTCAAGGGGGAGGCGGAGTTAATTGGGCGGATGTTTTAAGGTTTGGGGGAAATAAAAGGAGGGAGTGTGATTTGGGGAAATAAAAGGAGGGAGTGTGAAATAAGTTAGGCGCAATTTATTTTAGAATTGCGGGGGTTTATAACTCCCTTAAATTGCATCATTTTGTGGGGGTTAAGATAGTGCCGCAAATTTATGCATATTGGGGAGGTTGCTTATACCCTCCGCAAAAAAACCTCCGCTATTTACCTATTTTTTTGTAGTGACACCTTCGCTTTCTTTCCAGATTTATTGGTAGACACATATTCTGCAAAATCAACATCGAACTCTATATCTTTTCGTTTCCTTTTCACTTGTTTGATTATCCTTGAATATTCTCCAGCGTCGAAATTATGTTTTTGTTTTGCTATTATTTCAGCCCTGATTTGGCGCGGAGAAAGACTATGCTTCTTATCTACAATTGTATGTGCAGATTCCCATGCTTTTTAGGTGAGTGTTGTGATAATACACCCAAATCAAAAGAAGGTATATCAGCTTCCCTAGCATTTTTAGGACTGTGCTTTGAAGGTTTGTTCTTCTTCGTTGAGAAAATTTGATGCTGAAGGTAAATGTGTGTATGAACATTGAAGAACTGACTTCAATTTTGACTGGTTGTAGAAGAAAAAATATAAAATTGGACGTTAATAGTGGGTTTACATATGTTTCTCTGGTTTTAGCCGAGGAAATAATGGGAAAGAAACGTAGGTGTGGGGTTAGAGTGTGTGTGTTGGGTGAGAGAAACGTATTGGGGGAGGGATTTGGAGGAATATACTGTACAATTAATTCAGGAGGTATATGATGTATAATTAATATACTGTTAAAATACATAACAGTATATAATTGATAATTATGTATATTATATATAATTATATTAAAATATTAAACATTAAAGGTAATATAATTTATTATATGGCATAGGAATGCAAATATTCTTTTATTATTTTAGTCTTCTTAATGGGCATACTTGCGAATCCGAATTAATTTGGGGAAATAGAAAAGGAGGTTTTCGTTATTTTTCTGTTACTATAAAATGGGGAACAGGTTACCAAAGAGGAATATATAGGCAATTTGTTTGTGAAAAGCAGCAGTAGGGATTTGGTAGAAGAATGGCGGAGTCGAGTTCAAGAGCGTTGGCGCCGGAGAATAACCCAAAATATGGAGTAGAACTGCCACAGAAATACTTGGCTGGTGAGATTCTTTGGAACGATGACGATTTTATGCCTCAAGGCGGTAACATACAGTACCGTGAAGAATTTCGCAAAATTTACTCCAGATACTTCCGTCAGATTGTCCAAGACGATGTTTGTCCCTCTTCTTTTTCATTATCTATTGTGATCACATAGTGATATTCTTTCTTGCTCCTGTTTTTCTCACTTATTTCTCTGTTCTTAACGTGCTTGTTATTTGCTGGGTTACTGTTATTTTTATCGTGTGAGCTTTATGTCGTTCTTGCCCTCTCGATCGGCTAAGATCAAGTTTAGTATCTGTTCTTAGCGAGAGTAGTGCTAAAAATCAATCCCCCCCCCCCTCCCCTCCCCGCCAAAGCTTATAGGGCTTAATTTGGTGGGGCTAAGTTACAAACCATTAATGTCTTTGATGCGTCTTAAAATTAAATTAGGAATTCATGAGCACTATTTTATTGCTTTTGGCCTTAGATCTTTGTGTTCTTCTTCCTAGACTTTGACCCCTTTTCTCTTTAAACTAACTGGTGAAATCCTAAAATAGCATTTGAGTTTAGTGTATTTTACTTAATTTGTTTGTTTGTCTGTTAAAATGGTGCCAATTAGTTGATTCTACGCCTCAAACCCTTGACTATAGGTCACACAGATTGTTGCTCCAAGGCTCTCCTTCAACTTTCTTCATATATTCGAACAGTTCAATTATGATCTCTCCTTCTTACAACTTGGATAGAAGTCAATGACAGTTTGTTTCTCTTGTTTGACAGGGTTTTGAGATTGACGTATACCCTGGTAATGCTAAGGCAGCTATATATGTACCATATCTGGATTTTGAGACAGAGGGTGACATGCTAATGGAACTAGCTAACCATGCTATTGAAGACTTTAACAAAAGTAGTAGTGTATGTCACTACGCATCTTTGCTCTATTTGAATACTCTCCCAATATCATGAGATGGTTTGTATGATGATATTGATTTTCCTTGCAGGCTTACAAGTACAAGTTTTCGTATATTGATAAAGTGAATTATATCATGACTAAATGTCGTGAATATTTCATCACTGTGAAAGTCGCAAATCTCACTCTTCGTACACCTATGGTAACTTTTCAAATCCGTGCATATAAAGGACCCAATGCGGAAAACATTATAACTCTATGTAGGAGGAAAGGGGAGGATGTTAAAGCTGTAAATGAGGTATATCTTTTCCATTTTTTTTCCTATTGTTGAAACCGGTCATTCTAAATGAATCTTAGTAGTATTTGTTTTTGTGGTTTACACGACGTTGTTCTTTCGGTTGCTCATTCTCTGTTATTGTTGGTACTACGAGATGATTGATGTATTGATAGGCTTTCTTCTGGAGATAACCCAGGACAAATACTAATAGGATGATAGATTTTGGCGGTAGCCTAGGAAAATATCTCTATACTTCACTTGTTGTTGCCTTCACTTTGGTTTTCTAATTGCAATACCTAGTGTTAATTTTGTGTTTTCGCTTGGTTTTATGATTGGTCTGCTTTCTATTGCCCCTTCCCTTTTATCTTTCCTGGACCAAGAGTCCAAGAGTCTACCGGAAATAGCGCCTCTCTACCTTTTTAGAGATAGCGGTAAGGTCTTCGTGCACACTACTCTCCCAAGAACTTACTTGTGGGAATACACTGGGTTTTTGTTGTTGGTGTTGTTACTATTGCTGAACATCTTGATCTTGAGACATGATATTATGACAGAAGAGACATGATATATAACAAGAAGATGCTGCTACTGAACTTTCTTGTCTGGCAAAAAACAAACATGATTAAATATGATAGCAGCAGCCAGTATTTCTGATTCTGTCTTCCTTTTTTCTTTTGGTTGCATGAAGTGCCTAGGCTAGAAGTATCTCGTTGATGTATTAAATTCAGACTAAATTACTTCGTCCTCATATCGATAGAAAAAATATGAAAAGTATATTGATGTCTTGCATACTCATAGCTAATACAAAGTTGTGTTTTGGGCAGACGTCGATTTTATGATAGATTGTAGTAGAAAGAAATCAACCTGGAAATGATAATAATTGTAGGTGCAAAGATCTGTGGACTTGTTCTTGATAGCTAATTTTACCTTGGTTTTGTTTCTGTAAAGGTTTGCAGTAAGATGGCTGATTTGAAAGCTGAATGAAGATTAAGTGACCAAAGATGCATGAAAAGAGGCACTTGAACGATAATTTTGTTACTCAACTGTAATTAAACTGGTTAACTTTGATGTGACCATATATATTAGTATCAGATAGCTCTTAGGTATGAGGTAGTCGTCGTTTTAACATCAATGTATTGTGGCACTGCTTTATTATGGTAGCGTACAGAGAGATTCTTAATTCTCATGATATCTAATTCCTAATTCTCCTCCTATTTTATACTCCTACTTAATATGTACATGCGTGTGTATAAGTATGTATTGTATTTTTACAGTAATCGGTTAAAACTCCATTCCCATCTGTTATATTTCTGGTCAGAAATTTGATTTTGATTAACCAAAGGCAAAATACATAGATTGCTATCCATCATTTCAGATCGGGGAACGCAGTTTATCTCGCGCTTCTGGAGAGCGGTTCAGCAAGTGTTGGGCACCCAGGTCTAGTTGAGCATAACATTCCATCCCCAGACGGACGGTCAGTCCGAGTGGACTATACAGATTTTGGAGGACATGCTTCGAGCTTGTTTCATTGATTTTGGAGGCTCGTGGGATCAGTTTTTGCCTTTAGCAATGTTCACCTACAACAACAGCTACCAATTCAGCATTCAGATGGCCTCATATGAGGCGTTGTATGGTAGGCAATGTCGGTCTTCAGTCGGATGGTTTGAGCCGGGAGAAGCTGGGTTATTGGGTACAAACTTAGTTCAGGAGTCCATAGATAAGGTCAAGATCATTCATGAGAGGCTTCGTTCAGCTCAGTCTAGGCAGAAAAGTTATGCAGACCGTAAGGTCTGAGATGTAGCTTTTATGGTTGGTGAGCGGATATTGCTCCGGGTGGCGCCTATGAAGGGCGTGATGAGGTTTGGAAAGAAGGGAAAGCTTATCCCTAGGTATATTGGTCCGTTTGAGGTTCTTGATCGAGTAGGAAAGGTGGCTTATAGACTTGCACTGTCACCTAGCTTATCAGTCGTGCATCCAGTTTTTCATGTGTATATGCTTCAAAGGTATCACGGCGATCCTAGCCATGTGTTAGACTTCAGCACTGTCTAGTTGGACAAGAATTTATCCTATGAGGAGGAGCCGATAGCTATTCTAGACCGGCAGGTTCATCAATTGAGATCTAGAAGTTGTTCCTCTGTTCTTGTTCAGTGGAGAGGTCATCCCCCTAAGGCCTCGACCTGGAAGTCCAAGTCTGATATGCAGAGTCGTTATCCACATCGGTTTCTGACTCAGGTACTTCTTTCTTTTGTCCGTTCGAGGACGAGTGGCTGTTTTAGATGTGGAGGATGTGACGACTCAAAGGGTCATCACCTATTTTCTCATACATTCTTTGCTTTCGAGGTTTTGAAAACATTTTTATTTGCCTCAATTTGTGTGCGCAGTTCGAGCGTATAGCCGGAAGGCTTAAATATGAATTCTGTGTAAAAAATAATGAATTTTGATATTAATATGATTAAAGCTGACTTTGGTCAACATTTTGGGTAAACGGACCCGGACCCGAGATTGGACGGTCTTTGAAGGTCCGTAGAAAAATATGGGACTCGGGCATGTGCCCGGAGTAAAATTTCGAGGTGTAGAGCCAGAGGAAAGAATTTTTCTGTGAAATTATTTTTCTGAAAAAATTGATTAAAAAACTATGGTATCAGGCTCGTATTTTATTTTCGACACCTGATACAAGTCTTAAATATGTGTTAAGCAATTTCTATAAAGTTTGGTCGAAATAGGACGTTGTTTGACCTGTTTCGGACCTAAATTTCTAAAGTTGGAAGTTTATGAAGTTTGAAATGAAAATGATGAATTTGGGGCTTGATTCAATGATTTTGATGTTATTTAGCGATTTGATTGCACAGATAAGTCTGTAGGATATTTTTGAGATTGTGTACATGTTTGGTTTGGAGACCCGAGGGCTCGAATGAGTTTTGTATAGGTGTCGAGTTGCATTTTGAACATTAAAAAAAATAGTTGCAGTCCAGGTCTGGTGGCATCGCATTTGTGAAGGAATTTTTGCAAATGCGAATTCCTCATCGCAAATGCGAAGAAGGGGAAATGTGATGTAGTCACAAATGCGACGCCCTTGCTCACAAATGCGAGAGGGCTCAGATCGCAAATGCGATCAATTCTTCGCAAATGCAAAGTCTGTATTGAGGCCAGTGTTCGCAAATGCGAACTGAAAGCTTGCAATTCCCAGCCCTATTTGGTTTGCAATTGCGAACACAAGTTCATATTTTTCCATATCCGAGGCCCAGCAAATTTTATACTTAGTCGAATTTTTATCACTTTTCACCATTCTTTCAAAACTCAAACACCATAAGGTCTGTGGGAGTCTGTGCTCCTCCCCTAACCTAAGTGATGGATGGTGCTACAGGAAGCACGCCTACCTGGGTGACACACTCTATAAAATCCACTAAACGGACCAGAGCATCGAGGTAGCGATGAACCCCTTTAGGACCTGAGATGGGCTCGCAGGAACTGTCTAGGCCGAAATCTCATCATCAAACTCTACTTGAGGCATCGCCGCTATTGCTGTTGCTCTTGGCTGAGCTCTGCCCTTGCCTTGGCCCCTAGCACGACCTCTATCCTTTGCATAGAAACAACCGTCGGGGGTTCGGGGTGATGATCAGTAGATGAAGAAGCACGTGTTCTCGTCATCTGCAAAATAACACAGTATAAGTTTAATTGGCATTGAGAAACCAAACCGCTCGACATAGATGAATAGAAGTGAAATTATTCCTAACTCTGTAGCTTCTGGGATAAACACGGACGTCTCTGTACCGATCACACAGACACTACCAAGCTTGTCCGTGAATTGTGAGACATAATCAACCTAGAGCTATAATACCAACTTGTCACGGCCCGAATTTCCCCCCATCTGAACCATGATGGCTCCTAACACTTAACCCGCTAGGCAAGCCAACATTATTAATTTACTTGTCATGACCCAATTGGCCACAGTCGTGACCATGATAGCGCCTAACACTGAATCCATTAGGCAAGCTAACAGTATTGATTATTCACCCTTTTTACTTTTATATTTAACAATTTACCAAATTAATGCAAGTATATAGCTGAACTTAAAAGTGCAGAAGAACAGAATTTAGCATTTAAGCTAATACCAATACGAATCCATAATAATAATCTGACAGACTATCTAAGAAAACTACAAATAAGGTCTAAACAAAGAAAATACATGTATGTCTCTGAAACAGAAAGGAACAGAAATAAACAAGATAGGAAAGGGACGCCAAGGCATGAGGACACCTGCAGCACTATCTCGGGTCTCCGGTGGACTGAAGGCAGCAACCCTTAGCTAAGGTCCAAATGCTCTAGTACCGGTATCTGCACAAAAGAGTGCAAAAATATAGTATCTGTACAACCAATCCCATGTACTGAGTAAGTGGCGAGCCTAACCTCGGCGAAGTTGTGACGAGGCTAGGACACAAAAAACAACATAACCTACAATTAAACAATATCTAACAAAATAATAATAATAGAAGCTAATCAGAAGTAGCGAAAAAGGGCAACATGTTTTGGGGAATAGTTAACATAAGGAAACACAGAAAAAACAGGATGAAATAATTAAGGCGCGTGTACCAATAGAAATAAGAAATCAAAACAAGTTTGCAAAGAATGTACGGCATCACCCTTCATGCTTTTACTCTCAATCCTTACTATGAAGCCAATAAAGAAAATGTGATCGGCATCACCCTTCGTACTTTATCTTTTTTCCTCCCCAAATGAATATTAAAAATGTACACTGCATCACCCATTGTGCTTTATCTCTTCTCCTCACCAAATGCATCAATAACAATGTAAATGTGCATGGCATCACCCTTCATGCTTTATCACTCTTTACTCACCCAAATAATAGCAACAAAAATATCCCCGCAAGGGAATCACCAATAAGAATAAATACTTCCCGACAAGGGAATCAACAATAAGAATTAAATTCGTCCCGACAAGGAAATCAACAATAAGAATTAAATATTTTACCCGGCAAGGGAATCAACTATAATTAAACTTGTACCACAACTAACTTCCCAAATGAACCTCATCTAGAGCCAATGCTCAACAATAAATAAACACCAAGAAGATAATCATAAGTTTTGATCAACATGGATAATCAACAATTTAAGCAACTGTAGTACTTATTCAGAATCACAACGATCATAAATTAAGACTCGTGTCCTTGCTTGACACCAACGTATAGATACTCGTCACCATACTTATATGTCGTGCTACACTAACACATAGCAAATAAGGCATAAGATATATTCTATCAAGCTAAGGTTAGACCAAACACTTACCTCAAACTTCCACGGCCAAACTAAAGCCTCAACCATTGCTTTCCCATTTTATTCCACTCCCAATTCAATTGTATCTAGCCAATAGTAACTTATTAATATCAATAAATTCTAAAGAATTCATATTCAATGCATAATTATATTTTTCCAATATTTTCCCCAAAAACCTAAAAATCGACCCCGAGTCCGCTTTGTCAAAACTTGAGGTTTGGACAAAAACCCAAATACCCATTCATTCACGAGCCCAAATAGTTTTGAAATTCCACCCCTAGTTGAGGTCTAAATCCCCAAATTTGTAACAAATTCCAATTCTCTTAAAATCCTTAATTTCTACCTCTAACGAATAAGGTTTAGGCCTAAAAATCTAGTGGGTGTTGATAAAAAATAAAAGAAATGAGTCTAAGAACACATACCTATGGTTTGGTGGTGAAATCCCCCTTCGAAAATCGCCCAAGGTCTGATTGTATGGAAGAAGATTTGAAAATATGGCTAAATTCCCATTTTGGTTCTGTTTTGAAAAGACTAGGAAGGCCTTCTTCGCATTCGTGAAGAGCTGCCTTCCTTAGGCTTACGCGATCGCGAGTTCTTCCACACATTCGTGTAGGGTAACCCCCTTGACCTTCGCGTTCGCAGACCACAGTATGTGTTCGCGTGGAAGAAATTAAAATTTCCCAACCCACCTCCATTTTACTATATGTGTTCGCGTTCCACAGGTCGCGTTCGCGTAGAAGGAGCCCCCCAGTGCTCCACAATAGCGATCCATGTTACGTGTTCGTGATGAAAAACCCATCCCCGCCCTGATCACACTTCGCGATCACAAGAGTGGCTTCGCGACTGCGAAGCATGAAATGTATGTGTACCAGAAGAAGCAAAGACCACATATATTTCTAAGTCCAAAACATTCTGAACCCCATCCGAAACTCACCCGAGCCCTCGGGACTCCAAACAAAACATGCATACTAACCTAAAAATATCATACAGACTTATTCATATGATCAAATTGCTAAAATAAAACCTAGAGCAACAAGTTTAGCATCAAAATCAATGTAAAATCTCAAGGACTAAGTTCAAAATTTTCAATCGAGGGTCTTATTTACGTCATATGAATTCTGTCTCTTACCAAATTTTACAGGTACAACTTAAATACCATATTAGACCTGTACCGGGCTCCTGAACTAAAATACTGGTCCAATACTATCAAATTCAAACATCTTTAGATTTTCAAAACTCTTATAATTTCATTTAAAAGAAATATTTCAAAAGTTCATTTATCGAGATTGGGACCCGGAATTCAATTCTGAGCATACGTCCAAGTTTCATATTTTTCTACGGACCCTCCGAAACCGTCAAATCACGGGTCCGGTTTCATTTGCCCAAAATGTTGACCGCACTCAACTTAAATTTAATTTTAAAGGTAAAATTAATATTTTTCTCAAATTTTCACATAAAAGCGTTTCGGATATACATGACTACTCACACAAATTGAGGAGAGATAGGAGAAGGTTTTTAAGGCCTTAGAACACATAATTGACTTTAAAACAAGTGATAACCTTTTGACTCATCACCGCTTCTCTAAGCTAATAGTAGGCTTAAATTGCAAGTTGCGTTCAATAAGGAAGAAAACATAATTATAGTTACTTAATGAAAACAAGATTTTCAATAATTAGCACATGTACGCACTAGTCACCTCACGTATAAGGCATTTTATTTATCAAAAATACTAAATCCTAAGGGGAGTTCTCACATACAAGGTTAGGCAAGCCACTAATATCGAACTAGCTCAATCAACTTGAAATCACGTTCCTGCCATGAGTACCAACTCCAAATGACCAAAATCTATTTAAGTTAATTTCGTAATGTAAATATAACTTCAAGTAGCTAATTTAACTAATAAATTCGAAGCTAGCACATGAAATGAGGAAAAATCGCCCAAAATGTTCGTCGGGCCCACATCTCGGAATTGGATAAAATTTTCAAAACTAGAATCCTTATACTCTCACGAGTTCATAGATACCAAATACATCAAAATCGAACTACAAAAAACCCCTAAAATTCCTAAATCAAGGTCTCCAGTTTCAAACCCCCAACTTTAACCCTCATTTTCCATAAATGTCTTGCCAAATCAGTAGAATAATACCATGTAAATAAGTTTTGGTTACAAATATCTTACCTCCTCGAATCTCCCTTGAAAAAACCTCCCCAAAAAGCTCCGTTCCCGGATGAAAATGGTGAAAGAATGGACAGAAATTACGACAGAAACCTTATATAGGTTCTGGCTCAAGGTTTCCGCATCTCTGGCCATTTCCTTGCACCTTCAGACTGGCTCATGCGGTCCCAGGTGCGTATCTGCAAAAAATAACTTAATGCACTTGGCCGCACCTGCGCTTCACCTTCCACACCTGTGGTCTCGCCGGTGCGCTCAAGCTCTCGCACCGGCGATTTCTGGTCTTCTATTGCATGGCCGCTAGGCGATCACGCACCTGTGGTCCCCTATCCGCGGGTAGAGTTATTACAGAAGTTCAGCAGCTGAAGCTGCTCAAACAAACTCTATCAAACCTTGTCCGAATGACCTGAAATTTAGCACACGCGTCCCAAATGATACAACGGACTTATTCCAACTTCCGAAATTCCATTCGGACTCCGATATCAAATCTCAACATCGAACCGAAAACTTAAAAAAATTGCCTTTCGGCATTTCAAGCCTAATTAAGCTACAGAACTTACAAATGCAATCCGAACACGCCGCTAAGTCCGAAATCACCCAACAGAGCTAATGGAATCGACGTAATTCCATTTGAAGCCATCTTCGCGCTGCATTGACTACAGCTCAAATTCTAAAACTTAAGCTCTCATTTAGAGACTAATTGTCCCAAAACACTCCAAAACTCAAAATGATCTCTCCCGGCAACTCACAATAGCAGAAACAAATACGGGGAATACAATTAATAGGGGATTAAGACGTTAATTCTTAAAACGACCGACGGGGTCGTTACACATTGGCGAAAAAGAAATGAAAAACATAAAAGTAACAACTAATAGTAAAAGATAATTTAAATAAGCATTTGAAATGCCGATGCGCATATACAATACAAATTTCAAACTGTAGTTCATCCAAATTCTATTCTTTTCATTACAATATTGGTAACATCATGTAATTCATCCTTATAAACAACTCCATATCCACTATCTTTCTTGTGTCTACATACAAGCATGGAAAAAAGAAGCAACTGTCTGCCACTTTGTTAAGTTATGACTCTTTTTCAATTACTATGAAAATATTGATTACATTTTAAACGACTTTCTTAAAAGAGAGCAGCTATGCAATTCATCCCTTAAAAGCTGTAAATTAAAGGACACGACTGTTACCACTAAGAATGGCAGTGAGGGACTTTTTACCCCTACTCTCCCTCTCTATATATATACACACTTGAGATCCCTTCCTTTAGCTACTAAGATGTTTCAGTTTGCTAAGTTTGAAACGTCCAAAGAGCTCAAGGTTTCTGAAAATGCCAAAATTTGTAAACAACAATGAAGAAGATGAGCGAACTTATCACTGAAATTATCAAAAAATTTCGGTGATTCTATTCCAATTTATTTTTCATATGTACTTTTCTGTTATATGTCTTCTTTGGCTTAAAAGAATCATATGTTTATCTTGCCTTATGTATTAGTCATTTTCAATTTTTTGAATTTAGTGTACTTCAAAGAAGTTTTAATGATTAGTCCCAACAAATTCACTAGCATTTATATATTCACGTTAACCTCCACTTCCAACCAAGAGGTTGTGAGTTCGAATCTTCCTAAGAGTAAGGCGGGAAGTTCTTGAAGGGAAGGATGCCGGGGGTCTATTTGGAAACAGCCTCTCTATCCCAGGGTATGGGTAAAGTCTGCGTACACACTACCCTTCTCAGACCTCACTAAATATGATTATACTATATTATTATTGTTGTTTTTGTTTATATATATTCACAGTGGTTACAAGCACCATAAGAGTAAAATATTAATAACATAGCCAACAAGCTAGAACATAAGCACCATATAAAGATAACTACATCGATTTGCCCATAAAGATAACTGCATCGGTTTACAAAGGATTACAACTTTTTAAAATTTATAACAACCACATTATTTAATAAGACCAGTAGTATACATAGGTATACTAATTTGTGGCGCACGGATACAACACACAACAAAAACTTATTCAAACGGATGCCTTTGCTGAACAGTAGTTTGCTTGACAAGTAACCATACAATTATTGAACTTCTCTTTGTCTGAAATTTTGAAAAAAATATTAATTAAATGTTAGATATCGCCAAATGCAAACGAATAGTATGAGTTATGAGTTATGAGTCATAATTATGGGTATCAAATGGGCAAGATCAGGCTAATTATAGACGAATTAAAATGGCTAGGGTCATTGGCCTTTCAAAATTTGCTTGAGAAATGGCTTAATACGAGTTAAACTATTGATCATAATACAATTCATCCAACTCAAATATTTTTTATTTCTTTATAAAAATATTATTCATTCTCTATCTGTTGGGACAAAAATGCTGTTAAAATTGGGCTTTTTTTTTACCCGTTATTGTATATTTATATTATATTAAAAGCACGAAGGCCCTTAACGAAATGTCGTTCGTCTTTTTTACCCTTTAAAAATAAATTTTATATTGGGCAAAATAGTAATATAAGTTAATTTCCTAAAATTTAGGACTTCAAAATCAATTAAATTTTTAATTATTACATTTTTTCCTTATTTGAATTATGAAGAAACTCCTAATATTTAGGTTACATAAATATATTCCTTATATTAATTATGTAAATTAATATAGCTTCTTTCCTACATGTACATTAAATATTTACTAACAAAAATAGATCTAATTCTGAGTCTTTAAAGGTTGAATTTGACTATACAATCTAAATCGCACAATCAAACTTACAAGCACATTAGCAAAAAAGTATTTTTTAAGTAAGTTTACAAATGATAAGCCTACACTTAAAAATAATAATAATTTATACTAATAATAAATACTATAATATACTTTAAGTTTTTATTTACACGTCAAAAAAGTATTTTTTAAGTAAGTTTACAAATGATAAGCCTACACTTAAAAATAATAATAATTTATACTAATAATAAATACTATAATATACTTTAAGTTTTTATTTACACGTTGTAATATATACCTATATAAAATTGAACGCCAATTACAATATTGGATTTAAAATATATATGAGATACTCTAATTCATATATTTAAATTAATAACAATATATTATATGTTTATTTATAAGAAATTAAATTAGTTTTAAGTAAATCTTCCTACATATTTTATTAAAAAATTTTTATTTAACAATGTAAGAAGTCCTAATATTTAAAATATTAAAAGTAATTAATATAATTATAATACTTTACATGTTATTACTTAGGATATTCATATTACTTTATCCGGTATAAACATTACTTTTATAGAGTAAAAAGGTTGATTAAAGTATTATAAAAAATATTTTTAATGAAGATTCAACACGAAATACTGATCGATTTTTGTGTCCTTTAAATATATATTTCACCTTGAGGAAAATTTAATTAATTATTTTTAATATTGGACTTTAAAATCAACTAAAATTTTTTATTACTTTTTAAAAATTATTTTAGCTATGTAGGAGATACTAATATATTACTTTTTCGGGCCTATTCATTCACAGTTTTTAACTGAGTATGACTTTTAAGAAAAAAGAAATAATTTTGAAATTTATGGCCTAAACAAGCCATAGACATTTATGTAAGTATAAAATATTTTTATCAAAAAATATTAGAAATTTATGAGTTCAAATACAACTAAAGGGTACACTAATTGTTTATAGCAATTAAGAAATAAAAATAATCAATAAATATGAGTTTGATTTCATGACAAAGCAAATGTGTGTAGTAGAGAAACACAAGAGATGTTTATCCATCAATATTCTTCACTTCATTAACTTATATTTTTTCTTTTATTTTTATTTTATAATTCAATTATATATGTTTATAATATTTAAATAATTTTATAAAACATTATATGTATTAATATGAGATACACGCGTACCCTAAAACTAATATAAATAATAAGATTTGCATTCTTTATCTCAATATTAAAGACGTAACAAGAACTCCTTTAAAAGAACACAGTAAATTTACCCCTCTTTCTACCATGTCTATCTACCTCTGCTTACTGCAAGGGCATGTCTCAATTTCACTAACTCATTGGATGGTAATTTAAATTTAAAGTCACTTGGAATATATTTGAGTTAAATTTAAGATTTGATTTTTTTTAGTTTGTCAGTTGTTTGGATTTGTCGTTGTTCCAATATATTAAAAATATTAAGTGGGGTTCAAAACTTAAATGTGAAGTGATTTCGAGTATATTTGAGGCAGATTTTAGTTAAATTTCAGAAGAGACTGAAGAAAAAGACAAAGTCAGCTTTTATATACTAGTGTATATGGATGTATAAACACATTTTATATACCTATATAAGCATGCATTGTATAAAAATATGTAACATTGTCTAAAAGTGTATATTTTTCTACGATTTTCAATTGTAATTCTTGTTCAAAGTCAATTCAAATTTTCATTAAACAACTTCAAGTTTTATAAACAACCTCCTTAGACTATTTCTAACAAATATAAACAATACTCACTCCAAATTGCTTATAAAATCATATTTGAATTTTAAATACACTTAAACTTGGTCGATAATGATGGATTACCTTAAAATATAAATTTTCACTATCTAACGGATTTGGTTTGTTAAAATGATGTTTGAACCGCAATTATTGATTCTAAAATTGGATTAGAAATTTAAACTTTAAGAAATAAAATTGAATAGTTTTTTTGAGAACCTATTTGAAGTTAAATATTGAATCTCCGTCTATCATAAGTGGGCTACAACTTTGTAAAGTTATATATAGACCACCTGATTGCAATATAAGAGTGTGGACAATACGTATGCGTAATTCTCTTTTTGTTTACTTATTCTTTTACAATTTGTTTAATCACCAAATCAAAATGACGAAAGCTTTTTCTTTTATTATTATGACTTATCTAACTAGGTAAACCCGTAAAATTTATGGTTTCGATATTTTCGCATGTTTTTGACATAATATGGCTAAATAGGTTGCCGAAGCTGGGAATTTTTCTGGATGGGCTAACTATTGTTATACTCAAATTCATGTGCCAATATATATATATATATATATATATATATATATATATATATATATAGAAACTATATTTTTGTAGGTTTAGTTTGACATCCCAAATGATGAGAGAGAGAGAGAGAGAGAGAGAGAATATTTATACCGTTAAGGAGAATATAGTTCATGCATTTTCCATAAGCACATTCTTGATTACAAACACCACTATTATCAGCAGAAGGGAGGTAATAACATTCCATAGAGGGGCATTTGCCAAATAGAGCGCACTTTGCCATGCATGAAACAAGGGTGAGAATACATTGAGTCGCATAAACAAGGCCCCCTGTCCTTAACAGACACTCGTACACTGTTTCAGAAGACACGGGTGACCCTGAAAATACAAGGATTGAAAGCACAAAAAGTAATTTAACGCTTAACTTTCCCTCCATATTGAATCTTCCTATTTTATTGATGTTAGCCAGATTTATTTGTGTGAAAATAGGTACAAGATTCATGAATACTTATACTCACACATGCATAAGAATTAGCATATAGTTTAGTCTTTAACTTTCATTGTTTTGTCTTTTGCTTCAGAGGAATCAATGCATTTTAATGTTAATGAAAAGACAGATATGTGAACCAACATGCGGGCCATGTGACACGTTATAAATATTTCTTCAATTTTTTACCCCTAAAAATAGATTAGTTAGGATTGTCGCGGAGTATCTTTATTGTTTTGTCTAGGGGTGGCAAATGAGCGGGTTGGGCTGAATTTGGGCGGGTCAAAATGGGTTAGTCAATAAATGGGTCATTGCCCAACCCAGTCCAAAGTGTATTTGGGTTAAGATGGGCTGAGTCAAGATGGGTTAAACAATGGGTCATAACCCAACCCGCCCAACATGACCCATATTTTAGAATCATGCTCATCTTGCATAAAAATTTATTTAGGGGGTTTGCGCTCGAGGTGGTGGGTGGGGGGAGGAGGGGGCATGGGGGGAGGAGGGGGCGTGGGAGGAGTAGGAGGTATAGAAAAATAAAATAATAAAAAATTGAAAATACAACAAAAAAATAAATTTTTAGGGATTTTGCATGGCGAGGGAGGGGTACGGCTAGGGGGTAGGGGTAGGTTGGGGGTTGGGGTATTGGGGGGGAAGGGTAGAGGTATGGTGAGTGATGTAAAAAATAAAATAATTGAAAATTAAAAATACAACAAAAAAGTAAATCTTTTATAGGGTTTTGCGTAGGGTGGGGGTGTAGGGGGTGGGGTGGGATGGGTGGGGTAGGTGAGTGAGTGGCGTAGAAAAATAAAAAAAAAAAAATTAAAAATACAAAAATAAAAAAAATTAGAGCAACTAAGTAAATTTCTAGATAAGTTAGGTTAAGATACTTTGTTTTTGGTGAGTTTCATGGGTTGTATTTGGGCAGTTAAATGGGTCATAATGGGCTACAAAAAATAATGGGTTAATTTGGGCTCAACCCAAATTGACTTTAAATGGTATTAATGTGTTCGGATTGTTTCATGAGTTGTGGCTTTAGATGGTATTAATGTGTCATGTCACCAGAGTAATAGTGATTGGATTAGATGAGATCGTTAGAATCTAGAATGAATATAAATGAATTCAATTTCAACATATTGGAAGGATGATATCGATGTTCAGCTTAGAAATTTTCTATGGTCCTTACTAAGGGAGAAGTGGCTTCACAAATGGATTATCTGAGGAAGGGATATGGCTTTCTACGTGTTTCTTTTATCACTGGAAGTATATGAAAGTGTTGGAAAGAGGCTTATTATCAAAATTCAGATGTTTTGGAGCAACTGTTGTAATTAGAAGTTATCGCTACGAGTGTTTGAGTTGTGTGGTATATCATTTCATTGCATATGAGGTTGCAGAATTGTTTGTTACAGCTTGTCCAGACTTATTCAGAGTATAGATGATAGATTTTGATCTTGTAGATGATTTCAGAAGTGGAGTGTGGTTCTAAGATTTATGGGCTTGGTTGGATTGTGCAATTTTAGTAACATTGTGTTAGCGGACCTATACGAGATAGGGTGACGTGGGATCACCACTCAGGTATGTGCATGGTAAGGTTACACAGCTATTTGACGGTCTTTGGAACAACCCTGGAGGCATTCGAGGAAAAATATATGTTTAACTGGGAGAGAATGTAACGATCCGACCGGTCATTTTGAGCTTTTGCACTTTGCTAGATAGATCTCAGGCATGGCTAGCCCCGTGTGATGTAGTATGACTCATGTATATTGTCGATTTTGGTTTCTAGGGTAATCAGAATGAATTTGGAAGAACAATTCTCAGTTTGAAGCTTAAAACTTTGAAAGGTTTAACCAAGTTTTGAATTGTTAGTATATGATCTCGGATTGAAATTGTTATGATTTTGTTAGCTCCGCTGGGTTACTTGGAACTTAGGAGCGTGATCGGAATGTATGTTATAAGTGTGTGGAAGGTTCACACTTGAATTGGCAAAATTAAAATTTTGGCATTTTTCGATTGATAGTGAACATTTTGATATCGGTGTCAGAATGGAATTTCGGAAGTTACAGTAAGTCCATTGTGTTATGTGCAATATGTGTGCAAAAGTTCAGGTCATTCGAATGATGTTTGGTAGACCTTTTGATCAAAAGTTTAATTCTGAAGTTTTGGAAACCTTAGGCTTGTATCCGAGGGTGTTTTGATGATTCAATGTTGTTTTAAGTGTTTCAAAGATTGGTATAAGTTTGAATAGTGGTTTATGACTAGTTCGTACTTTTGGTTGAGGTCCCGAGAGCCTCGGGATGGTTTCAGATGGTTATCGGATGGTTCAGAGTCTTGAAATTGTAGTTGAAGCTTCTAAACATGTCATAACCACACCTGCATATTGGGGATCGCAGGTGCGAGCACGCAAAAGCGGATAGAGCGCCGCAGATGCGGCCACAGGCGAAATGGGCAGAAATTGTAGGAGCGGAGAAAAGAATGCAATTGCATGATCGGAGGTGCGGTTGGAAAAATTTTAAGTGAAAATCTCATAAATTGTTAGGAGGGGCACAGATGCGGGTAATGCACCGCAGGTGTGAAATGTCGGGTCAGAACATATAAGATTTGGCCCTTCGCGATTTTGACTGGTTTTCACTATTTATCATTCGGGAGAGGGCTTGGGAGAGCAAATTGAAGAGGAAATTCAAGAGGGTTTCATGGAGGTAAGGTTTTTGGACCTAAAACTCGATTCTATGATGAATTTTACTTGTTTAAACATGAAATTTGTGGAATCTAAGGCCTAAAATTAGGAAGAGGGCTTGAAATTTGGAGACCTTAATCTAGGGATTGGAGGGGTCCATTGTAGTTAGATTTTGATATATTTGGTATGTATAAACTCATGAGAGTGTAAGGATTCTAATTTTATAAATTTTATCGAAATCTGAGATGTGGGCCCGGAGGTCTTGTTCGGACAATTTTAAGATTCTTGACGTAAATTGATTATTTTCGAGTGAGCTTTATTCCCTTAGCATATTTTGATGGTATGGTACTATTTTTCGCTGTATTTGGAGCATCCGGAGGTCGAGTTGAGAGGCAAAGGCATCGCGATCTAGCGTTTGGACCGGATTGAGGTAAAAAATGATTTTAAATGTTTGTCCTAAGGGTATGAAACCCCGAATTTTACATTGTTGTGCTACTTTGAGGTGACGCACACGCTAGATGAAGAGCATGGGGTTGTGCCCTGTTGGGGATTATGACTTAATCCATTCCGTATGGCTGTTATGTCATGCATTTGATTGAGAACTGTTTGATATCATTGTGTTTTGGAAATTTTCACCATGATTTGGGTTGAATGCCATATTTGGGCTTCGTGCCAACTGTTTTGGACCTTAGAGGATTTTTACAACTATTCCTAACTATTTTGACTTCACATTTGTACTCAGTCATACTGTATTCTACTGTTTTCATAAATCAACAATATTTACTCCGTTTTGATATTTTAAATGATATTTTGGTTGTGTATCTTGTTTTACTGTTGCCCGAGTGGCATGAGATATTTCTGACCGAGGGAGGTCGATGGCTTGTGTCGTGAGTATACTATAGGATCGGGTTGTGTGCTGCAGCGGTATTGTACAGATTCATGATTATGTGGCCGGGGGGGGCTTAGTTGTTACACCACGAGGTGGCTTGATATGAGGTCGAGCGCCTGTTTGATTATGCCACGAGATGACTTCTTATTACGTTTAGGCCGTAAGAGACCTCTCCCGGAGTCTGTATACCCCTAGTGAGCGCAGGTACCTAGTATGAGTGATATGGTGTAGCCCGAGGATGCTGGTGTTGTTTGATGTTGCCCAGGGGAGTGTTCTTGATCCATATTTACCCAAAGGGAGATTCTTGATGCATGTTATCCTCGAGGGTCTGATTATGAGCTATTGTGAGGTAGCCCAAGGGGCTGGTTCTTTTCATATTATGCCCGATGGGCGATTTATGGTACATATTTTGCCCGAGGGGTTGTTTATGTTTTCTATCATTATGCTCACTGTTTTATCACTCGAGTGAATCCATTGAAGTTGTTTTAAAAGATTTTTACTGAAATTGAGCTTGATTTACGAAGAAAATGATTCGTGTACTGCTTTGGAAAAGATCTACATTTCTTGTAGTGTTATGACGTGGTTTGCGTGTTTCTTACTGCTCAACTTTCATTTACATTTATTACTTACTAAGTTGGCATACTCACATTACTCCATGCACCTTGTGTGCAGATTTGGGTGTTCCTGAACATGGTAGTGGGTGCTGGTTGCTCAGTGGCAGAGTCATTGGAGTTAGTAGGGCAGTTGCCCGTCATTCGCAGCATTGCTTTCCCTCCTCTTGTTTTCCTTAGACTGTGTTTAGTACATTTTCAGACTTTTCGTTGTATTCAGACTTCAGTAGATGCTCGTGACAAGTGACACCCTGATGTCGGGCTGTGTATTTATTCCACACTGTTCATATAGACTTACATTATGACATATCTGATTAATTAAAGTCTTATAAATAATTTTTTTTGTTTAAATGGATAGTTCACGAGTTATTTCGGCTGGCCTAGTTTCACGATAGGCATCATTACAACCGGGTCGGTTTCAGTATCGTGACAAAAAAGTTTCTTACTTTAGTAAAGCATTGAATGCCCCATTATTTTGAAGTTTTTCTCAACAAGATTCATTTACTTTTTTTTACAGCAAGACTTTTCTTCGTTGTATGACTTTAATCCTTAGTGTTGTTATACTAGTTGTTATGAATAGTTAGCTTTATTACTAAGGTTGTCGAGTCAATCATAATCTGTGGTTACCTTTTAATCGAGTATTTATATATATTGTAAATATAAAGCTCCTAAGTTAAAGTTAAAATATTACTAAACTCTCCATTAAAAGCTAAATAATCATTTTACCCTTCAGGAACGTTTCCTTCCAATCTTTCTATATCTATATTTACGTGAGATACAACTATGTATCTGATAACTTTTTGAAGTTATGGTGCCTTTTGAGTTTCCACCCAAATTCAAAGAATGTGTTAGTACATCATTAATAAATTGGTCGATGCAACAACAACAACAACAACCCAGTATAATCCCACTTAGTGGGGTCTGGGGAGGGTAGTGTGTACGCAGACCTTACCCCTACCCTGGGGTAGAGAGGCTGTTTCCAAATAGACCCCCGGCATCCTTCCCTCCAAGAACTTCCCACCTTGCTCTTGGGGAGACTCGAACTCACAACCTCTCGGTTGGAAGTGGGGGTTGCTTACCATCAGAGCAACCCCTCTTGTCTTAATAAATTGGTCGATGCAATGACTAAGAAAATCTCTTATTCTAGAAGTTACAAGTTCTTTGGGGTTTACCAAACGGCTGATCTAAACCTACCTTAAAAACCTTTTAATCTGTAGTTGCAATGCATTCTCAAAACCCTATGGATTGTTGATATTGAAAATTTTGAATATTGAAAAACATAAAGATAACTAGAAAAGTTAGAGGTCCACTTTGTAAGCAGCAGTTTTGAGGAATAAAACATTTAGGGGTTGGTTGGTTTTGAACACTAAGTTATGCTAGTCATGTTGGAGATTAATTATATTGAGATGAGTTATGTTGAAATTATTTAAACTATTTTTTATTAATTATTTGGTATGCTTTATTAATTTTGGTATTGTCAATTTTATTATTTTATCCCGAGAATACTATTCTATCCTCTTCTATCCTCTGGCACATATAATTCAACATAATAACTAAACAAGGGATAAGACAATACAAATGCGGCCAAATGGAACGTTAAATCTTTTAACGATTATTTTTTTAACATGGAGCACAATTCATAATATAAGATACGTGGTTTAATATGTATCTTCTTTTCATGATCATAACTAAATGGGAATAAATTATGAAAATTATCCGTCGATTAGAAGACCAAATATTTATACATATCTCAAATCCTCTTGTCTTATTAAGAAAAAGAAATCAACGCAAACATAGCTCTCAAATTTCAATTTCAATCTTTACTTTTCTTTTTACACGTTGAATTATTGTTCTTTTTCTTGTCTTTTCCAATAATTTGTTCTATTCTTTAAGCCTTTAAGTACTCTTAAGAAAGATGCGTTGCAAATAGAGACTAAACTATTGCAAAATATGACGTAACTCAAAAAAAACGTAACTCAATCACGGGTTAAAATAATCATCATGTCCAAATGAACTTAATGGTAGTTTTGTTTCGGGCGACATTGTCTTCTTTGCCACTAACCCCGAGAGGGACGGCTAGATAATCGCTGACCGTGTAAAATGAATTGCATTTCCATTCCCTAGAACCTCTACAAGTATTAAGAGTAAATTGTCTTTAGAAGCTTCCTAGAATCATAATAAAGTGATCGAAACGGATGTAAGGAACATACAATAAGAATACAACAACAACATCAACCCAATATGCTTTCACAAGTGATGTGAGGTCTGGGAGGGTAATACATACGCAGACCTTACCCCTATCTCGAGTGGCAGAGAGGTTTTTTCCAGGGGATCATCGGCTCAAGACAGCAACAAAAAACAAGACATTAGTACTATCTATAAACTCATACTAAAATAACATAAAAATACATAATATAATAATACAATAACAAATAACAGTAATATAGGAAATAAAGGAAATAAAAAAAGGAGAGAAATACGAAATAGGAAATAAGAATATTATCTATAAAAAAGGGCCTCTATTCCTGATGTGAACGGCCGCTTTCTTGGAACTAATTCATTAGGTATATATATCTCATAAAATCAAAATAAATAATAATAATCATAGGTATTTAATTAAACTTTGTTTGTTCATCGTGCTATGTTGAATATTCAATTATCTCGATCTCGACAAATGATTCACCATACCAAGCCACAATAATAATAAAAATTTGTAATTTATTCTTTTAGATAAAGTTACTTATTCAAAGCTTTGCATTAATAATCTAACTCGGCAAATACGTGAAGCGCACATGCCGAAGAACTTGTACTAAAAAATAGAGAACAGTGGCTAATAATGTCTCCACCGTATCATGCAGTCATGATCATCTATTTACCTTTTATTTTACCATCGAGACTGTGATGAAGTCTAATATTTTAGTTACTCGGTAAACCAACGTTAGAATATTTTTAATGTCATCTTTAACCAGGTTCAATAATAAGAACAATTAAGCTAAACATAATTTAAAACTAAGTTGCGGAATAATGTAAACCCATAACAACTTATAAGTTGAGGATCTGGAGTCACAATTCACGATTTACTACCAACGGAGTTTGAAAAATAATACAATATTTTGAAGGAAAAAACAATCAAATAAGAAGACAAGGAAGAGACTCAATGGTCTGCGGACACCAGAAAATCTACCTTGGCCTTCAGTCAGTAAATTCAGTGGCTCACCTCACGATCAACTCGGGTCAGTACCAAAATCTGCACACAGTGCAGTTACCCTATATACTGGTAAGTATCGAGACTAAGCTCGACGAAGTAGTGACGAGGTTAAGACAAGACTCGTACATAATAAACCTATGCGATTTAATAGGATATGTACAAAATAACGGCAAGTAGAAGATTGACAGACAATATATGGGGATATGCTAAGGGGATTACAAGATAGAGAATCACAAAAGTAAAGAAAACCTAATCCACCAATATACCTTGAAATAATAATAATAACTAAACACGGCAAAGGAAAATGCACGACATTACCCTTCATACGTTTACTCTCAACCTCACCTTATAATTAATAGAAACGGCACGACATCACTTTCGTGCATTAACTCTCTCATAACATGGCACGGTATCACCCTTCGTGCATTAATTAACACTCACAATATGGCGCGACATCACCCTTCGTGAATTAACTCTCACAAAATATGGCGCGACATTACCCTTCATGTATTAACCGTCTCCTTCACCAAACAATGAACAATAACAACAGGGAGATAAAAATAACAAGAACAAGCCTTACTTCAACGTATGGATCCACAATAACAACCTCAACTTTAATCAATACTAAGTCAATACCAACACCTGTAAACATGAAAAGAATGATAAATTTAATGATTAACTAGTCTAAGAATGGATAATAGGATCACATAAAGTAATAATTTCAAGAATAAGACCCACTTGCATGATACGACAAAAACAACGCATAGGTAATAGCCCTCCACAAACCGATAGTAATAACCCGCCAATCCCAAGAAATTCTGGATCTCTTTATCTGATGTGGGTCTAGACCAGTTATTGACTGCCTCAATCCTCTTAGGATCCACTTGAATACCCTTTACTGATACAATGTGACCCAAGAAAGCAACTGAACTTAACTAAACTTGCAGTTTGAACTTAACATATAACTAGTTGTCTCTAAGAGTCTGAAGAACGATCCGAAGAGGATGCGCATGCTCCTCTCGATAGCGGGAGCAGATTAAGATATATATCATTAATAAAAACAACCAAAAAGGAATCCAGATAGGACTTGAACACCCAGTTCATCAAATCCATAAATACTGGTGGGGCATTTGTCGACCCAACTGACATCACTTGAAAGTCGTAATGACCAAACCGAGTTCAAAAAGCTATCTTAGGGACATCAGATGACCTAATAGCCAACTGATGGTAGCCAGACCTCAATTGCAATAATTCTTCTTAATTGAGACAAAAACCTCAAAAATGCAAGAAATCCTAGTCCCAGCCCATGTTCGCAATTGCGATGCTTCTTCACAATTGTAAGGCTCGCATTTGCGAGTCAAACTTCATAATTACGAAGTCTGCTCACTTGAATTACACCAACATGAATTTCTAAGTTAAACTCACTCTGTAACCTATCTGAAACTCATCTGAGGCTATGGGCTCCAAACCAAACATGCACAAAAATCTTAAAATATCGTACAAACTTGTTCAAGTAATCAAATTTCTGAAATAACACCTAGAATTACGAATTTAGCACCAAATTAAATAAAATTCTCAAGAACACTTTAGCATTTTTAATTTCTAAACCGGACGACCGAATCATGCCAAACAAACTTCACTTCTCACCAAATATAATAGACAAGTCTTAAATATCATAATGAATAAGTACTGGGCTCCGGAACCAAAATACACACTCGATACCAACTAGATCAAACATTAATGAAATTCTTAAAACCATGTAATTTTTAGACATTTAATTTTTATCAAAAATTTATTTCTCGAGTTAGGGACCTCGAATTTGATTTTGGGCAAACGCACAGGTCCAATATTTTGATACGGACCCACCAGAACTGTCAAAGCACGATCTAAGTCCGTTTACCAAGAATATTGACCGAAGTCATCAACTCAAATGATGTTTTTAATAAAAATTCCTTATTTCTATCAACTTTCAACACAAAAGCTTTTCGGAACTCGAACTACGCACATAAATCGAAGAAAGATAGAATGAGGTTTTTAAGGCCTCGAAACTCAAACTTAGTTTTAAATCATAAGATGACATTTTCGGCCATCACACTAAAATATCCATCAAAAGCTAAAAGATCATTTTACCTTTCACTAATGTTACCTTCCAATCTTTTTATGTCTATATTTACGTGAGATACAATTAAGGAAGGTAGTTGGGGCATGGAAGGGATAATCTTAAATGGGGCGGACAGGTGAAGAATTTAATATGGCATGGCAGGGAAGGGCATGGCAAAGTGTTATTTTAGAAAAAATTTAATGGGGAAGAGTATGGTAGGGTACATACGGGTTAATAGCTGAATCAGGTCAAAATAATTTAGACCCGTGTACTCCCAAATCTTTAATCCCAAACGCTAAAAGCCTAAAACCTTATTTCCTAACTCAGAAGTCGGAAACTCTCAATCTCTCATGTGATACTTCTTCCTCTTTGAACTGCTGTGAATTTGTGATTCTTCTTCCTCAAATCTTCTTCGATTCTTCTTCCTCAAGGCTCAGGGCAATGTTTTCTCCAGCAAATCTAGGTAAATATCTAATACATAGTTCTCTTTTTTCTCTAATAATTTTCATTCATTTTGTCATGACCATAGGTCTTTTCTACTAATAATAAGCATTAATGTACAAAAGTTGATATCAATTTCAGTTATAGAAGAGCTATGAAGGTTAATTGCCAATTTACCATCAATATCTTTCGTGAGTCTTCATTCTTAATTTTACATTTTTATTTGGTACCTTTAATAGGTTCAATCAACAACACACTTTCTTATTTCTAATAGCAAATTGTCAAAATAAAATATATTCTTGTTGTGTTGACAGAGGTCTATTGTTACAATTAAAGAAATACCTATTCTCAGGTGTTGATTTTAGAAAATACAAAGCTTTTGTACGATTATTAATTACTTTCATTTTGAGAACGATGGTTATCAAATCCTTTCCTTCTTAACAAGAACAAACTGTATATATTCTGCCACGTATATTTTACTTCTTGTTTGAATATGAAAAGGAAACCTGAACTTGTATATAGAATTGTTTCAAATGTGTAGATTATTTGAATGTTAAAGAGTAAATGTACTTGTTGGCATTCAAATTAAGGTTAAAAATCTCGGCATTTCCTACTACAATTGTGTTTCTAAATATCATTTTTAGTGATATTTCTTGTCTTTATTTTACTAGATAATCATGGGATCTCAATAAAGAAAATCCGCCAGCTTCTTCTTCTAATGCTATTTCCTTAAACAATGAGAGTCAAAGGCCTTTACAATCTGATGAAGTTGTTAAAATGGGAAAAAAGGAGATATTCTTAAGCATGGAATTACTTCGAGCCAGTGGAGTTTAATGGTGTTCTATATGGTGTTTGTAAGTATTGCAATCGTCGATATAAAATGCTAAAATTTGCGGTACAAAATATATGATAGATCACATGCTCAAGTATCCTAAAAGACCAAGAGATGTTCAAAATGAGGGTAATAATGGGGGTGGTTATTTTGATCAAGATGCTTCACGTAAACAACTTGCATATGATAATATTTTACACGAGTATCCCACCGGACTCGAGTATTTAATATCAACAATTGGCATAAAAGTACTAAGTCCTCTAAATAAATGCACAGAACGTGATGATGTATGTTTGGGTTTTCAAGAAACCCAGTGGACTTTGGACAAGGCTGTCCTAAAGAGTCATTATGCAGACAACATAACTTACTCGACTAGGTTTGACCATGATACATACACAGTTAAGCAGAGTAAGGTTCATATGGGGTTTTAGACTGGTACTCTTGAGCGAACAACTCAAGGGGGAAAAGCACGGAACCATCGACTACAGCGTTGATCGACTGATTTTATCGCGAATATTCCTTTTCGGATTTAGGGGTGATACTATCGGAAGTGCGCAACCACTCATTATAAACGTTGCTATGGTATTTGTTTGGCACGAGTGAATATGATGTTAAGCATAATTATACAGTTATTAAAAATATGTTGTCACGTATTTGCATTTTAAGAAAGCAGTAAATACAACAGTTTTCATAATGCAAAACAGTAGTAAAGTAATCCAAAAAGGGACAGAAACAAAAAACAAGTCAATTGCGTAATTGAAAAGGGAATTTAATGCTTATAGGAATTAAATAAGTAATTGCATGTAAAAGAGCATAAATTCACAATAATAGTCTGAAATGGTAAAAGCCTAAGAGCCCTTTTTCTTGCAAAATTGGATTTATGACATTTGGAGGAACAACTCTGTAACGACCCAGCCCGTCGTTACGAAAATTTCCACCCCGTAACCTTGCATTAACATATCTTATGCTTCTATATCAGTGTTAGAACCTATCGGGTGAGTTAGGAGTGAATTGAATTAAAAAAATAAAGCAAATAGCATGTTTGAAGGAAGTTTGAATATGGAAAGTCAACCTAGAGTTGACTATCGAGTTAGAGTGCTCGGAATCGGATTCCGATGATTCGACTAGTTTCGAGGGATCATTTATGACTTAGGAGAGCAATCGGAATTGAATTTGGAGATCCGGTGTAGAAATAGGCTTGAATTGGCTAAGGTTGAATTTTGGCGAAATCCGATCGATAGGTGAGATTTTGATCCGGAAGTCGGAATGGAATTCCGACAGTTACAGGAGTTCCGTTAGGTGATTTTGGATATGCCTGCAAATTTTCAAGTCATTCGGACATCGTTTGGTCGGGTTTTTGGTCGAATGTGAATTTTTGAAGTTAAAGTTAAACTTAAGCTTAAATTTGTTGAAAACGGATGATTTTGATGTTAACGATAGAGTTTTGATGATTGGAACAAGTTCGAATAAGGTTATAGGGCGTAATGGTTCTTTTGGTTGAAGTCCCGGGGGCCTCGGGTGAGTTTCGGGGTGGTTTCGGACCATTTCTAAGCCATTTTTAACTGCTGGTTTATGTCTGTAGCAGTGTTCTACGCGACCGCGGACAATGGGACACGATCGCGGTGAGTAAAATGTGCGAAAAGTATTAATGAAGCGCGATCGCCTGAAATGCTCCGCAATCGCGAAGAAGGAAAATTTCTGTGCATTGATAATACTTCGGAAGCTCATAGCATTTTATCTACAAGGAATTGTAAGCTGATTCAAAAACAAAAGTTGTAGCTCATCGTGTCTAGTATTCAGAAAGATAAAGTAATCGTGATTTGGACATCTGTGAAAATAGTTATGGACGTTATACTATAAGGTGTCCAAAAAGGATCTCTAATACACATGTATAAATTGGAAAGCTTATATCTAGAAATATATAAGGATTCAGGAACTGAGCAACATGAAAGTTATAGCCCTATGTGTCTAGTTTCCAGAACATCAAACCATTCATCATTCAGAGTTGTGTGCAAAAAGTTATGATCATTATACTAAAGCCTGTCCGGAGGAACCGGAGTTTGTTCACCGCGATCGCGAAGCCTTTCCCGCGATCGCGAAGGGTAAATTTTGGGCCAAATTTTGTTCTCCGCGATCGCAGAGCCATTCCCGCGATCGCGATGAGTAATATGCCCGGGCAGAATGTTTTTAAAACATTCCAAGTCGCGAAATCAACCCATTTTTCCACCATTTTTGGTCATTCTTGAGAGCTTTTGGACGGGAATTGAAGGGATTTCGACGGGGAATCATTGGAGGTAAGTTTTATGAGTTAGATACATGATTTTATCAAAGAATCTTCCATTAATTCTCTGAATTTGGGTAAGAAATCAAGAAAATTAGGGCTTTGAGCAAAAATCTTAAAATGGGGATTTGAAGGACCATTTGTGGTCCGAATTGGGAGTTCTTGGTATGTATGGACTCGTGGAGAGACGAGGATTCAGAAAATGTGAGTTTCATAATTTTTCGAGATGTGGGCCCGGGGCTCGGGTTTTGCCAATTTCGTGATTTCTGATATTTTTCGAGTTCTTTCGAATTGGTGATGTTCCATTAGCCTATTTTGATATATTTGTGCTGATTTGTGCTAGTTTTGACATGCGTGGATGCCGGTTCGAGGAGCTAAGGCATCGCGGGCATGAGCTTTCGTCGGTTCGAGGTGGGTAATACTTGTAAATGATGTCCTGAGGGTTGGTAAACCCCGGACTTGCACATCTTAGTGCTGTGTTGAGGTGACTTGCACGCCGGATAACGGGCGTGGGGTAGAGCACCATTGGGGATCGTGACTTGGTCCGTCCCGTGTAATAAATAATAACACCTAATTGTTGAAATGAATTGGACTAATTATCATACTTGGGCTTCGTGTGGATCATTTGAATCCTTCAGGAATTAGTATCATTGTCTTGATAACAATGTACATATTTTTATCTAAATTTAAGGTTTTAAATGGTATTTTGCTATTCAGCATTCTTATAAGGTTATGAAAAACTTGAACAAGGTCTTAATAATATTTTAGCTGTGAGCTAATATAATATTGTTGCCCGTAGGGCTTTCTTGATTATTTGTTAGACTAATTGGGCCGAGGGCCATATGTTAGGGCATGACATTTCATGTGAGCATATGCATACACATGCATGGATCGGACTGCACGCCGCAGTGGTATACGGATCGGGCTGCGCGCCGCAGCAGGTGTGATATTAATATTGTGCTTGGGCTGTAGGAGCCCCTCCGGAGTCCTGAACCCCCACAGTGAGCACGGGTACCCAAATTGGATCGGGCTACACGCCGTAGCGGTCATATGCATTGCATGGCATACATACATTAGTTTATGTGTACTGCGTGGCATAACATTCAGCACTCATACATTACTGGCACACATGCATTAGTTGCCTTATTGACCAGATCTCCTGGTATAAATTGATAAGGAGTGTTGAACCCGAGGGGCTGATTTGAGTACGGACTTGCACTGCTTGAGATTGTATCCAGGTATTGGTATATTATCATGAAGAAAGTAGCTAAAAATTGAGATTCCTAAATAATCTACTCACATATGCTTGAAAGGAATAAAAAGATAGTTCCTGTATTGTGTAGCATGAGATAGTGCCTATCGTGGTTTTCTTCCCTTCGGCATTATTTACTTTTATTATTGCTGAGTTGGAAGTACTCACACCTGACTCCCTGCACCTTATATGCAGATCCAGGTACATCACAGCAGAGCTGATTCTATTGCGGCTCGGGAGTGCTTTTGGACAGTCGAGGTAGCTGCCAGCGTTCGCAGGACCTGATTCTCCAGTTTGTCTGTATTTTTGTTCTGATCATCCCACACTTGTGCACGGTTATATTCACTATTTACACTTTGTATACTCTGTAGAGGCTCATGACTCTTGACCCTTTGGTCTATGGGAGTTGGCACGTGTTGGGACTTGGTTCCCTGTTTTTAATATATCTATCACTGTTATGCTTAAATTAAATTGGATAAAGTGAGCTTATGGCTCCGTGATTGTTGTTAATTGGTCAGGGCTGGCCTAGCAGTGTGCTGGGCACCATCACGACCGGATTTGGGGTCGTGACAAGTTGGTATCGAAGCCTAGGTTTACTAGGCCTCATGAGTCTTGAGCCGGTTAGTAGAGTCTTGTGGATCGGTACGGGGACGCCTGTACTTATCCTCGGGAGGCCGCGAACCTTTAGGAAACACTTCACATTTCTTGGAATTCTTATCGTGCGCACTTGATTCAGCTTGGGATATAATTTTTGAAATTCCTTCCACATGTCTGTGTACGCATCGAGCGCTCAATAATGTAATTGCCTTATGGCTTGTGATTTCCTCGAACGAGGGGCGAGATATAATCTCTGTGAGTTCATGTTAGGCCAGTCAGGATGACTTGAGGCTGGACCTTGTTTATGACTTGAGCATCGAGGTGTTGATTTTGTGACTGGGGATTTGGACTTGATCCTTCCCGATTGATAGATTACTATGTATAATGACTGAGACTGGCTTATATCTATGTATTTGGGCTAGTAGCCATGTTTGGGGCCTTGTGCTGACCTGTAGAGTATTAGGGAGGCTTACTAATGGATGAGCTGTTAATTGTTCGACTCTTGTCTAATCTGTTGTGTAGCCCCCGAGCTATGTGCGTGGTGAATAATTATCATATCTCGTAATTGGAAGGTAAAATGCCTTATGCATAGTGGAATGAGTTTAAACTCAGGAAGATTAAAGTGATTTTGATATGTGTTATGATTCGAGCAGGTACGGCACAGGTTCAAGTATAAATTGTGGTAATATGATTCATATAGTATTGAGATTTAATGTTGTTGAAATACATTGTAATATCTTGTTGAGTTGTGGATGTATTGTTAGAATGGTTTGGTGATTCTCTGGCAGGTGGATAGGCCAATTTACAAAGGAAACTCTGCCGAAATTTTTAGAAAATTTGGGACTCAGAAAGATTTCTGTCACCTAAAGAGAGTGGGCTTATTGGTGGTGCGTGTATATCTGCAAGAATTGCAGAAGAGCTAAGGTCTCTCATGATTCGAGTCTCTGTCAAGGCTTGTAAATGACTTGAGTTTAATCTCACTATAACATTGTGGCATCAATTGAGTAATAATGCTAGGAGTGGCTAAAAGTGCTTTGATGTATGGCTCCGAGCCAAGTTGGGGAGGTTGCTATTGATTAACTGATTGCACTATTGTGTGCTATGTTGATTCTGTCTCTAAGTATGTTGGGAAATTCTGGTAAAAGTTATGGTGCTTCGTAGATCTGATGAAGTACTAGGGTGTTTTGAACTGCTGTTGGTAAAGAATATTCATCGTATAGAAAAGAAAGATAGCTGATTGATCTGTAAGTAATCATGTTCTGCGATGTCAGAGTTCTAACACAACACGAGCGGTTCTACTCAATAGGACAGTTGAATTACAACTTAATAAGGGCGAATGATGCCCGAGGATGGTTTTGCAGTGTTCTAGATTTTACTTGTAACAGTCAGGTGCCTTAAGATTTGTGTATGTGGCTAAAGATGGCAGTTTCGTTAGGGAAAATCAAGACTTGTGTTATATCATGTGAATGGTGGGATTCTAGGTATCCGTATTAGGAAACATTGAGAGAGTATTTAGTGGCCTATGGGTCTTAGACCGTGTGGTATTGTGTACGAGTCTCGTGTGGTAACATGAGTTGATGTATTATGGTACTACAGTAAAGACTGATATGAAATTAGAGATGAATCAGAAAATATACTTGGTAAATGGAACAACTTGTTAATAAACCAGAATGGTATAAAAAGGGATACGATTGATTCCTAGTATGTGGTTGAAGTAATGAGTCTTGCAGACATTGCGGCAAAGCTCTTGAGTGCTGGCAGTTGTGTAACTCGATATGGGTATAAGGACTCAGTCCTGGCAGTTTAACTTATGCAATGTAATTGGGAGAAAGAGTTTATGATGTGTTCTACCATGGTTTGAAAATGAGTGTATTTTTCCTGTTGGCATGTAAGGTCTGGAATGTGCAATGAGTTTTCTCTATATGGGATCATGAAAGTCCTTGACTAGTTGAGTGCGCCGATGTTGAGGCGGAGGAAAGGGATATGAATTTCCATGTTGTCTTAGTGTGATATGGTATATATGATGTGTTATGGAAAGTTGATAATGGTATATTCTAGGTTTTGAGATCAGTTCATAATATATGAGAAATCAATAAAATTATTGAGCAGCGCGGACAACTGCAGGTGAATTAAGAATCGATCTTTCTGATGATTTAAGAAAATGGTACTACTATTCTCGTAATTTGGCAGGGAATATGGTCCAAAAAGGGCCAGGTAATATAAACCGATAATATTTGGTGGTGTGATGGTATCCTCTTGTTAGATTGACATTGATGATTGAGTTGTAAATGGCATAAGGAAATATCCGAATGGCTTTCGTGGTATGAATGGGCGCTTGATGTGCGTTATGTATTCGTATGGTGGAGTGTGGAACCAGGTATAGCGATTCATGTGTTATATATATGTTGGAGACTAGAAGTTCTCGTAATCCGCCTATGCAGTGGTTATATATCGTGTGTATCGACACCGTTTTGTGGTTATTGGAAATCGGAAGCCCTAGTGGCTCTGTCTTAGCTTGATATGATGAATTTGGGTTATGATACCTTATTTCAGACTGGTTGACATAAGACAGGTCGTCTAGACAAATGTGATATGGACTATGTCGGAAAATGGCACAAATTGCGTAGCAGAGAGCATCGGAGTATGCTCCAACAGAGTAGTTGTACCCAGGACCAGCGGACGGCTGGTAGGCATTGCTTTGTCAGTTGGACCTTAGTGGCGGATGTTAGTGTAGAAGTATCTACCATTGATTAGTTCTGGTATTGAGGAACTTTGTCGGATGCGTTTCTTGTGGCCAAACTTGAGGCTATATATGTTTATTATGATGAGCAACTTGACTCGATGCGTATTTATTTGGCGAGGGTTACTTGGATCGGGTGGCACGCCGCCACAGGTATGGTATCTAGATCGGGTGGCACGCCGCCACGGGTATGTCATTGGAGCGGGTTGCACGCCGCAACAGAATATTGTGAAAATATAGTTAGTTATATGCTACTGGGTATACAATACTTCCACACTTCTGAGGAAAAGTCCGTTTTGAGTATCGCTTCGCAAATGGCACGTCGGTTGTGTCCTTTAAGGATTTGATAGCATACGTTAATTGTTTCACCGTGGGTGAGGTTGATTGCGTGGGTTCAAGACCTAGATCCGTGTGTGGCTAACCGTTTTGAGCTTAGTGGCTTGAGGTGCTTCATGAGTAATAACGTTGGGATAGAATCACGAATCGTGGCAAGGCCACGTGATGTTATGACCTCTCGAGGAGGATTCAGGTACTCTAATTCTATAATGCGAGACGCGATCTCAGTTCTATGTTATGATGTCACAGAAGTATTGAATTGCAGCTCTTTTGTTGGAGACAGTTATCATGATTTGAGCTGTCATGATTCGAGTGTGTTCAGGCGTTTCTATCGGAGCCTATGTTGTGCTCGTCGTGGCTTAGGCCGGTGTTGAGGTGTCATATCACCAGTGCGGTGTGTTATAATCGAAATGATCGTTGGAGCCAATAATGAGTGTGAGTATATGTGATTCCAGCTAGTATTTGGTTATTGTGGCCGGTTGTTGTGATTAGAGACTATCGTCTCCAGTGAATGGGTTGTCGATACATCATATGATCTCACCCGGAGTAGTGAATATGGGTTATTGCAGTGGATTCGAGTGTATCTTGAGTATAGGCATGGGATTTGCATTGGGCATATGATTTCAGAAAGTACAATGTGATTTATGGTTCAGATGGTCCGTGAAATTTTGACTACATGGTGTTTTCGGACTTATGTGAGATAGGGTGACGTATGATCGCCTGAAATTATGCTTGGTAAGGTCATTCAGCTATTGGGTGGCTTCTAGTACAACTCTGAGTCTGCTCGAGGACGAGCGTTTGTTTAAGTTGGGAACTCTGTAACGACCCGGCCCGTCGTTACGAAAATTCCACCCTGTTACCTTGCATTAACATATCTTATGCTTCTATATCAGTGTTAGAACCTATCGGGTGAGTTAGGAGTGAATTGAATTAAAAAATGAAGCAAATAGCATGTTTGAAGGAAGTTTGAATATGGAAAGTCAACCTAGAGTTGACTATCGAGTTAGAGTGCTCGGAATCGAATTCTGATGATTCGACTAGTTTCGAGGGATCATTTATGACTTAGGAGAGCAATCGGAATTGAATTTGGAGATCCGGTGTAGAAATAGGCTTGAATTGGCTAAGGTTGAATTTTGGCGAAATCCGATTGATAGGTGAGATTTTGATCCGGGAGTCGGAATGGAATTCCGATAGTTACAGTAGTTCCTGTTAGGTGATTTTGGATATGCCTGCAAATTTTCAGGTCATTCGGACATCGTTTGGTCGGGTTTTTGGTCGAATGTGAATTTTTGAAGTTAAAGTTAAACTTAAGCTTAAATTTGTTGAAAACGGATGATTTTGATGTTAACGATGGAGTTTTGATGATTGGAACAAGTTCGAATAAGGTTATAGGGCGTGTTGGTTCTTTTGGTTGAAGTCCCGGGGGCCTCGGGTGAGTTTCGGGGTGGTTTTGGACCATTTCTAAGCCATTTTTAACTGCTGGTTTATGTCTGTAGCAGTGTTCTACGCGACCGCGGACAATGGGACGCGATCGCGATGAGTAAAATGTGTGAAAAGTATTAATGAAGCGCGATCGCGTGAAATGCTCCGCGATCACGAAGAAGGAAAATTTCTGTGCATTGATAATACTTCGGAAGCGCATAGCGTTTTATCTACAAGGAATTTTAAGCTGATTCAAAAATGAAAGTTGTAGCTCATCGTGTCTAATGTTCAGAAAGATAAAGTAATCGTGACTTGGACATCTGTGAAAATAGTTATGGACGTTATACTATAGGGTGTCCGAAAAGGATCTCTAATACACATGTATAAATTGGAAAGCTTATATCTAGAAATATATAAGGATTCAGGAACTGAGCAACAAATGAACGTTATAGCCCTATGTGTCTAGTTTCCAGAACATCAAACCATTCATAATTCAGAATTGTGTGCAAAAAGTTATGATCATTATACTGAAGCCTGTCCGGAGGAACCGGAGTTTGTTCACCGCGATCGCGAAGCCTTTCCCGCGATCACGAAGGGTAAATTTTGGGCCAAATTTTGTTCTCCGCGATCGCAGAGCCATTCCCGCGATCGCGATGAGTAATATGCCTGGGCAGAATGTTTTTAAAACATTCCAGTCGCGAAATCAACCCATTTTTCCACCATTTTTGGTCATTCTTGAGAGCTTTTGGATGGGAATTGAAGGGATTTCGACGGGGAATCATTGGAGGTAAGTTTTATGAGTTAGATACATGATTTTATCAAAGAATCTTCCATTAATTCTCTGAATTTGGGTAAGAAATCAAGAAAATTAGGGCTTTGAGCAAAAATCTTAAAATGGGGATTTGAAGGACCATTTGTGGTCCGAATTGGGAGTTCTTGGTATGTACGGACTCGTGGAGAGACGAGGATTCCGAAAATGTGAGTTTCATAATTTTTCGAGATGTGGGCCCGGGGCTCGGGTTTTGCCAATTTCGTGATTTCTGATATTTTTCGAGTTCTTTCGATTGGGTGATGTTCCATTAGCCTATTTTGATATATTTGTGCTGATTTGTGCTAGTTTTGACATGCGTGGATGCCGGTTCGAGGAGCTAAGGCATCGCGGGCATGAGCTTTCGTCGGTTCGAGGTGGGTAATACTTGTAAATGATGTCCTGAGGGTTGGTAAACCCCGGACTTGCACATCTTAGTGATGTGTTGAGGTGACTTGCATGCCGGATAACGGGCGTGGGGTAGAGCACCATTGGGGATCATGACTTGGTCCGTCCCGCGTAATAAATAATAACACCTAATTGTTGAAATGAATTGGACTAATTATCTCCTGGTATAAATTGATAAGGAGTATTGAACCCGAGGGGCTGATTTGAGTATGGACTTGCACTGCTTGAGATTGTATCCAGGTATTGGTATATTATCATAAAAGAAAGTAGCTAAAAATCGAGATTCCTAAATAATCTACTCACATATGCTTGAAAGGAATAAAAAGATAGTTCTGTATTGTGTAGCATGAGATAGTGCCTATCGTGGTTTTCTTCCTTTCAGCATTATTTACTTTTATTACTGCTGAGTTGGAAGTACTCACACCCGACTCCCTGCACCTTGTGTGCAGATCCAGGTACATCACAGTGGAGCTGATTCTATTGCGGCTCGGGAGTGCTTTTGGACAGTCGAGGTAGCTGCCAGCGTTCGCAGGACCTGATTCTCCAGTTTGTCTGTATTTTTGTTCTGATCATCCCACACTTGTGCACGGTTATATTCACTATTTACACTTTGTATACTCTGTAGAGGCTCATGACTCTTGACCCTTCGGTCTATGGGAGTTGGCACGTGTTGGGACTTGGTTCCCTGTTTTTAATATATCTATCACTGTTGAATTATTCCGTTATGCTTAAATTGGATAAAGTGAGCTTATGGCTCCGTGATTATTGTTAATTGGTCAGGCTGGCCTAGCAGTGTGCTGGGCGCCATCACGACCGGATTTGGGGTTGTGACAAACTCATTCCTTTTGGGAATTGGGTTTTCATTTGAAGAGTCGGCATCTAATGATTAGGGTGCATTAGGACACCAAAAGAGTTTGATAATAACCAAAGATAGGGTAAGGGCTTGAAATTATTCTAACGGGGAGGTATTAGGCACCCCTCAGAATCCACTAGCGTGGTTCCCGACCAGACAATTATTGTGAACTAGGGTACAATTAATATATAGGTAGATAAGTCTCAAATAAGAGGGGATTTCTACACATAATGGTTTGAAAGTAAACAAAGCTTGAAAGAACAATTAGAAAAGTTCTTTAAATAAGGAGTTAAAATGCTGAAAGAAAAGAAATGAAGAATAAAGGAGGGAGGTCCTAGGTTTATCAAATATATGGATCACCACACACAATATCCGGTAATCACTCCTCAATGAGGGGCTACAGGTAACATTATCATGTGGTCATCATATCCATATCTACCCTTCCCTCCCCGTTAAGGTATTTAAATTGTAGATTGGTATAGATTTATTATTGCATGGTATTACCTATCCCACTCCTATCAGTCCAGGAGGCACTTAGGACTACTAATCCTGAAAAGCATGGATATTAGGCTTATTTGAAGTTTCAAAGATAAAAACTCTAAGGCGACATACAAAACACATATTGCATATTTTAGGCGAAAGCATATAAACAAAAAAGGCTCATATACACCTCCTAAAACAAAGAAAGCATATAATTATCATGATTTGTACATACTTTTTTGGTCTGATTAAAAATACCAAAGACGAGGGAATTTAAACATTGAGGCAAACTAGTTTATTACATACTCAGATAAGAAGTTCGAATCACGCCTGCCTGCTAGTTGTAATAATTAATAGAAATAGATTCAGTTTATTGTTATTACTCTAAGTTTTGCCTAAGTGTTTAGACGGTGTCCTGTAGGCATGATATCTACCAAATTTAGAAGGTGAAAAAACAGTAAGGCTTGAAATGAATTGTTTGAAGTCCTATATGCATACTTGTTAAACTCGTTAAGTGAGGGACTTAGATTATTAAAAGAGATGGAGAATGTACAAAAATTAAATAAGTTAGTTGTAGGCTCTGCATGTGATATCATCTACTATTACTGATTTTATATCTAACATTGACTGTGAATGAAAAAGAATCTGAATTGCTCGAGGATCCTTATAAGCATGATTTTTAGACGCGGTATCTAGTTGCAGAAACCTTACAAATATGGTATCTAAATGAAAAAACTTGTTTTAAACCTTATAGACATGGTAACTAAATGCAAAAACTTGTTTTAAACCTTATAGACATAGTATCTAAGCAGTTTGAAGTATTCCGAATTAAAATATTCCTATAGGCATGATTTCTAGGCGAAGTTTGAATATGCAGAAGTTAAAAATGCCTTATAGGCATGATTTATACCCTTGCATGAATAGTTACCCACCCCTTTTCACTAGCCATCCCCACATGTTTATTACAACTTATTACAAACCAGAATATTAAATTACATCAGAAAAGTACAAAGAAAGGTACAACCAAAGGAAGCCTGATTCTTGACTTCCTCTCTAATTATAAGATCGACCAACTCAAAGATCATTGATCTAAAGCTTTCTCCAATTTAAGTGTGTTAGAGTTCCCTAAGAGCCTAAGTGGGACTCCAGGCAATGCTCACACCCAAATTGTATCACCAGAATAGGGACAAGTGCAGTGTGAAAGTGTCAGCCCTCAAGTGTCCAAGTTCAGAGGGAGCTCAGGAGGTCCCAAGGCAAGGCTCACAAGAGGGGGAAGAACTTAAGTCTAAGAGAGAGTGCAAGTGAAGAAATAGAGTTGTGAGGGAATAAAGGGGAGGGAAAGAGGTGCTGGGAAATAGCCATAAACAAGTTTCTAATTTCATACAAAAGGGAGGGTAGGGAAATTGCAAAGAGCCTATATACTTAGGCTAGGGTCGTATTTGGGCATTCACAGTAATAAAAGATATCGGCATGCCCATAAGCCCACCACAACACACAATACTAGAGAATACATAGAGGTTATGTTCCTAAGGGAATCAAGTTTGAGTCATGGACAGCAATGCTCAATAATGTCATGCCTTAAACAACCCATCAATATCAAACACATTGGGGTAGGGGTTTAGGATACTTAATACATAGATTCAGAATAAGGAGAAAGAATTTACAGCATGCTAAAATAAAGTACTAAATTAAACACAAGCAGTAGGTAGACAAGAAAGCAAAAGTTTTAACTAAACATATTGTTGTGATGCTGAAATTCAAAAAACAGCGCTAACGAGCAAGAAAACGAGAACATATCATTTCAAAGAAGCAAAATATAGTAAAGGCAAGGTAGCCGGATTTTTGAAATATCGCTTTGGCTTTCAGCCAGCTAAATAGGTCACTATAAAAGTAGTAAAGCAGGAGGAATGTTTTGAGTGTAAGTGATTTTAGAGCTTAGAGTGTTCGTGTGTGTTTGTGTTAATGAAAGAGCAAGGTACTTATAGTTTGAAAACAGGTAGAAATAAGGCAAGAATTATAGTTCAAGAGCAACTATAGAACTATGAACTAATTCAAAACTCAAATCAGTATTAAGGACTTCATTTAATTAAGGTGTTAAAATTAAACGATACTGGGTAGAAAATATTTAAGGAAAGAAATCAAGTAGAGCATCATGTGCAGAATAGACAATTAGGGGTAAGTACATAGAGGTTTAATTAAGGGAATAACTAATGAAGAATCTTTGAAATACGCGGTTACCAAATAAGGTAAGAAACACAATAAATTTTCGGGATATAGAGACAATGAGTACATCATAAATCAAAGAGTCAAGGATTAGAATTTACTGATTTGGAGAGAATAACATGGGTTCCCATGAATAAACAAATAAACAAAGCTAAAAATAGGAGAATCGAAAGTCTAAAGGGAAGTTTTCAAATCAATCAAAGAAATAGGTAAATTAGTAAAACAAGGAAATAATCAATTACTTAACGCATGAGTGCAATAAGAATTACACAAAAAGTGGTTTGAAATTTGTCCACAATTGAAGGTCATTTTAGAGGAAAATTTAGCATATAAAAGAGTGCATAAATAGTAGGCATGCAAGGCTGAACTTATAACAAAGAGAAGCATCATGCAATAACACTCATAAAGTTAGTAGATAGTGAACTATCGAAACATGTTAGTCACGTGGGTCAATTTCACCAATTTAGTAATAGGGAAAAAAGAGAGTATGAGAAGCATGACCTTTCTGAAAAATATAGTCTAGTTTCAATGATGGCAGGAAATCAAAATCACATAAAGAAACGGATGTTGAAACAAAAGATTTTAAATCTAATCGAGCAATAAATGAAGCAACTTCAGAAGCTCAAACAGGTCCAAAGAAATTAAGGTTTTGAAACCAAGCAGATTCATAGATGATGGATAAGTAAATCACACAGCAAATAATCTCTGAACTCAAATGAACCCAAAATTTTAGGGTTTTTACCATCAATCGAGTCTGGAGATAAAAACAAGTAATCGAACAAATATTAACACGAAAGTATATTCAGAAACCTCAAAAAAACTAAGACTCTTAACATGAAAACTCCAATAAAAGAACGACATAAGGAAACACAACAGAACATGTTGAAGATCAGAGAAAGCTTCAAAATAACTTAGCAAAACTCTAATCGAAAAAGATAAGGGGTTTTGCAGATAAAGTTTTAAAAGAAACTTTGAGAAAAACGTTTAGAAGTTTAGAGAAAACATGAATCTAAACAGATCTAAAAGAAATCGGAACAACCTCAAAGGTTAGGGTTTCAGAAGAACTTTAAGTGGTGAAAAAGCTTGGAAAAATCATCGATCTAAGTAGGAGGAGTCAAAAGTCAGGCTTGAATAACCACGGCAGGCCGGAGCAAGGTCAAAGATGACTGGAGACAGCCATAGAACTGAAATCAACCAAGGTCTGGACCAGACTTTTCTAGGATCTAGCCTTGAAACCATGACAACCCGGCATGTAGAAACCATAGGAGGTAGATACATGCCTACAATGGCTTTGGAAGTCATTGATTTGGACGGTTTTAAGGTGGTAATTGAGGGGGATAGGGTTTAACAGAGTGTTGAGAGAGAATCGAGAGAGAAAGGGATTCAGAGGCGGCTGGGGTGAGAAATGGTTATGGTTTGGGGGGTAGGTCGAGATTAAAAAAGGAAAGAGTTAATATGAGTCGTTGATTTGAGAGATCAACGGTTGGAATTAAATGAGAATCCAGGCGGGTTGTTTTAATTGGGTTATAGGATGGGTATGACTAGGATTTGGGCTGGGTAATTGGATTTAAAAATTGGGTTCAATTGGAGGTTCAAATAAGGCTAAAATCGAAATACAATTGGACTAGATTTTAAATAGCCACTTTTTCCTTATTTATTTTATAAAAAAATAGCCGAAAATAAATTAAAGGTACTAAAATAATTAATAATACATAACTATTAAATTAAAAATATTGGACCTAATTTTTTATTGACATAAAAATAATTAAATCTAAAAGAGGCTAATATTGCAATTATATGCAATTTAGCCTTTAAAATACTAAATAAATTTGTAAAAATATAAAAAAATTATCTTAGCTACATTTTATTATAAATATGAGAGTTCAATAAATGAATTACTAAAATGATAAGTTTGGGAATAATTATTGGGCTTTTCTGAATAAGATAGGGCAATAAATTGATTTAAAATCTTTTTAAAAATAAATAAATAACAAATCGTTTGGACATACTTATATATGCATACATATGTTATTTTGAAATCATTTTGCATACTAAAAATATTCAGGAAAAAATTGGATATCAACAGTAACTCGGGAGAGTGCGTCTAGTAAATTATCGTAATTACTCGGCAGAGAGTTATGCTAGTAAGAGTGCTCATGATCAATATAGACGATTAGGAAAATCTATGCGAAACATAACAGGAAGGTATTCCATCAATAGGGAAATCACAACCTTAGATCTTTCTGTTATTTGTTTACAACTCAGTCATAGTTAGCTTTTAGTTTACTTAATTTTATTTAGTTATAGTTAGTAGAAATATCACCAAGTGTTATTCAAAATATCTGGGAAGTTGATTATGGAGAATTCAGTGAGTCTAATAAAAGTAAATGGTAGGTTAATTCCATGTGGTATTCGACTCTGGGCAAAATACCCGGATATATTTGCAACGGCCGCTTGTCCTTTTTATAAGGCATAGTTGGGCGTGATCAGTCGTTAATTATTATTGTTCTTCTTTTAAATTATTAAAATGGTTAATCAATTAGCTAACGTTAGTTTTCCTAGCAAGTGGATGTTAGGCACCGTCATGGTCTCAAAGTTGGGATTTCGGATCGTAACACCTACACAATGTTTACAAATTTTCTTTTATTATTCGGGTAACACAACAGAAGGCCATGAAACTGGTGGTGATCATGATAAGGTTGACGAATTGGAAAACTGTTGGATGATCCGTTGAAACTGAAGGATGATCTCGTAAACGATTTTTCTCATGCTTGAATGCTAATTTCATGGTTGATATCACACTTCAAAAGATAAGTATTCATTTATGTTTAATTAAAATCCGTAATCATGTGTTGTCTATATTCCACACAAGTGATCGATGGTATTTGCTTCAGCTGTTTATACCCGTCTTATTTGACGCTTACTCCGCTGAATCAGTGGCGGATGTACATTGTTACTTATGGGTGCTTGAGCACCCATTACTTTTAATCGGATTTAGTAAATATGCATAGGTAATTATAAAAATAGTTAGATAAATATAGAGTGAGCACCCATAACTAAACTTCTTTTTCCTCTTCTTTCGAATTTTTATCGGCGAGCACCCATCACTTTAAAATTCTGAATCCATCACTGCGCTGAATTGGTTAGTGTAAAACATTTCGAAGTAATCAAGCAGCAATATTATACTCAAGTAATGATTCCGAACCAAATAGATATTGATAACGGTGAGAAAAGAAGATAAGATTGAACGTGGATTGAGATTTTTATTCACAAGATAAAAGGGTTAAACTTCTAGCATATGAAGTTAAAGTGTCTTTTCCTAAAACATGGGGATCATAATAAATATCAAAACACAAAATGCAACACCAACTTCTCTCCCTGCAGCAAACCATCTTTTGTTGCTAAATTTGATACTTGAACTTGACTGAACATCTGCAATCATGACCAAATTATCAAAAGCTGTTAAGAACTAGATTAGTGTTGAAATAACAGCGCTATGCTGTAAGCCATAGTTATAGAAAATTGTACTATACTATACCGTCTATGGTTGTATTGTTTCCAGTTTTGGAGTGGCTGGCGAAGTCGATAAAAACCTGAGCGTCCGGTGAATTAGGAGCAAGTTTTAGAAGTGCTATCACAGAACAAATGAAGTAGAATTAGCTTCAAATATTAGTAAAGTCAAATAATGAAACATTTTTAGTATTAAGGATGAAATAATTTGTCTGCAGGAGTATATAACATACTGGGTAAATCTTGCAAAACACGGGAGAGATGCTAAGCATATTAAGTAACAAGGTTTGGACATATTTTAAAGTTATGCGATCGTAGCTCAAAACGGACAAAATATATTAATAGTGATGAATTGAGCTATTACGTACCAGGGCATTCTGAAACATTAGTTGGAGCACCACAGACGTACGGCAGACCTAGTGCTAAGGTGGCATTGATTTTGTAGCCAATATTTGGCTCATTTCTGTCTTTGACAATAAGGCAAAGACAATATTTGGTTTTGTGTAGATCTTTTCTGAGTTGGGCACAACAAGCTGGGGTGGGAAGTTGAGCATCTCCACCAACATAAGACAAGCAAGATGATAGATGCAGCAGTTGGTTTTGACACTCTTTTCTATCCTCTGCAAAATCAGAGCTTGCAAAACCAATCATCAACAGCATAAGTAAAAAGTTTGATATCGTAACACTAGGGAATGCCATGAATAGACGTTAAAGGATTTAATTCTCTCCTTTTTCTAATTTTTTGTTATTTTTTGGGGTGGGTTTTTGCCAAGGGAGGGAGAATGCTTTTATATAAAATACCTAGAGCTCCCTAGAGTGTTGAAAGATTCACAACAACAACAAGGGGTGTTCCTTAAAACCCAAAAAACCAAATCAAATCGACCAAAAAAAAATGATACGTTTTAGATTGATTTGGTTTTGGTTTTCAATTTTAAAAACTGATCAAATTTGGTTTGGTTTTGATGTTAATAAAAAAATGAACCAAACTGACTATAGGAGTAGCTATTTCAAATTATATATATACACACACACACACAAAGTTTCAAAAATATTATGGTAAATGTTAATAGTTTGTGCTTTTAATATAGTTATTTACCTTACATTCTAGTTTGATTGGTATTTTCTTTCGTTTAGTGTAAGAATCCATGTTGTGTTAAAAAGATTATAGTTTTATTTGATTCAATTATCATCATTATATCTTGGTAAATAATAGATTTATCAAAGGGCAATTGATTTGATAGTGTTACATTGAAAATGTGGTCGCCAGAATATGTGTTTGGTAGTGTATGTCTTATATTTAAGAAAAACCGACAAATAACCGAAAAAATCGACAAAACGACATAAACCAAAACAAGAAAATCCAACTTAATTCGCTTGGTTTGGTTCTAATATTTAAAAAATCAGCTTAATTGGTTTGGTTAGGTTCTAATATTTGAAAAATCGACTTACTTGGTTTGGTTTCATTTTAGAAAAAAATCGATTCAAACCGAACCATAAACACCCCTAACAACAACAATCTAGTAAAATCCCACAAGTGGGGTTTCGAGAGGGTAGAGTATACGCTTACCTGACCCCTACTCCGGTGGAGTAGAAAGTTTATTTCCAAAAGACCCTCAGCTCAAGCATGGGTGGACCTACGCTTGGGGGTGGGGGGCACGGGCACCCGTTGGCCTCGGTAAAAATATTGTATATATATTCTATATATTTAAGTTAATACAAGAAGGATCCCTATAAATATATTATGCTGCACCCTCAATCACAAAGATTGGGTATAAGAGTTGGTTTGTGGAGTAGTTGGCTATTTTAAGACCCAAGTTCGAATCTCAAGTTCAACAATAAGATTAATATTTTTTATTGGGTCTCATTTGGTAATTTCAATGCCCCTACTATAGTGTATTTGATTTAGTTTTTTTCAATGGATCCGCCCCTTTTACTTTTAGTTAAATCCCTACATCAAAAGCTTCTTCTACAATTATCTCTCTCCACACAAAAAAACTTCTTCCTTAATTTTCAAAATTCATATGCAATCACTAGTTATTAGTCCGCCTAAAGCCATCGAGTAATTATTTCCGTCGTGACCCTACTGCCTATAAATATTGTTAAGGTACTGTTACAGTGCACCCGCTACCTTTAAATCTTGGGTCCGCCTCTGAGCTCAAGAAGAATAAAATAAATAATAGACAATAGATCAATGTCAACAACAGAAGGCAGAAAAATAATATCATCGTAATAAAAAATAGAAAAATGTGTTGAAAGATTGTTTTCCAAAAAATTAGGGAAGATTCAAGAAATTGGGGTGGATCGGAAATCAAAAGCCAAATTAAGCAAGTCAGTGAGTGGAACAAGATTTTGAATTGATTGGCTTAAAATAAGGTTTCTTGTGAGTAGCTATTCCAAGTTTTAGAATTAAAAGATTCTGAGATATTCACATTCTTATACACTTCATCAAGTTCTCAAGCTTTGTACTATCAATTACGTTCTTTTACTTCTACCTCTTTCTTTTATTTTAAAATATCTTCTTGTTTCCTTTCTTTATCATGAATAACGCTTTCTGGAAAATGGATTTGGGAAGCAATCAAACTTGACATCAAACAACCCCGTGTATTGATATATTGAGGTATTCAACTTTCAAGTTGAAAATTATTAACTTTTGAATTTCTATTTTAGTTGTAGTAATCACACACTAATTAAATATATAGATGAGTCAATATACAAATTTGAGAAAGAATGGAGGTGATTTGGACTAATTTAATAACAAAATTCGTAGTTAAAATTTTGAATTCAAAAATTCTTCTACGGCACATATATCAAATACGTATCACACATGTATTACACAAATGGGTAAACGTGGATATACATGCGATACACATTTGTTACAAATATGATAGATATATGATAGACAAACGATTCGGTGTGATATATTCATCATTTTTTCATTTTCTATTTTAATTTTTGAACTCAACCACCTCAAAATTCCATTAAATCATCCAAAACTAAGATTCGAGCTCCTTAAACATGTACCAACTCTACTCTAATAACACCTACTCAAAAGAAAGTAAAAATTTGACATTTTTGTTGTTACAAATAGCTAGTTAGCAAATATTAGTAATATTTGGCTAATATCAATACTCCCTCTATTTCAATTTATGTAAACATATTTCCTTTTTATTCCGTACCAAAAAGGACGACTCGTTTCCTTATTTGAAAACAATTTACTTTTATGCAATGATTTATAACCACGCAAAATATGTATATCTCATTTTACATCACAAGTTCAAAAATCTTCTATCTTACCTCAATCTCTGTCAAATGGTTCACATAAATTAAAACGGAAGGAGTAATATTTTATGAATTAGATATTTTTTTGTTATAAGCTACTTATAAATGTACATAACTGATATTTTTACATGACTGGGGATCGGGATTTTCAGCCAGTTATACAAATCGAGGTATCCCTGAGACCAGAATTTCCGACCTTCAAGGTTACACGAGCAAAAGCCAATCATTTTGTAGTTGAATTATATAGGTAATAGGGCTTGGAAAATTAAATCCACAAAACTGAACTACATTTGCTCCTACCCCTAGGCCCTAAGCTTCTCTACTCGGAACTCTGTAACTCTTTTCCCATTGTGCCTATAGTCTAAAGAACATATAGTGACACGGACCGGATGACTACATGAAAATTAAAAGAAAGAAATTGATTAAAACTATCATAATTTTCTATGTGATGATAAGGTGGCATGATACAAAGAAGCTGCGCAGCTAACCCCACCACGGGATACCAACGTCATTAGTTACCATTCTTACAATGACATATATTTCTCCTTTTTGACTGTTTGTTCTTCTATTTTTCAATTCATCCTCCACCAAGACCTGCACCAAATGAATTATCAGTTATCATTCACCTATAATTCTGGTAACAAGTAAAACTCAAAGGGCAAAATACTTGGTCGACCACAAGAAAGGGAGATTAAACAAACAATATGTATTTGAAACCAAAATTAACAGAAATATTGCATACCAATTGTCAGCGTCTAGTTCTAGGCTTGCAGCGAAACTCAGCTAAGAGTGCTATATGATCGGAGGACCATTCTGGAGAAGGAAGTGCTGTATCTTTTCTCAAGCTTTCCTCGTCCAAGAGCTCCAACAACGATTCAACAGTTAGAGAGTCGGCTGAAAGCACATAACAAACCACCACGCTTATCAGACTAAACATTAAAAAACTATAGACAGGTACATAAATTTATAATTTTAATTATAATTATGACTGCATGCAAAAAACATACAAGGGAATAAAAGACAAAATATAACACGTCTTAGACAGAATCATGCAACAATACCAGAATAGAATATATAATCATGAGTCCCAATAAAATCTCTAGTGCAGTTTGTAAACAAGGGTTCGTTGGTACTAGGATCCATCCTCCTCCGTTGCTGCTCTAGTCCAAGAACCACAGGCATTCGAGCGAAGGATGAGTAAGCACTGACCTGTACAGAAATATACCAAAATAAACAAAATGTGAGTTGTATAGTCAAGGAGCTTATTTAGTCTTCTCACCAAGGGAGTCTAATACAAAAAATACATATCTTTTCCAGTCTGCTCTCTGGAAGAGTAAGGAACATAGGGAAGCAATCATATCTAGTTTGAAAGATAAGAGGGAAAATTGGAGCTTTCTAAATTTACTGAAGTGATACCAATGGCAGTTGATGCATCAACTTTGTGGCTGGGCGCAAAATACCAAGTGGGTCCATAGCTAAATCTGGATGCATTGGATCAACTTTCCCCATTGCCAGAAGTGCATGAGGAGCACTGCATTGCCAAGAGCTTTTATCAGTAATGTTACTGTTCCAGCCTGCTTTTGCATAAGATGAGGAAGGAATGGAGGTGCAACTCTTAACAACGCCGATAAGAGACATGGAAATTGAAATCAAGAAAAAAAGTGACCTTCCAGGGACTGAATTAAAATCACCACAGACTAGCATTGGAATGTCAGCACTAGCAGCAATTTTCTCTAGTCCTTTTAAAAGTGTGTGAACCTGAAATGTAAACAATCTGTCAATTACGTTTTTTACCCAGAAAAGACGGAGTGAACAATTCTATATCTTATGCATAGTAGTAACCTGCCAAAGTTTAACATCCTTCAACTCTTGATGGACATTTACATGTGTGTTAGCCTGCATTCAGAAAAGAACGTTTTCAGTACATGCGTGAACAGAAGAATATTACCACCTAAATTTAAGTGGGCCCCAGAATAAGAGAACTTAAAAGATAAAATTTTGGCTGCTCCAACTTTCAAAATAACATGCAAGAGATTTCTGCAATAAGCACCAAGCAAAAACTTGTAATTTTCTCCAGATCAATTGTAAGTTCACCACAGCATGGTAACTCCAATGAAAGAAATAATTTTCGAGCAAACTGACTTCTTTAGAAGAGCAAAAATACGATGCCCTAGTGTTGTCTGGGCAGCTTGCGCGCACCTCGACTAATTCCACGGGATACCTGTCAACTCCCGGGTAACTTTGCCCACCAAGACATGGATAAATGTGAAGAAAGCTCTAGTGTGTGTGCCTCCATTGGGATTTGAACCTGAAACCTCATGGTTCTCAGTTCTCGGTTCTCACTCACTTCATTGACCACTAATCTACACCCTTGGGTGCACACAATGCCTTATTATTTTCTCCGGGCATCTGTGTAAATTACCAATATGACAGCCGAAATACAGCCATTTCCACGGTACTTCGTCAATGATATCACAATCACAGCCAACATCCACGCATTATGATAGGGTAAAAATGGCAACACAAGTAAAAAGACGCAGTTGTTACAACATGGCACTTTAACATAGAGTGCAGCCAGAGTATGATATGGGTTTGTCCCTCAGTCAGTTTATTGCAACATGGTCCATGCACACCAGGACTGTTTCATGAAATACTAATGGAAGTAAAAATGCTCAAAAGCCAAAACTGCCTATTGGCAAGGAAGAGATTTGACATTTAATAGCATCTTGCCATCAGTAACTAAAATCGGATCTGATATCACTCCCACACAACACCCCAGCTGCAAAAAAATGGAAAATGGAAAAATGTGTGTAAGAAGAGAGGAGAATTTCATGTTCTACCGTGGTCTGAAACAGAGGGAGGAGTAAACTTCTAAGCATGCTATGAGCAGGAGCTAGCAGGTCTGGAGCTAGCAGGTCTTTCTTAGGTAGCTCCTAAATTAGCAGTTTTTGTTGAAGATTATTCTTTCTTTTCATTGTTTGAAGATCATTCTTTCTTAACTTGCACATTTCCAAAACTGTTGTACTTCTCCAGTTTCCTTGAGGCTAACGTCATAAACAAATCAAGAATAAACAAGCTAGCAAGGTAGAGACCAATTAATTAAATTTTGTTAAAAAGTTAATAAGGAAGAACATATAATGGGAAAGAAAACGTAAGTAAAGAATAATTAGGATAAGTAATGAGTGTAATAAACATCGATTTGCACCCAAAAAAATCCTGTTAAACTATCCTATTTTCTTGCTAGAATGATGATATTCCTTCTTTTCCCGACAACATTAATTGTTTGAAGATGATTCTTTCTTAACTTGCATATTTCCAAAACTGTTGTACCTCTCCAGTTTCCTAGAGGCTAACTAATTAAGAATAAACAAGCTACCAAGGTAGAGACCGATTAATTAAACTTTGTTAGAGAGCTAATGAGGAAGAACATATATTGGGAATGAAAACGTAGTAAAAAAAAATAATTCAGACAAGTAACGAGTGTAATAAACACCAATTGGCACAAAACAATCCTGTTAAACAATCCTATTTTCTTGCTAGAGTGATTATGCTACATATGTAAAGAAAACTGTTCCAGGCATCACAACTGAGTCACAGAGCTGTCTTACTATCCCCCTCAATGATTAGTCTAGATATTCTGTTTCAACTACACTTCATTTCAAAAATCAATATTCTTCTTTAATTTCAGAAACCGGGATTCTTTCAATAGGACAAACTGATATCACTCTGGAAACCTTAAAAGCATTATGAACATGTACTCCAGAGGACACATATCTACAATAGTTGAAGGGACACAAATCTACAATAGTTGAAGGGACTTCAACTCTGTCAGCCAAGAGCCATAATGAGGCCGAAGGCAGCAACAGGACATGCCATAATGCAAAATAGTGCTCAGACGAAAAGAAAACATGAGATGTTCAGCACATCATAAAAATTAAAATGTGAAACACTCTGCAGACCATAAAGTGCAACCTTCTGTAGATCATAAACATTCTTTAACATAAAAACCTACACCAAGGCAAATACAAGCACTAGGAAAACTACCTTCATTTATAGGACTGGTACCCATTACCGACCCTATCCATAATATTTCCAGGCCAGATGCAAAAATCTCCAATTTAGAAATCGATTTTGATAATCTCATTAGTCTTTTATGTTAATTCCGCGTCCGTAACTAGCTACTGATTCATCAGTGCAGTTTCTTTAAGCTAATACAAATGACACAATAAGAAGCTCTTGACAGTAAGATAACTGAACAATACAACAAAAATGATACAGATAATAGAAGTTAATTTACAGAAATGTCAAAAGCACAGCAACTTGAAATAAAAAACAAACTGTTGTCACACACATTGTAACAGGCCGTGAGTTTATTCCATATATAACAGCACAGAACAGAACACAGAATTTTAACACTAAAGGGAAAAGTGAAAGGAGCACCAGTTCCTTACCACACAAACAAGTTGGCGCTTCCCAGGGTTGTCAATCCCCTGGTTATTGAACTTTGCTTCCAGAACCACAATAAGTGCAACATTATCCTGTCAAGCACACATTAGTGAGATATAAGCCCAGTTCTGAACTGAAATTCTTCATAAAACAATAAGGAATCACTTGACCGATTCGGGAAGATACCTTAACCAAACGACTTAGTGCGGTCTTCTTTTGGGCACTAGGAACTAAGGCTTCAGTCAAAGATTGAGCAGCTTTATTGAACTCAACCTGCAACAAGAGCATAAGAAGATTTCTTGATACAATATTAATTCACGAATCATGTTTACAAGAACTAAAGCCCATCACAGGAACACAGCTGCCGTACCTCATATTTTTTAACATGTGCAAATCTATCTCGGCGGAAAAATGTGGCACAACCATCAATGGTATTAATATTTCCACCAAACACCTGCATATAGAAAGAGTGTGTCATTTAAAATCAAAAACTGTCAGATACAAACAATACTAAGCACCACGAACCTCAGCTGTTTTCCTTTTGAACAGAGCTTGATAACCATGTTTGTCCAGCTCAGGAGCAAAGAATTCCTCAAAGTGATCACTCTGAACCTGAAAATGGAAACATACAGCATTCAGATACAGGTATTTATAAGTCCAAAGGCAGTTCACAACACTCATCTAACATGACAATATATTGGAAGACATCTCTAGATGTGAAAAAAACAAATCCTTTAAGAAGAAACTGATTATGCATGCATCAAATTCAGTAAGAAAATATATTTTTGACCTAAATAAGAGCATATTTCAGGAAAAAGGAAACTCAGTAACGCGGTTTTAATGAAGTGCTGGGGCCAGTGTGACCCTTTCAGGAATTGCAAATAAGCTATTATACACTCTTAAAAGGTCTATCTCTAAATCACTATATAGCAGCACGAAGCTACCCTCCAGAGGAACATGAAATGTTTCTCACACCTCCTGGTCCATCATAGCTTCAGAGGTACAAGATCCAAGTAGATCAACCGAGTAATTACATATTATAATTTATCTGATGTTATAGCTACCTCTTGAAGGCAAACAATGTCAGCACGATAGCCAACTATTTCACGCAATAGATTTTGTCTCCGATAAGTCCAAGTAAGAGCCCAAGAGGGACAATAACTGTACAATTCATTTGTTGCATATGCATCAGACAGAATGTTGTATGAAAGCACAGTAAAAGTTCCTGAAGATGATAAACGACTATCTAAGTCCAGATGCACTGGTATATCAACCCCATTAACTGAAATCAAGCGACGTGGAGTAGGAGATGGAGCTGGAATCACTCGAGACGTTAACACGGTACTAGCATGTCCAACAGGTAGTTTGGTTTCTGCATCGATGACGGCACATTCAAATTTAAGGGCGTGACCAATATCATCTGCAGATGGTGTGTAAGTTTTGGAGCGTCCAACTTCAAACCAAGTTTCACCACCATTTCTTTGAGCTACAGCTGCAGGATATAATGGTGCCGTTCCATTTGTCAAGCTACCGCTTGATTGCGAAGAAGTCAAGCTCATATTAACACCAGATCCTGTACTATTGAATCGCCCAAATAATTCTTCCTCCTCATTTCCATTTTCATTCACAGCACTAGCAGCACGTTCATGCAGAACACGATGATGCTGCCATGCATCTGAGAAACATTTCGGCGAGCAATGATAACTCTTGGCAACGGGGATTTTGGCCTTCACACATCCTAGGCATTGCAATGTAGCTTGCTCAGATGGATGGACGCTGCAGATGGCAACTTTTTTATCACTTTGTATGCGGTACCTGCAGAAGAAGTCATATATCAAACAAGTAAAGGATAAAGAGTTCAATAGATAATGTTTTTCTTGGCAGCAAGGAGAAACGACAGTTCAATACATCTTTTTAGCGGAGAGAAGTGTCATGTTAAGTTAATGAGCCAAACAGCAGGTGCCAGCAGTCAGCTATTATTTCCATGGTATCAACCATAAAAGGCTAAATGTTTTAGCAAACAACAGGTAGCAATCTAGTAACCACCTATGTTGCGCAGACTCTCCAAAATGCTGCGTTACCCGTGTTGGATCCTCCAAAAATACACTACTTTTGGAGAATCCGACACCCATCCGTAGACATCTTTGGAGAGCAACCACATGAGGTTGATAGTTAAGCTGTTCTCAGTGCCCACATGTTTGATTGTTTAGCTGTTTTGGATTTCTTTTTGCAAACAACCTACTGGAAAGGAAATTATTCATCCTTCTAAGATGTTAAAAGCAAACATATTCCCGTATTAAATACAGATTACGTAATATAAGATCTCGAGGGATAGAAGTCTCGACGAAGACACTACTGGGTTGATACAGTAAGAAGACTACACTGAAAAGTATAAGTGACAACATATATTTGTAAACAGCATCTGATTTTTAATTGAATATTTTCCATAGAGAGTCATTTGTCCTCATTTTTCCGTTATGTTCCGTAGCACCATCGTGGTGCCAAGGTCTGCTAGGGTTTTAAGCGTAAACACAGCAGTGTTGTCAAAGGCACGCTTAAAGCGTGCTTAATCCTGAAGAGGGGCTCAAGACATGTTGAGCACTTCCCCTCGCTTAGCGGACACTTCCGTAGTTCCGTGTCGTCGTCAGGGTTCTAAGGTATACCCTTGCCAATGAGCATAATCCCAAAAAGGTGAGACAAAACAATGGATATTTCACTTTCTTGTATGTTTTTTCAATTTCTTTGTCCATATATTTATTATTTATGCTTATTATTATTAGTATTGGACTACACCATACATATTTGTACATTTTCTCCCTCGCGCCTTTTTTCATTAAAGCCTGTGCTTTATTTGTGCTTAACATCCCAATAGACTTTAGAGCTTTTTTGCGCTTTGCGCCTTTGGTAACACTCTAGACGCAGTTAAGTAAGGAAAGGCACATTAAAAAACAAAATATATATCACATATATGTAACATAGAAAAAAATAATATAAAAACAAAAGATAGTAATACAGACAAAGAATTGAAAAATTTACAATTAAGTGAAATATATGAAAAAAACATTTCAAATTAAAACATTTAAACGTCTGATTCAGATGCAAACAATGAATTTTTAATTTTTCATAAAATTTTGCAACTTTACTTATACTAAATCCTATTTTCCTATTCCTAATTGTTTAACATATACATCCATAACATTTCCATAATAATTAACAGTCCATAGTTTTGCCAACTGTATTGTTTAGTTCCACTTTTTTCAAGACAGTTCACAGGTGACGCGGCGGCCGGCTCACATCTTAGTGCCTTTGTGCCTGCATTAAAGCACCGCCTAAGCAAAGTGAAGCACACAGCTTGGCTGCAACTAGCTTCAAACTCTGGTGTTCTTCCAGCAAGCCAAAACCGTTTTGTTTATAGTCGCCATACTTGTGTGCATTAATGTAAATGATTTTACACGTCAACAGAAAGATGGAAACCAACAAGCTGCAAAGCACTAAGCCCATATAAGAAACCGTTTTAATAAATGCACCTATGGAAATTGCGCAAAAACGAAGATGAAAACTTACTTTTATGTCAACGTAAGGAATGAAACAAAATAATTCTCCAAAGTTCAAATAAAGTAAGACGAATGAGCAACATCTCGAACATTCTACAGTTTTGAAACTCCGAGGACCAAAAAATTATGTTTTATCTGTTACTATTAAAAGTATTTTTTATTGATATTTTTCTTCAATCACTGAAATTCATAACTTCTACACAGTTATGCAATTCCAGTTTCAAGATTTATGGTGCCAGAGCATCCTAAACCTTTTGTATCTAATACTTCCACAAGCAATACTCAAAGTTTTTTAGACATGTCTTCAACGATTATAAACATACATCACCTGATTTATGACAAGTCTCTCTTAAAGAAAAAAAAATAAAAAATTTAATAAAAATTTCTTTCACTAACATGATATAAGATACAGAAACTATCAAAATCGGCAAGTAAAAGCTCTCACTATAATGTCATCGTATTGTGAAAGTTATGGAAATAGACCGTTCGAATTTCTTTTGATATAATATAGATGCTAAACACTCTATAAAGTCGAGCATCACATATTCACTTTGTTTTTTGAAATCGGAAATTGAGAAATCATCACCTTCACTGAAATATGTTCCAATATAATATTCAAACTTGGAAGCACGATCTTTACCCGGCTTAACCACTAAGAACCCCACTGCGCAAGGAACATACGTCGTCGTGGAGAGCAGCCTCTATAGCGGCAACAATGAACAGTCTCCTTATTATTTTCTTAATTGCTTTCAGTGCGGGTATATCGTCAACACAACGACTCTTCTTACCACAGCTTCTTAAAAAGGTTACCTTTTTCTTTTTCTTTTTTTAAATAATCGAGAACTCTTCGAGGGCCAGCTGGAAAGTAGCTCTTTTTTTGGGGTGTGATAACAAAAATGTTACACATACGTCCAGCATGTTTAGTTATTTAGATCGTAAGAACCTATTTGGGAAACTTGACGCTAGGATTAGACATAGCCAATCCTACTTTCTAGTTTGTTTATTTTAGGTCTAGTTATATTTAACCTTTGTTGTGCAAAAATAGGATGTAATCACGATTTCATTTTCATTTCACCGTATCTGGCGGATTAACTCATCTGTCCAGATTATTGTAATAAATGGCAAATATGATATTTATGTATACAACCTATATGTATAAAGTACCATAAAAGAGGCTCTTTTGCCTAAGATCAAGTATTCACTCGCTGAATTTGGATTCAGGAATTACACGAGCATGTAATATACATAGAGAAGTTCCACAACTGGAAAAGTCATTAGAGAGAATAAAAATCTACAGTTCCTCTAACGGACATGATGACGTTATGTCATCCACACTAGCAACGCATGCAAGTTTGTTGAATAGTGAAACACATGGAATTCTTCCAATCCTATTTCAGTGCATGCACAGTACCATAAAAGGGAAATTCCAGTTATATTATCTATCATATTTCACTAAGAAAAGGATCACATCATCCAAATTTTTCTCTATTTTTTTTAGACAATGGTGGTACGGCTAGTTTGCATGCACCTAACAAACAGCTAAAGTGAGGATCACATCATCCAAACAAACGATGTAAAGCGCACTTAGGCCCTGGAGCCCAGGTTGTCAGCTTCGTCTCGCTTAACTATGTTTCAGTGTAAGCATCAACGCGCGAAGGGGTTTGCATTTTCACTGATTGGCTCTTATCTTTAAAGCAACAGCACTAGGCAATAGATACAGTTGAAAAACTGATACATGAGTTGTTAAGAAAAAATAATGACTGAATTGTTAGTTATTAGCAACAAGAAATTAGAAATTTAATATAAGAAAATTAGCCACAAGCCTCTAAAGCCTACAATTATATCTTCTCATTTAAATCAAAAGTTTGAACTTGATTGACATAATTTCAACTGCATATGTATATATATATATATATATATATATATATATATATATATATATGCAGGTTGGTTATAGATTTTACATTCTTTTGTGCAGATAATTAGTTTTTGTGTTCATCGTTAAATTTCTTATTTTATTGTGTGTATTTCTTTTCTTTATTGCGCTTTTCTTCGCCAAAATCCAGGCTTTAATTGTGCTTACAACCGTTTTTTGCTCTTAACTTTTAACTAGTTTGTAATCCTATTTCTTGAACGACAGGGGATAAGGAGCTAGTCCCAAAATATCACAGGAGATACTGCTTTCTGCCAGAGCTTATAACATTCACCTACTAGTTCAAACTGACAATCCAATCATAGTAAAGCCACTCTATTGCAAGTAGACTCGCGGTCTTATGTGATACAAGAAGAAATGTATAAATTCAGCTACTATATAATCCTTTTCTGTATTTTCTATAAACAAAAGTAAACTATCAGTGCATCATATATATTTCCTAATCTAATTTATATTCCCAACATTAAAAAGATATGCTTGAATAACAGCCTATTTATGAGGAATTAAAGAAGACAAATAAGGCAATAACCAACATATCCTTCATTTTCAAAAACAAAAAAAAATAAACAAACATATCCTTGTAAAAATTAGAGGGAACAACCACGAAAATATTTTCATTTATGAGGCCACTACAAAGTTCAAGACCAGAAAGTTCTTTATCAGTAAGAGAAAAAAAAAAGTTTGGCTCTCCAATTTCCATGATGAACCTTACACACAAAACTTAAATGATTGCAAAAGATAGGACACGATAGCTTAATTCCAAAGAAAAAAAATCTTTAAAGATCAATCCCTACATTATACTCATTCCTCTGGTAGAACAGCATAATCGCAATGTCTTGTTCCCACCCACATGAACTAACTTGGTTACAAATGTACTATTATATCCACACGACCAAAGGGATAAAACTTGGACTAGCCACAAACTACTCGTTTTCCTCAATAATATTCAACATATACATCCAATAAATCCAATCCCTGGTCCATATAAGAAAAAACAGACATAGCGAAAACAAAATTTAAACAGCAAAGAAGGTAAAACCAAAAAAAAAAAGGAACTGACCACTTATATCTCAAAAAACAGCCGTGAAGAGGAGCAGATTCAGGGATATCATCAGAAAGAAGTGAGGTGGCATCGGTGGGACGGCGCAACAAAACATAAGGCGTAAGTTCACAGCCTACTATTGGAATGTCCGATGGGAGATGCACCCGCACCACACTCAGCATTCTTCTCCACCTTCTTTACAAATGGTATTAAAATTATTAAACCTTTCTTCTTCTCTTTCTCTCAAAACTACTGCTGCAATTTCTTGTACTACTATTTTTAATAGTAGTGGGCGGACATGCGGCCGATCCGCCATCACCTAACTTCTGCACCAGTCGCCAGCCTTCCTTCCCCTCAATATACCCAACTAAAAGAATAAAGAACCAAAAGAATTTACAACAAAAAACAACCTAGAAAACTTAAACAAAAAATCGAAGAGATCTTCAATGAAAATGAAAATGAGGGGAAACTTTGTAGGGTTACAGAGAAATTGATAAATTGAACAGTGAAAGGGAAAATAAGAGTTTAGAGAGGAGGTGGAAAGGGGGAATCGGTTGAATGGATGTGATTTTAGGGTTTTACAAACAGATGAAAGCAGAGAGAGGAGGGCGGAAATGGGGGAAGACAATCGTGTCTAAGCTTTCTAAATTCAATAATATAGGGGAAGAGCCGAAGGGGTATTTATATTTTTAAATTTTACCACCATTAAAATTTAATATATAATCGAAAAAGCTCTGCTTTTGTTCAAGTTTTTATAGTACTACTGATTATTTTTTTCAACATAGGATCAAATGGTGGTAATAGCACTACTACTCTATGTTTACCATATTAGTTATTAGATCTACTAAATTCACCCGATTTTAAATTTTAAATTTAAATTATCTTGGCAAATGAACAAACAACAACAACAACTACCCAGTATCTTGGCAAATGAGTATATTTTAAAATAGCGAAAAAAATATTTATATTTTTAAAACTTTTTTTTACCACCACTTAAATTTAATTCGCCTGATTTTGAATATAAATCATCTTGGCAAGTAAGTATATTTTAAAATAGCAAAAGAGGTATTTATATTTTTTTAATTTTTACTATAACCGCTTGAATTTAAATATAATCAAGAAAGCTCTAACTTTTGTTCAAGTTTTCATAGTACTATTATTATCAAGAAAGCTCTATATTATTATATTAAATTTAAATAATCAAGAAAGATCTATAAGATGGAATTAAATTTTTTAACGTAGAATCAAATGGCGATAATGGTTGTACTACTCTATGTTTTACTCCTTTTACTTATTAGGTATAAGAAATTCACCCGATTTTGAATATAAATTATCTTGGCAAATGAGTCTATTTTAAAATAGTTGAAGAGGTGTTTATATTTTAAAAAATTTATCATCGCCTTAATTAAATATTATCGAAAAATTCCACGTTTGTTTAATTTTTTATAATATTATTATTAACGAATGATCTACAAGATAGAACAAGATTTGTCAATATAGTATCAAATGGTAGTAATAGTAGTATGTTTGGCATACTCCTACTACTTATTAGATCTAAGAAATTTACCCAATTTTGAATATAAATCATCTTGGCAAAATAAGTGTATATTTTAGAATATTTAATATTCTAAAAATATAAATTATTTGCACAAACAGAGTATCCATGTGGCATTTCCTTTCTAAAAACTCACATTCAATGCCAAGTGCTACTGAGAGCAACTTTACTCATTTTGTATTACGTGAGAGCAAGAAAATAGGCACAAACAGAGTATCCATGTGGCATTTTACATGCTTTTATAAAATTATTTTTCTTTTTTTTTAATTCTTTTATTCACAAAACACTACATCTTTGCTAATTACAGTAAACTAGTTGAGATACATAATCAAAGAATAATAGCAATGCCAAAAATAATTTAATAAAAAAATGAAAAATTCAGTTGCCAGTCACAAATAAATTTTATTAATAATGATAGACTTAGTAAAAGAAAACATAACTCATATGTGCACAATATTTATTTTAAGTACATTTTAATCTGGATTATTACTACTGAGTAAATTTATTCTGATTTGCAGTTAGGTTTACTGCATTGATTATTCTTTTTGTTTTATTTTTGTTTTATGAATATGAATTTTCAACTGAATTTTATGCCATATATTTAGTTGTTGGGTTTTGAAGAAAAAAAAAATCAACAAATTTAGGTAAGCCAAGAAAAATGAACAAATGAGCACAAATTGTTTTTTGCTTTACTTCTCATTTTTTATTTTTTTGTATTACTGTTATTTTAGAGTGATATTTTTTAGCTGAGTTATTGTTATGATATAATTCAATCGTGATTAGTGATTACCAATAAGATTTGTGGTAGAGGATAAGTATTCTTTCATCCTTAGCCAGAGGTCTCGAATTCGAATCTTAGCACCTTAGTTAAAGCGGTGAAGCCATTTTCCATGTCACGTAGCACTGCAAGGAGATTTTAGGAAGAATGATTATAGTTGAGGACTGAGGAGGAATAGCAGCACCCATTAAAGTTGTAAAATACGGATTGTTTCAGTGGAATTTTTAGATATTAACTTCTTTAAGTATATTCTTAATGATCCAATTAGTGACTAGTTAATTAAGTATGATATTTAAAGGGAGAAATAATAGATAGTTTAGATAAATATTAGTATGATTAGAGATCATCTATTTCTTAGGAAGTATGTAAGAATCTTAAAAACCATATCTAAAACTAGAGGTACTAGTAATATGTTTTTTATTTTAATTTTTTAGTATTTGGTATCGGTATTGAAACCCGATTATATTCAAATTCGCGTCACATAAAATAATATGTAATATCTCATAATTGACCAAAAAAAAAATTAATATCTCCTAGCAATACCCTCTATTTCCCTTTATCCTATCAACATCTTTTTCTTTCCTTTAAAATGGCATGATAAGCATAGTCAATTTTTCACAACAATTACTTTAAGTTGCACATACTTATAATTTTTGTTGGTTTGGTCCTTACAAAATTATTATTAAATAATTTCAAAATTTTTTATGTATATAGGCCACGATTAGTAATACAACAACAACAACAACCCAGTATAATCCCACTTAGTGGGGTCTGGGGAGGGTAGTGTGTACGCAGACCTTACCCCTACCCTAAGGTAGAGAGGCTGTTTCCAAATAGACCCCCAGCATCCTTCCCTCCAAGAACTACCCACCTTGCTCTTGGGAGACTCGAACTCACAACCTCTCGGTTGGAAGTGGGGGTTGCTTACCATCAGAGCAACCCCTCTTGTCGCCACGATTAGTAATATGGTTAATAAAATTAAATATCTTCTTTAGGTTCTGTAGACAATAAATTGCATCGAGAAAATAAAATCAAGATCGAAAAATATCGCAACAATTATAGTATTTTATTTCAGATACTTGAGTGTTGCAATCTTCATGAATCCCGTGATTCTTCTTTCAATTAGTAAATGAATTCAAGAGCCCTTGAGCTTGAGCTTGAATCTATATTTGTTTCCACGGACGATGATCTTGGATTCAGCTAGCACGAACTTTGATTTGAACTAGTACTCCTTAAATCTTGAATTATTTTTCATTCTTGAGCTTGAACTTGATTTATTCTTCGTTCTTGAGCTTGAACTTGATTTCTCGAACTTGGAATTGATTGCTTGGAGCTTGAAATATGTGGAAATTTTTTAATATATAAACTTGCCCCACTGCGAAAGAAAAAGAAATTCGCGAGCCTAAAATTGACACATAATTCCAATGGAGTTATCCCCGAGACAACTAGGCGGTCGAGTGTTCAAGAAGCTATATTCTCCAAGCATAGGGTGACGTTTGAAAAGAAAGATGAAACATGTATAATAGCCTTCTTATCAATTTGGCTATGTGTTTTTGTGTTTCTTTGTAAGGCGAAGAACTTCATTCGTCCAGAGACTTTTAAGATGACAAGCATGATGGCAAGCGGGAGAAAGGTTAGTCTTACAGTCCCAGTTTTGGCGAGTATTTATTATGGCTTGAATAAGATTTTGTGTTCTTTTGAACTTGATCAGGTTAAAGTTTTTTTCCCATCCATTATGTTTACTGATGGCTTTCACATTACCTCAAAACCCATTACCCACTAACTAAGAGTCCGTCTGTCCATTTGATGGTGGCATACTCATGAGAGGGAGCTGCGAGGTACTTGGACGAGAAAGATGCAAGAAAACACATCCACAATGGGGAGGATATAGTTTGGACATCAACAATGTTAACCAATTCTCGTCCTTATAATTAAGTGGATAATGATACTCCTCAAGAGTTGGAGGCAAATCACTTCACGAGCATATGTTTTAGTTACCTCCCTTTAAGGTATGATAACTTATTCATCATCACGACATATAGCCCACATCGATTTGGTCATCAATTTGGATTTTATCAGAACGCCCCCGATTTTTTGGAGAATGATATTCGTAGCTCCTCTATAGATGAAGGACTCAGATTTTAGAGAATATGCACACTGTAATGGTCTATATCACGTGCGGGTTTTTGCCCAATGGGAGATCCCATGGAAAAGCCTTTCTCCACCAATTATATGTCTTGGTGGGAGAAAGTGCATGGGAAGTTTCTCGAGAATAATTTACAAGCTCTAGTAGATAATGTTGGGCTAAAATTTACTAATCCTCTAAGAAGTGAAGATCAAGATGTTGGAAAGACGCTCTCAAAAGTCAAAAAACTACCTACTCCAACCCCAAAAGTAGTTACACAATATAAGAAAAAGAAGCTTAAATCCTCAAATGCAACTTTAAAAGTGGTGGTGTGCACTTCAACATATATAGAGAAACACCCTCCAGTTCTTCCATTTAGCAGGCGAGTTCCTCAAGATACAAGCCAGAGTACCAATGAAGATCAAAATTGGAAAAGGAAACGGCCTAACCCAGCGGAGATCGTAGAGGTTCCAAGTACTGATAGTCCCTTAAGAACGCATACAGCTTGTAACAGAGATGTAAAATACAATCATATCGCCTTTTTCCTTTATTTTTTTAATGAATAGCTTCACGATAAATTACTTACTTTCTTTACCATATCCTTATGCAGTTAAATACCGTTAGGAATTCGATAGTATCCCCATATGACAAGCTGCAAATGAGTGATGATTCTATTGGAGGGTCTACGTCTAAAGTGAAGTCATCTTCAAATGCATCATCTCTTTCTCATGACAAAGCCCTAAAAAGAAAAAATCCAAATTAGATAACTCGCATCCACCAATGACAAATACAAAAGTGTATATTTTTTAAGGAAAGAACATTATCTCTAATCGCAAAAAGGAATTAATCTTGGGACTTTAGGAGGATATTTGCAACAGACTCCCCACGTGCAGAACTGCTCTCATCTTATAGGGGGAAAATCACCGAGATTTTTGAGGATATGAAAAAGGCGAATATTTTAGTCTTTCTTCATTAGAGTGTTTACTGGATTCTATTTTCCAGCTTGCTGCTTCATATGACCACGAGCAATCCGATTTGGCTGATATTATGAGTCAAGATGAAGCTGGAGCTGATTTCCAAAGTTAAGGAGTGTCTTGAATCGTTCAAACTAGAAGCAAGTGAGAAAATCAAGAAAGTTTCCTAGAGTGAAAAGAAACTGAAGAGAGTTGTGAAGAAGTTACATACATTACAACAAGAGAGGGAGAACCTCGAAGGTATTATAGAAGAGATTCAAAAGGAGGTTGAGGAGATTCAGGAAAATGTTTCAGTTGGCGAGACTGAGCTCTCTTCATATGACAACATAAATTTGTTGAACGTTGATGATTTGGCCAATTTAGAGGAGAAGAAGAAGAACCTGGAGACTAGCTGTCAAGAATTGACCAGCTACAAGTTTTATTTAGATTAGGCAATTAGCATTATCTCCTTATGTTAGATTGACCTAGTGAATGCTTCTCTTTTTCTTTACATTGCCCGACATTATCTTAGTCTCATATCTCGCATCTTATCCTCCATGGGGTCATCCCCCACTTTTTTTCATATGTCTTCATTCCTGACCCTATTCCTCCTAGTACGCCCATACATCTATCTCACTATTCTTATTTTTGCTACTTTTATTTTTTGAACATAAGAGTTCTTGACTAACTAACAATCTGTCACATACAACATAGTCGGTCTATGCTCCACAAATAGGACTAGATACTTAAAATAAAGCTAAGTTTTAGAAGAATATGAATTCTTTGGTTCAATATATTCAAGGGGACCAACAAATCTTTATAGAAGGAGATTTAAATAGCCATATAACTAAGATAGTGATGATTTTGAACACGCTCGTTGGGGTTATGGTTATTGTATTAGGAATGATGAAGCGAAGGCTATATTAAAATTTTCTTTAGCTTATGATTTGGTAGTAGCTGACACATATATTTTATATTCTATTGATACTAAAAAATTCTGTACAATTCGAGTCCTAGTGGCAACTTTGACAGGCTACTACCACTTACATCATAATTTATTATTTAATACTTTGTGTGTATCTATCTATATTACTTCTCAATACAGACACTATTCTAATCAACTCCTATTATCTTCCTCTTAGTTGTATCTTGGAATCCAATTCAGTTGTTGTAATATGCCCTTTCATTTGCTATTGTTCTCCCCTTTGACATGTATGTGCAACACTATCTCTCTACATATTTGAAGTTCATCATACTTGTATTTATCAAACCTGATTCTGTTTCTCTCCCTCCAAGTCATTGCAAAAGTTGCGGCAAAAACACAACTGGTTATAACATTTATTCATTTCCTGCTTTTAGCTTTCTTGCATGCCCATTTCATCTCAGATTCCCATCCTCCAATGTTCCTCTTATATCCCAACGATAAGCATAGTCTAAATCATAATTTCTTTGTGTTTGAGCATTCAAAGAACAAGTGGTTAAAGGATTCTAGATTATGCCCACAGAATGCACAAGCTCCAGGAACTTGAATACCAATCTTCAATAGTCTATCAACTATTGCTAGTCTCTGTTGTGCTGCAAGCCAAAGAGTGAATCCATATCTAGGATGTATATTTATATATAACATTAAACTCTTCAGTTCTGTTAGGACCCGGTGGCACTAAACACTTCTTCACAGCGGGAAAAATAAATGATCAACGAAAAATAAATGACACAAAGAATTTAACGTGGTTCACCTAAAACGTTTAGGCTACGTCCACAAACCCAGCACCAACTTCCACTAAAACTTTTAGTAGGCTTACAAAGAGAGACTTCTCCAATAGTTTGGAGGTACAACAATTTCCCGAGCTCTACCCAAAATAGTGGCGCACACAAAAGTGTTTCCCGAAAATACCCGACTAGTATTTTACTCACTATTTTGTCACTCCCCTTTAGAAAAACTTCCTAAAGAAAAACAAACTCTCTCTTTCTCTCTAACTCTTATACTTGAGTTATTGAATGTTTTTGGTGTGTTATACAATGACATGAGAGGGGTATTTATAGTTTTGAGATAGGGACCAAAAGTGCAAATCTCACCTATCAAGAAGGATCAATTTGCAATATTCCCATCTCACCTACCATTTATTGATGTCATTGCTTACATCAATAATCAAATTGGAGGAAGCTTCTAACAATTCTCCCCTTCCGACTATTTGGAGAGTCTCCTATCCCTGCAGCTTCTCTGCAGAACTCAAATTTACCCTTTGGTAGAGTTTTGGTCAACATGTCTGATCCGTTTTCATCTGTATGGATCTTTTCTAGCCGCAACATCTTCTTCTCTAACACATCCCCGATCCAATTATATCTAACATCAATATGCTTGGATCTGGAATGGAATGAGGCATTCTTCGCAAGGTGGATAGCACTTTGACTATCACAAAATAGCTGATAACCGTCTTGCGAAAATCCAAGTTCGGTTAAGAACTTCTTCATCCACAGCATTTCTTTGCAAGCCTCCGTTGTTGCAATAAATTCAGCTTCAGTAGTTGATAATGCAACACATTTTTGCAACTTTGATTGCCATGACACAGCTCCCCCTGAAAAGTTAATCAAGTATCCTGAAGTTGATTTTCTAGAATCAACATCTCCGGCCATATCTGCATCAGTATAGCCAACCAACACAGGGTTGTCTTCTCCAAAACACAAGCATAGTTTGGAGGTTCCTCGAAGATACTTGAGAATCCACTTAACAGCATCCCAATGTTCCTTTCCTGGATTAGAAAGAAATCTACTTACCACTCCTACAGCGTGAGCGATATCTGGCCGTGTACAAACCATGGCATACATCAAACTTCCTACTGCTGAAGCATATGGAATCCGCTCCATCTTTTTTCTCTCATCATCTGTTGACGGGCTTTGCTTGGTGCTCAATCTAAAGTGGTTAGCAAGAGGACAGCTAACTGCTTTAGTTTTCTCCATGTTGAACCGTTGAAGTACCTTCTCGATGTACTTCTCCCGAGACAACCATAACTTCTTGGCTTCTCGGTCTCGCATAATCCTCATCCCAAGGATCTGTTTTGCTGGCCCCAAGTCTTTCATGGCGAAGAACTTGCTTAGCTGCTCTTTCAAGCTATTTGTCACACCTCTTTTTTACGCACCCGCAAGGATACAAAGAGTTTTTCCAATTAAAGGACAATCGAGATGGGATTTATTTTAATTATTTCAGAGTCGCCACTTGGGAGATTTATGGTGTCCCAAGTCACCGGTTAAATCCCGAATCGAGGAAAAGAATGACTCTATTTAACAGTCCGCGAACCATAAATCCGGATAAGGAATTCTATTAACCCGGGAGAAGGTATTAGGCATTCCCGAATTCCGTGGTTCTAGCACGGTCGCTCAACTGTCGTGTTTGGCTTATCTATCTGCTTTTACAATTATGTACTTAGTGCAAGTTAATACCCCTTTTACCACTTTTATTATTGGTTGTGATTTACGAAAGAGAGAGTTGCTTAAAAATATGCTTTCGAATCACGTCACATGAAATGCACCCGGATCCTCAACGTATTCTTATTCAACATTTCGGGGTTTGGATTTGGGTCGCATGAAATGCACACCCGTATTTAAAAAAGGTAAAACTAAAATATGTGCCCGGATCGACTACTTATTTACACTGTTGAGAAAGCGTGATATTCGTTAAGAAACGACACATCTCGAAATCTAAGTATTTATATGTACATTTATGACGACTATGTGATTAGTGTAACTGTTGGGCGAGGCGTACCTTCGATTCAAATTTAAAGCGAACTACATCTCACCGTATCTTACTTAAGGGTTGATTCCGAATTACTTAAAACTTGCTACGAACCACATCGCATGAAATGCGCCTGTGGTTCATGACATGCTTTATTTACTCTTGCCCGAAATTGGGGTCGGGTCACATGAAATGCACCCCCGATTCTTTTAATCTAATTACGTCATTCCGCTGAATAACAATTCCCTAGCTAATCGTGCCTTTAGCATAAGATCTAATGTTAACAGATTTGGAGATTATGCATACGAACAGAGAAGATTGAATAGAGATACAAAGACTAATTCAGGTTTACATGCTTATCTAACGACAACGTATCTTTGGCCTAGCTACGCTTTTCCATAACCAAGATTATCAATACAAGCTTAATTGGAGAATAACAGAATGTAATTGAACATAAGAGCTTTAGACGACTACATATTTCAATAGACTTTATGCATAAGCTTCAAACTTCATTCTTGTCGAACCAAGGGACTACAATGACAGAGGTGTGTACCTGGAATGCGGAAGAACAAGGAAGAGTGAGCAATGGCAACGCAGCAACAGCAACAAGAACAGTAACAGGAGCCGCAACAATCAAAGACCAATAACAACCAACAGTAAACCAATAACAACAATAACCAGTGAACCAGCTACAACCCAACAACCAACAGTAATCGAATTTTATCAACCACTGAATCAGTGACTAAGACTTGAACCAAACAGCAATGAACAACCAGACAACAACAATAACCAGTGGCCACAAGCTGGACCAGCAACACCACAGACCACAAATAGCAACAAAATCCCAGGCAACGACACCACAACACCAACCACTAATGGCAGCCCTCAACTAAACCAAATAGCAGACACTAAGCAGTGGCAGCAACCAAGTGAACCAGCAGCAATGGAGACACGACAACAACAAATGTCTAATAGCCACAACAACCTAGGCAGCAACCAAATAGACCCACCAGCAACACAAACGACCAAAAGAACAACTGGACCAATAGCATCAAATGAATACAACAGCAGCAACAACAATGAACCAAACCAGCCAGACAGTAGCCAAGAAAACTCGCTGAAACAGTGACTCCAAACCAATGAAACAGTAACCTTTTCTGTATCTTCCTATATGTGTATCCTTGTATCTATTTTTCTTCAGGTGCTCTAGTTGCTCTCAGGTATTTCAGTCCCTCTCTATGTATGAATCTTTTGCTCTCTAAGTGTCCCCCTGAATGCCTATCAATGTCTATCTATTTATAACCAAAAACAAACCTAGGACATCCAGATTTTGCAGAAACAGTCCCTTGCCCATCCCCCTTCTGTCCAACCCACTAAACTATGTCTAAGTATGGGGTGTTCATAATTAAAAATTGGTAATTGCAGGGCACTGGTGGGCTGCTCTGCTGTGACAGTGGATTCCACTGACTATCCTCATGTGCAGGGCACCAAATGCTCTAAGTGCTGAACCCTAATTCACTAATTAGCTTAATTTGAATCACAACTTCAGTTTCAAGCCAATCAAATAGTCCCATTCAAACCAAGAATGCTAATTACTGTGGTAATTCAAATAACTCAACTATGCAATTAGAAGACGACCTCTAATCAATTACAACACATAGCAATGACAACCAATTCAAACTGTTAAAACAGTGACCTCAAAGAATCTCGGCCAATGCCGGACATATGCTAAGTTAACTATTCGACGACGCTAATCGACGCGAGTTCGTATCCTATAACTAACACATTTAACTAAGCGATACAGAAACAATTGACCAAAACAAAAGGTCTTGGAGAAGAAATGACAACTAAGGACGGCCAAGAAAAAAATTAAAACAATTGAAATTAACAAAGAACACACAAACCACTAAAAACAGAAGAAGATTGAAATACCTAATGAAGGCAATCCGAACTCGAACGAACTCAAGCTTCCACGGACTTGAGGTTGCATTTTTGGAGTGAACATGCTTTAATTGAAGTGTTTTTCGAACGAAAAACACTCCAATTAGAGCCTATTGACTCCAAATTCTTAAACTCGGACCAAATCCCTAATCTTGGAATTCTAGGGTTCTTGGGCTCGGATTTGGGGCTTTTGCGTTTCTGGTTAGATTCGAAGCAAACCAATGCCGGCGGGGGTACGAGGGAGGTGTGGGGAGACTGTGGGGTGAATTTGGGGTAATTTGGCATAGGTTCGAGTTTGACTCGAATCTTCAAATGAAGATTCGAGGAGTTCCGGCATGATTCGAGGTTAATGGAAGCTGGGATCGTGATGGGGGAGGTAAGGGGAAGGTTTTGGCGTTGGTTTGGGTTTGATTGGCCTACCGGAACCGCCGTGAGGCGATTTCCGGCAGGCGGCGCACGGCGGCGTTACGCCGGGGATTTGAGAGCTCCTGAGGGAGAAGAAGGGAGAGGGGGGGTCTGGCTTGGGGGGGCGGGGTATGGAAAGGAGTTTATATATGTTTTGAGTAGTTAAATCCTGATCGTTGGATCAAACTTGATCAACGATCAGGATCCTCTCACTTAAACCAAACGGTGCCGTTTGGTTAAGTCCTAGGCTGGATGAATTTTGGAATTAACGGATTAATCTGGGCCGTTGGATAATAAAATCCAACGGTCCAGATCAAGCGTTACATAGGCTGAAGCTGGACGGATATTTGGGCCGGATCAGAAGCAATTCATTTGGGCCTGGCTTTTAGACTAAATTTGGCCCAGCTCGGATCTTCATGATGTATGTATATATATATATATATATATATATATATATATATATATATATATATATATATATATATATATATATATATATTAATTTTTTACTGCAATTATCCTACATGGTTACATATCACTTGATTTTGATATTAAACACTAAAATGCAAAACGTAATATATATATTTTGTATTTTACTAATTTAAATAAATAAACACGCACACACAGAAATGCGAAAATATAAGAATAAAAATAACACAAAAATCACAAAAATCATGCTTAACACCAAATTATTTTATTTTTGAATTTTCTGGGAGTGATTCTCATGTAGGGCAAAAATCACGTGCTCACAGCTGCCCCTCTTTGCGCGTAAACATGAAGAGTTTTCGTGCAAAGATAAATGAGCGGATATAAGCGATTTTTGCCCATTCGAGCACTCCGTATGAAGCATTTTGGAAAAGTTTTGACCGAACCTTGCTTCAAAGGTCTCCTACATATCCCCGGCTAAAAGGGAATCAGGTCAATGTAGTTCGGGAAGTTCTGGTAGCTGGGACTACCATGACTGTTGCGATCTCGCTGTTACTGCTGTTACTGCTGTTGCCACCGCTTAGCTGATTTCCTTGTTACACCGCGCTAAGCAACAAAAACAAGAAGCTAGACTAAGTTACAGTACTACAAGTTCTTATCTATCCTTTTTAACTTGATCTTGCCGCGCTCCTTGCCATCTTGTCTGACTTGGCGTTCCTTCTGATGCTTCGTCTCTTCTTTCGAACTTGGACCCATGCCGAAGATTTCTGTTACATTCTACCGCTTTCCTCTACCGAATTAAAACAGATCGCCACTCCATTCTCCAGGCGGGCTCCCTGACTTCAACTACTTCTTCAACATTAAATCGCCACTCCATTCTCCAGGCGGGCTCCCTGACTTCAACTACTACCTCAAAATTAAATCGCCACTCCATTCTCCAGGCGGGCTCCCTGACTTCAGCTACTACCTCAAAATTAAATCGCCACTCCATTCTCCAGGCGGGCTTCCTGACTTCAATTACGACTTCAAAATTAAATCGCCACCCCATTCTCCAGGCGGGCTCCCTGACTTCAATTACGACTTCAAAATTAAATCGCCACTCCATTCTCCAGGCGGGCTCCCTGACTTCAACTACACCTTTAAAATTAAATCGCCACTCCATTCTCCAGGCGGGCTTCCTGACTTCAATTACGACTTCAAAATTAAATCGCCACTCCATTCTCCAGGCGGGCTCCCTGACTTCAACTACTACTTCAAAATTAAATCGCCACTCCATTCTCCAGGCGGGCTCCCTGACTTCAACTACAACTTCAAAATTAAATCGCCACTCCATTCTCCAGGCGGGCTCCCTGACTTCAACTACAACTTCAAAATTAAATCGCCACTCCATTCTCCAGGCGGGCTTCCTGACTTCAACTACTACTTCAAAATTAAATCGCCACTCCATTCTCCAGGCGGGCTCCCTGACTTCATCTACAACTTCAAATAAAATCGCCACTCCATTCTCCAGGCGGGCTCCCTGACTTCAACTATAACTTCAAAATTAAATCGCCACTCCATTCTCCAGGCGGGCTCCCTGACTTCATCTACAACTTCAAATAAAATCGCCACTCCATTCTCCAGGCGGGCTCCCTGACTTCAACTATAACTTCAAAATCAAATCGCCACTCCATTCTCCAGGCGGGCTCCCTGACTTCATCTACAACTTCAAATAAAATCGCCACTCCATTCTCCAGGCGGGCTCCCTGACTTCATCTACACCTTTAAAATTAAATCGCCACTCCATTCTCCAGGCGGGCTTCCTGACTTCAATTACGACTTCAAAATTAAATCGCCACTCCATTCTCCAGGCGGGCTTCCTGACTTCAACTACAACTTCAAAATTAAATCGCCACTCCATTCTCCAGGCGGGCTCCCTGACTTCATCTACAACTTCAAATAAAATCGCCACTCCATTCTCCAGGCGGGCTCCCTGACTTCAACTATAACTTCAAAATTAAATCGCCACTCCATTCTCCAGGCGGGCTCCCTGACTTCATCTACAACTTCAAATAAAATCGCCACTCCATTCTCCAGGCGGGCTCCCTGACTTCAACTATAACTTCAAAATCAAATCGCCACTCCATTCTCCAGGCGGGCTCCCTGACTTCATCTACAACTTCAAATAAAATCGCCACTCCATTCTCCAGGCGGGCTCCCTGACTTCATCTACAACTTCCGATTTCATCCTATCTTGATTGCCTTCCTTTGCCTCTTGTACCATTTTCTTCTTCCTGCGTTGCCTCTCGGACCACCTTCTCTTCTGGATTAACCTGTCTTGGGATTGCCTTCCCCAGGGTCGTATTACCTTTCTTCTGGCTGCCGGGGGGCATCTTGGAACTGTTTACTCGCCTGCTGGTGGTGATGCCGCTGAGGAAGTATTCTTCGTTTCCTTCACCCCTCATTCTCTTCCTTCTTCCCCTACCTCTTCTGGGACTCACGCTTTTGTTTCCTTGATCAAATTATAGGATGTAATACTGCTGGGGGAATCTCGAAGCCATTTTTCTTTTCCCAATAACTGCTGGAGATGATACCCGGCTCAAAGATCACCCCATCTTGTGTTGCTTTCTACACTTATCCTCCGAGTCTTGCTTTCCAGAAAATTTTCGCAACAGGAGAAAATTTTCTGCCCCAGTGTGATAAACTTCTGGACGGTATGCTTTTCTGCCGTCGGATCCTTTTTTCCTGCTTTAAATCAAAGAAAAATTGTTAGTTTCAAAAGGCCGCGAGTGGTCGTGCCACTCTTGTTGAGGCCATTCCCTTTCAGCTGCTTGGCCTCTCTCGAACTTTGAGGACGACGTTGACGCTTGCTTGGGAAGATGCTTTTTCCACGAACGACCTCTCATCTTTTATTCCACTCTTTGGTTTGGTCCGACTATTTTTTAGCCGGTGATCTGTTGCGTGAAATCATCTTTCGGACATGCCACATGTGTCCATCATACTCCATGATTCTTGCGAACCTTCCACTCAGCCCGTCATCCCAATCTTACTATCGTAACGACTTCTGTCTCATTGCCTTGTTCCATGCCTATTCACTTTCAATATACTGCTTTGGGAGACTTGGTAGTAAGCTTTGAAAAATCAATTTTCGAAAATGAAAGAAAAGAAAAGAATACTGACCGCAAATGACAAAAGAAGAGAAAAACTTTTCTGAACTCAAAAATAGGAAAACTTATCTGAATGTGTGACTGATCCAATGGTTATGCCGCGCCTTTGAGATTAAACTACCCAGTCTATTCATGTCAATCACTTTCTGATGCCGCGTTCTGCTAGAGGTAAACGGATGTCCAAACCTTGTCTCATGCAGACATCTTGTAACCATCTCGCCCTGTCACCTCACAGTGCCCTTCAGAGGGTTTTCACTAATGAGATTCTCTCATTTCTCTCTATCTCCCGTCGCCTTAAGGTGCCCGTAAAGGTTTTCACCGTAAGACTCTCTCATTTTATTTCTCTCGACTTCCTTCGCCTTAAGGTGCCCGCGAGGGTTTTCACCGTTAAGACTCTCTCATTTTACTTCTCTCAACTTCCTTCGCCTTAAGGTGCCCGCGAGGGTTTTCACCGTTAAGACTCTCTCATTTGTGCTTTCTTTCCTTGCGGCGGGGTATCACCTCTGAGATTCTCTCTAGAGCGTTATCCCCTTTCGGCTTGTGCATCCTGGATTCAATCGAGGGTCGGGATGTCACTCTTGGCTTTCATTCACATGACTTGGCACTTTTCAAATACTGATCGAGAGGTCTTTCTGGTTCTTGATATGGTTTCTGCGTGTGAGGCTGAAGAAAGGGGTTTTAGCCTCGACGGTTAGCTTATTACAACTTTCGGAATCCACACTATCTTTCCAATGGAATAATGACTTCTGCCCCAGTTTTGTTGCTTGGGGGATTTTTGATTTTTATTTTATTATGACCGAGCCGTGTGGCGCCTACGTATCCTTCTTGAGGAATCAGGTCGAACGTAGTTCACTTTTTCTTGTATTACTTCTTTGTTTCTTTTCTATTCTGTTATGCATCTTCCTTGACGATTCCGAAAGAGGGTATATGAAAGAATAATTAAGGCTCAAATGGGGAAACAAAGGTTAAAGTGTTTGGGTAGTAGAAAAATTGCCTCTGTCATTTCATTCTCCGAAAAATGCCAAATACACACAAACGAAACCAAATGTTGACAAATGCACTAAGGAATTACACGTAATATCTCTTAACTGCATCAGAATTGATAGCCATATCGGTGCATCTTCCCTCGACATCGGTCAAACATAGAGCGCCGTTGGATAATACTCTAGTCACCACAAAAGGTCCCTGCCAATTTGGAGCGAACTTGCCTTTCGCCTCGGCCTGATGTGGTAGAACTCTCTTCAGCACATGCTGTCCCACTTCAAATCTCCCGGGACGTACCTTCTTGTTATATGCTCTTGCCATTCTCCTTTGATACAATCGGCCGTGACATACTGCTGTCAATCTCTTTTCATCGATCAAGCTCAATTGCTCTAATCGGGTTTTGACCCACTCGTCGTCATCAATCTCAGCTTCAGCGACGATTCGGAGGGATGGAATCTCAACTTCTGCGGGTATTACTGCTTCGGTCCCGTATACCAACAAGTAAGGAGTTGCACCTACCGAAGTCCGGACGGTAGTGCGATAACCCAACAGCGCAAATGGTAACTTTTCATGCCACTGCCTAGACCCTTCTATCATCTTCCTCAATATCTTCTTTATGTTCTTGTTTGCCGCCTCGACCGCACCGTTTGCTTTTGGGCGATACGGTGTGGAATTTCGGTGTGTAATCTTGAACTGTTGACATACCTCTTTCATCAATCCACTGTTAAGATTTGCACCGTTATCCGTAATGATCATCTTCGGAATTCCGAACCTACAAATGATGTGGGAGTGCACGAAGTCCACCACTGCCTTCTTGGTCACTGATTTGAATGTTTTGGCCTCCACCCACTTGGTAAAATAATCAATCGTTACCAGAATGAACCTGTGACCATTGGAAGCCGCAGGCTCAATAGGTCCAATAACATCCATACCCCATGCGACAAACGGCCATGGTGCCGACATTGTATGCAATTCAGTCGGCGGAGAATGAATCAAATCTCCGTGTATCTGACACCGATGGCATCTTCGCACGAAACTTATACAATCCCGCTCCATAGTGAGCCAATAATATCCCGCTCGAAGAATCTTCTTTGCCAATACGTATCCGCTCATGTGTGGTCCACACACTCCCGAGTGTATATCTGTCATCACTGTTGTGGCTTGACTTGCATCTATACATCTCAACAATCCCAAATCCGGGGTTCTTTTGTACAACACCCCTCCACTAAGGAAAAATCCGTTCGCCAACCGCCGAATAGCTCGCTTTTGGTCTCCAGTTGCTTGCTCTGGGTATACTCCTAACCTGAGGTATTCCTTGACATCATGAAACCACGGCTCACCATCCACCTCCTCCTCTATCACATTACAATAAGCATGCTGATCCCGGACATGGATATGTAACGGGTCGACACGAACCTTGTCCGGGTGATGTAGCATTGACGCTAGAGTAGCCAACGCGTCGGCAACCTCATTATGCATCCTTGGGATGTGCCTGAACTCTACCGATCGAAAGCGTTTGGTCAAATCATGCAAACACCGACGATATGGGATAAGCTTTAAATCTCTGGTTTCCCATTCTCCCTGAATCTGATGTACCAGAAGGTCCGAGTCCCCCAAGACCAAGACGTCCTGTACATCCATGTCCACCGCTAATCGCAGCCCCAAGATACATGCCTCGTACTCGGCCATATTATTGGTACAGTGAAAACGCAGTTGAGCAGTAACAGGGTAATGATGTCCAGTTTCAGATATGAGCACAGCCCCTACTCCGACTCCCTTTGCGTTCGCCGCTCCGTCGAAGAAGAGCTTCCACCCCGGATCCTTGGTTAGTTCTAACCCCTCAATTTGCAACACCTCCTCATCCGGAAAATACGTCCTCAAAGGTTCGTATTCGTCATCAACAGGATTTTCAGCTAAGTGATCGGCCAGGGCTTGAGCTTTCATAGCCGTCCTTGTCACATATATGATGTCGAACTCCGTAAGTAATATTTGCCATTTTGCTAACCTCCCCGTAGGCATAGGTTTCTGGAAAATATACTTCAACGGATCCAGACGCGAAATGAGGTAAGTGGTGTAAGAAGACAAGTAGTGTTTCAGCTTTTGGGCTACCCAAGTCAGGGCGCAACATGTCTTTTCTAGATGAGTGTACTTGACCTCGTGGACTGTAAACTTCTTACCGAGGTAGTAAATGGCCCGTTCCTTCCTGCCAGTAAGATCATGCTGCCCCAGTACGCAGCCGAACGAATTCTCCAAAACCGTCAGATAAAGAATCAGGGGTCTACCCGGTTCAGGCGGAACTAGTACGGGTGGATTTGACAGATACCCTTTGATCCGGTCAAACGCTTCCTGACATTCTGCCGTCCATTCTATCGCCGCGTCTTTTTTCAATAGACGGAATATGGGTTCACAGGTTGCCGTAAGTTGGGCAATAAACCTACTAATGTAATTCAACCTTCCCAACAGACTCATTACCTCTGTTTTATTCTTCGGCGGGGGTAACTCCCTGAATGGACTTGATTTTGGATGGGTCCAACTCAATGCCCCGTCGGCTGACGATGAATCCTAGCAACTTTCCTGATGGAACTCCGAATGCGCATTTGGTCGGATTGAGCTTGATGTCGTATCTTCGAAGTCTTTGAAAGAACTTCCTGAGGTCAGCAACATGGTCTTCTTGACGTCTGGATTTCACGATCACATCATCCACGTACACCTCAATTTCCTTGTGTATCATGTCATGGAATACCGTAGTCATTGCCCTCATATATGTTGCTCCTGCATTCTTCAAACCAAACGGCATCACTCGGTAGCAATAAGTCCCCCACGGCGTGATAAAAGCCGTCTTTTCTGCGTCCTCTTCGTCCATCAAAATCTGATGATATCCCGCATAACAATCCACAAAGGATCCAATTTCGCGTCCGGCACAATTATCAATCAGGATATGGATATTGGGAAGTGGGAAATTATCCTTAGGACTTGCCTTGTTGAGATTGCGATAGTCCACGCATACTCTGATCTTTCCGTCTTTCTTTGGCACCGGTACTACGTTAGCCAACCATTCAGGGTATCGAGTGACACGAATGACTTTCGCCTGCAACTGCTTGGTTACCTCCTCCTTAATCTTCACACTCATCTCCGTCTTGAATTTCCGCAGCTTTTGCTTGACGGGAGGATATGCCGGATCAGTGGGTAGTCTATGAACCACTAGATCAGTGCTGAGTTCGGGCATGTCGTCGTACGACCATGCGAAAATGTCTTTAAACTCCATGAGTGTTTTGATCGGTTCTTCTCTCAGATTGGGTTCAATATGGACACTTATCCGGGTTTCTTTGACGTCATCCGCATTCCCTAGATTAACGGCCTCAGTATCATTTAAATTTGGTTTGGGTTTTTCCTCGAAGTGACTTAATTCTTCACCGATTTCTTCTACGGCTTCATCATCGCCGTACTCCGACTCACTCTCGTCACTTCTTATTTCATGTGTTATTATTTCCAAACCCGATTGACTTTCTAGACTGGGTTGATTAATCTTTAAGCACGCCATATCATTAAGATCAGTTGCAAGAAGGCTGTTCAGAAAAGTAAAAAGAAGAAAAGATAAACAAAATTAGACACGAAGGAACCAAATTTCATTGATGGGAATTGTACAAAGGGAAAACAAACTGCAAACTTAAATCAAAAATGAACAAAACAAACGGGATTTTACTCCGGGGACAAACCCCCAACACAACATTTCGAAAGAAAAACAATCCAAGACAAACTACCAAGACTCCTTCCGGACAGGGAGAGGAGTAGCCTTCCGGTTATTCAGTTTTGCCTTTGGTCCCACAAATTGTATCTCGGCATGACTGGATCCTTCACCGTCCTCGAGCATACATACATCTATGAATAGGTCCTCGAACTTCCTGAAGAACTCTTCGTCTGGCCTGATCCGTAGGACCGGGAATCTTTGGCGCCGGATGTCCTCTTGCTCCGGACCTGACAAAAGATTGGGAAAGGCGTGGAACAGGCTTTGGGAGCACCCATGTTTTCTGCTTACTCCTCTTCGCTCGCCGGATGTCCTCTGAGGTTGGCTGAAATCCCAAGCCGAAGGTTCCCAAGTTCTCGACCACTAATACCGGTTGTATAATTCCTTGCAGAGATGCACCTAGCCCTTTACCGGGTACGAAACCATGTCGCAACATTTCATGCGCCACCATGACATCCGCAAGTAATTGTTCTGTCGCCGGGAATACATTCCCCTTCCGGAACTCGGTGGGCGGACACCACATCGCAGACCTGGTACACCCACGGCCCAACGTCTTCTTCTGCTTCAACAAAGGGAATGATGGTGCCCGATTGTGGGTCGTTCTCTCCATGAACGACGATCTCCTGCTGGTCCCATTCAAACTTGACGAGCTGGTGCAAGCTGGATGGAACTGCTCTTGCGGCATGAATCCATGGTCGCCCTATTAGGAGGTTGTATGACACCACCATGTCCAGCACCTGGAATTCCATGGTGAACTCCACTGGCCCAATTGTCAAGACTAGCACTATGTCACCAACCGACGCTTTGCCTCCTCCGTCGAACCCTCGGACACATACCCTGTTCTCGCGTACCCTGCCGATGTCTACCTTCAATTTGCCCAGTGTAGAGAGAGGACAAATGTTAGCACTGGACCCATTATCGACCAAGACTTTGGTAACCACCGCCTCTTCACACTTCACCGTAAGATATAAAGCCCGGTTATGCTCAGTGCCTTCCTCAGGCAACTCGTCATCGGTGAAGGTGATCCGATTTGCTTCGAAGATCCTATTGGTGATCTTCTCCAAATGGCTCACCGAGATTTTATCCGGTACATGTGCCTCATTCAGGACTTTCATCAATGCTTGCCGATGTTCTTCAGAATGTATCAGCAAGGATAGCAATGATATTTGCGCCGGAGTCTTCTTCAACTGCTCTAAGACGGAGTAGTCATGCAGCTTCATCTTTTTCAAGAATTCTTCCGCCTCTTCATCAGTTACCGGCTTTTTCAATACTGCCGGAGTGGTCTTCCTCAATTCCGCAGGGGCAAAGCATCTCCCCGAACGGGTCAACCCTTGGGCTTCACAAACTTCCTCTTTCACCTCCTTTCCTCTGTAGATCGTTGTAATCCGAGCATAATTCCATGGGATAGCCCGGCTATCAGTTACTGGCAACTGTGTGGCCGGCCGGATGATGAAAGGATCCATTCGAACGCCTGCTACTGTCAAGATGGGCTTGATTGCTGCCCCTGGTACAACTATCTTGGCCGGCTTCACCGGTACTTCGTTCACACTTTCCTTTCCTGCTTCCGACTCTCCTGGCATGTCCTTCTTGCAACTGGGCGACTCATCAAAGCTTGGCCCTTTTCTCGTTCCTGCCCCGCTAGACTTAATCATCATTACAGTCCGAGAGGCTTTCTCCTTTCCTTCCTCCGCCCGTACCAACTCGATCATATTAGTCTCATGATGAGTTGGAAGCGGGTTTTGGTTGATGTTGGGCTCTGTTGGAGTCTGGACCTCGATCCTGCGAGTATCAATAAGCTCCTGGATGGCCGTCTTTAGCCTCCAACACTTTTCTGTATCGTGTCCCGGACATCCCGAGCAGTAGGCACAATTTACTGAATGATCCAGGTTCTTCGGAAGAGGATTTGGCAGCTTAGCTTCAACCGGATTCAGCAACCCTACCTGCTTTAACCGGTGGAACAGACTAGTGTAAGACTCTCCTAAGGGAGTGAAAGTCTTTGGCCTCGGCGCCCTGTCGCCCCTGAATGCCTGGTTCGGACGGAAACTCGCGCCCGAGGGACTTCTGTAAGCTCTTGGGGGTGGATGACTGTTCTGGGGGTTTGGTGCACGCCATGGTGCATGAACGGGAAGTGCAGAATAGGATTGTGCATGGTGGACAGTAAGAAGGGGATCAGGTGCGGGATAATAATGTTGCGGGTGGCTATATGGGTTGTGAGAGTAGTTTTGGTGGTGAGGTTGGGGTGGGCTGTATTGGGGTGCGGGGCCTCTATTTCTGAACCATGCCCCGGACTCGACGGCCGCAACTTCCTCTCTCCTCTTTTTCCCCAGTACTCCTCCAGTACCGCTTTGGATAGCCTGGGTGGTGGCTTTCAGTGTTGAGTAGCTCATGATCTTGTTGGCCTTCAAACCCTCCTCGATCATACCCCCCATTTTTATCACCTCAGTGAATGATTTGCCTACGGACGTTACCAGATGTCCGAAGTAGGTGGGCTCTAATGTCTGCAAGAAGTAATCCACCATCTCGCTTTCTCTCATCGGCGGATCTACCCTGGCCGCCTGTTCCCTCCATCGGAAACCAAATTCCCTGAAGCTTTCAGCAGGCTTCTTCTCTAGTTTTAGCAACGATAGGCGGTCGGGGATTATCTCAAGATTGTATTGGAACTGGCCGATAAAAGCTTGAGCCAAATCATCCCACGTAAACCATCTACTGGGATCCTGTCTAGTGTACCACTCCAACGCCGATCCTCCCAGACTCTGGCCGAAGTAGGCTATCAGAAGCTCGTCCCGTCCTCCGGCCCCTCTCATTTTACTGCAAAACCCCCGCAAGTGGGCCACCTGGGTCACCATGCCCCTCGTATAGGTCGAATTTGGGCATTTTAAATCCTGCCGGCAACTGGACGTCCGGAAATGGACACAGATCCTTATAGGCGACGCTGACCTGGTTGCCTAAACCGTGCATGTTCCTGAAGGACTGCTCCAGGCTTTTAACTTTTCTGGCAACTTCCTCGTGTTCCGAACTTTGGAAGTGTTTTTCCGGTTCTGCCGGATTATCCCAGTGAGGTGTATGTGATTGTGGTTCAGGAGCCCTGAAAGTAGGCTCTGGAGGATAGTAAGAGTTGTCATGGATCTGAACATATGGCTCGCTGGCCGGCCTTTGCGGAGGAGCAGGTGGAGGTGCTACAAAAACGGGGGTGACCGGAGGAGGATTTGGTTTGGCTGGTGGAATGTGGGTGGCATATGGGTTTTCCCCCTGAAAGTATGGATAGCTCGGGGCGCTTGTTGAAGGATCGATGGGCGGATGTTCCGGAGCTGAGGCGAGAGTAGGGCGGTTTGGTGAAGACTGTTCCCTGGCCCAGGCCAAGTGCATCTCTGTTATCTGTTGTTTTAACCGGTCTACTTCTTCCTTCATGATTTGTAGCTCGGACTTTTCTTCTTCGAGACTCTTGCCAGAACTCGACATGCTTACTGTAACTGGTCCTTTGGATCTAGTACGGTAGTGATGGCTGGCCAGTATATTCTGTCAAACCAACTGCTAAACTTTCTGGAATACGCAACAAACTTGTTAGTTCACCGAGTTTGACGGATATGTTATAGCACGTTGGATGCAATGCACCTAACCAAATAACCCTTTCTACGTGTACTCTTTAACATGCGTCATTCCGGCCCTTTTTCTTTTCTTTTTCTTTTTTTTTTTTTTTTTTTTTTTTTTTCTTTTTCGACTATCTTTGCAAGCCTTATTGTTATTTAGCCTTTGGATTCTTTTTCTTTCTTTTTAGTGGTGGTCGAATCTTATGTGGATTGCCTACGTATCACGACCCCGCGCGAATCAGACCGAGCGTAGTTCTGGTAACAAGATGGTGGCAAAATTCAGTAACATTTTATATCCAATAAAACCGTGTAGTTACAAAACACGTCTTACAACAACAAAACAAAAGAAAATGCTTGACTGAGGAAAGTAAAGATAGAACTGCCAACTGGCTTGACTCAACATTTCAAAATACATTTTCAATCAAAAATCTAATGCCCTAAAATCCCTGGGGGCCCGCGAGGCATCATTCGGCCTTGCCGCGGGCCTTGGTGTGAGGTCCTTGTGTAGTTCCCTCAACTCTTCCATGATCCGGTGAACATAACCCATAATTGAAGCGAAAAGGTCGGCGCGGGGCATTCGTTCACAAGCCAAGCACTTCATGGTGACATAATGCCCGATTTCTCCAATTCTATCCTTGATCATGTCCCTTTCTCCGAGTAGCCGCTCTATTTGCTGGTTTTTCGCTCCCAATCTTCGAGCATTGTTGGTGACTTGATCTAGGAGCCTATCCACTTGTCCTTGCAGTCGGGCCATCAAATTGTGGCGGCGGTCGAGGTCTGCTCTGGCATCTTGGGCTTGCTTGAAAACCCGCTCCCTAAGGACAACATTTGCTTCCCTCAGGCTAGTGATGATATCGGTGTAATCTTCTTCCACCCGCTTTAGGTGAAGTGCATGTTGATGTGCCTCCTTTTTCCAGCTAGCACGGATCCTCGTTATTTGGGCTTTTGACTCGTCCAATTCTCTTTGGATGTCGGTGACTTGGCTTCTCAAACCCCTTATCAATTTTTCGTCGGCCCGACTCCTCGATTGTCTGTCAGCATCTCTTTTCATTTGCTGGATTTGAGCTCTCAAGAAGTCATTTTCTTGTGCCAACTTCTTTTTGTCTCCTTCGTCGGTGGCAGCTTGCATGTTCTTCTCGAATTGGAGGTCCCGGACCTGCTGTTCTATCCTGCCAATCTTCGTCCTGTATCCCTCCTCCTTTGCTAACCAATCCCATTGTTCCCGTGAATCTTCCGTGAATTGTTGGACATGGGCTCTTTTAGAACATTTCCGACGAATCTGAAATCTTTTCCCGAACCACACGTTGTACTTTGGGTCCACCTCTCCCTTAGATAGTTCCCGGACCATGGTTTTAGGCTCAAGGAATCGACATTCGTGCCACAGCCTTCTAACCTTCTCTTCGGGGAAGACAACTCCCGGGCTCAACTCAATGGCGTACTTCCTTAGGTCTTGATCGGTAGGAATAACCCGAAACCTCCCTAGTTGACGTAATACACGGTGAGGGACATATGGTTGAACACTGCGGATCCCCATCAGAAGGATATAACACTCCTCGGCTGCCATATATATTACTTCAGTATCGGGTAACCACCCGAATGCCCATTCAATCCGATCGGCTTCTATTGAGCTCAGTCGTGCAAGCCATGCCTCGACGCCTTCAGGGAATACAGCACCCATCATCCGTTCTTCGAAACCCCTGATACAGTTTTTTCCGGTCAACCCATGGTTCATGTATTGTGTTCGGTGATGGAGGTGTTCTTGCATCCATAGTTGAAGTAACAGATTGCAACCTTGGAAGAAATTGCCCCCTTCTCGGCATACAGTCAAGGCTCGATAGATTTCGGACAAAACCAAAGGGACCACAGTGCTGGTAGCCTTTTTGATTGCAACATCGGCTATTCCTACCAGACTTATCTCTATCTTCTTGTTTTCACGTGGACAAATCACAACCCCCAAGAATGTCGTTAGGAATGCTAGAATTCGTCTGGCCTCCCACTTGGTTCTATTCCCTGCGTGAGTCAGTCCAAGGTTTGACTCTTCAAAACCCCGAGGAGTGCCGTACCGTTGATATAAGAATTGGAGGTCGCAACACCCTTTCGGCAGATCATCATTTTTCACCTTCCGACTAATGCTCAGCAGATCCAGAAACCCATGTGGAGATACCGGTCTTGGTGAAAGTAGGTATTGCCCTCTTAATTTCCCATTAAGTCCCGCATAGCCCGCAATTTCCTCTAATGTGGGCGTCAATTCAAAGTCAACAAAACGGAACACATTGCGGGTCGGATCCCAGAAAGATACCAGTGCCTTGATGATGTCCTCCCTTGGCTCGATATTCAACAGATCAACCAAACCTCCCAAAATTCTCCCTATGACCTTTTTGCTACTGTCTTCCAAATCGTTCCACCATATACGGAGTTGCTGAGGGACCTCATTAAAGATTGAAAATGATTTATTCTGATTCGTGCTCATCCTGCACATTTATTAAGGTGATTTAAATAAGAAAACAACTTTGTTTTGCTAAATAATAAAAATAAAAAAAATCAGTTTTCAATCACGGCCTTTCAACGTCTCGGGGACGAAGGCTTTTAAGGCTGTGGGGTAAATCGATCGAAATCGAAATTGACCCAAAGGTGGCCGTTTATACGAAATTAGCCTTCCGGCGTCCCTTTCGGGAACGTTCGGCTATTTTTAAAAACAGCGTCACCGACTTATTTAGTACAAAAGTTAGTTTTTGATTTTTCGGCCATTTTTCAAAAGGTGAAGTTGGACCTGATGGAGGTTGCCTACGTATCTCACATCCAATGAGAATCAAACCCACGTAGTTCGGTTTTGACGAAACAAACGGCATTATTTATTTATTCACTTTACTAAAGGAAAACAAATAAGCTATTTCTATCTTAAGAATAAAACACAAAAATTTTTTCTTTTTTTTTTTTTTTTTTTTTTTTTTTTTAATCTCTAAAAGCCGGTCAGCATGCAAGTCTATAACAGATAAATGCGCAAGACAAACAGGATGCAGCAGGATAGTCTGTTCATTTCAGGTCACCTGTCCTAGACGGACCCAACCCTTGTGTTGAGTCCCCCAAGCCAAATGCGACATGATGCAAATAAACGTTTCCTACTAGGGATCCGGCATGACGCTTTGTTATTCTAGGTTTAAAACCTGGGTTTATCTGTTCTAGACTTGGCTTACCCGAGCGGACAGCTCGAGCCGAGGAGGAGGCAGCAATCCGGGAATACAGAAGCTTCACCGGTTTTGCAACTTATCCAAACCTCGTTCTAAAATGGGAATTAGACACTATACGGAAAAGAAGTCACACGAAGTGCACCCTTCTTCATGATTTAGAAGACTCAGAGAGGAGATTGGTTCCGGCACAATTTACAAGGAGATTCAACGGGTTATGCCGTTGGGTCCGACGGGTTATGCCGTCAGGGTCATCAGGTTATGCCAAGACCTGGAAAAGAAAAAGAGGCTCCTTGAGTTATGCCAAGGAGATTCAGCGGGTTATGTCTGTCACACCTCTTTTTTACGCACCCGCAAGGATACAAAGAGTTTTTCCAATTAAAGGACAATCGAGATGGGATTTATTTTAATTATTTCAGAGTCGCCACTTGGGAGATTTATGGTGTCCCAAGTCACCGGTTAAATCCCAAATCGAGGAAAAGAATGACTCTATTTAACAGTCCGCGAACCAGAAATCCGGATAAGGAATTCTATTAACCGGGAGAAGGTATTAGGCATTCCCGAATTCCGTGGTTCTAGCACGGTCGCTCAACTGTCGTGTTTGGCTTATCTATCCGCTTTTTACAATTATGTACTTAGTGCAAGTTAATACCCCTTTTACCGCTTTTATTATTGGTTGTGATTTACGAAAGAGAAAGTTGCTTAAAAATATGCTTTCGAATCACGTCACATGAAATGCACCCGGATCCTCAACGTATTCTTATTCAACATTTCGGGGTTTGGATTTGGGTCGCATGAAATGCACACCCGTATTTAAAAAAGGTAAAACTAAAATATGTGCCCGGATCGACTACTTATTTACACTGTTGAGAAAGCGTGATATTCGTTAAGAAACGACACATCTCGAAATCTAAGTATTTATATGTACATTTATGACGACTATGTGATTAGTGTAACTGTTGGGCGAGGCGTACCTTCGATTCAAATTTAAAGCGAACTACATCTCACCGTATCTTACTTAAGGGTTGATTCCGAATTACTTAAAACTTGCTACGAACCACATCGCATGAAATGCGCCTGTGGTTCATGACATGCTTTATTTACTCTTGCCCGAAATTGGGGTCGGGTCACATGAAATGCACCCCCGATTCTTTTAATCTAATTACGTCATTCCGCTGAATAACAATTCCCTAGCTAATCGTGCCTTTAGCATAAGATCTAATGTTAACAGATTTGGAGATTATGCATACGAACAGAGAAGATTGAATAGAGATACAAAGACTAATTCAGGTTTACATGCTTATCTAACGACAACGTATCTTTGGCCTAGCTACGCTTTTCCATAACCAAGATTATCAATACAAGCTTAATTGGAGAATAACAGAATGTAATTGAACATAAGAGCTTTAGACGACTACATGTTTCAATAGACTTTATGCATAAGCTTCAAACTTCATTCTTGTCGAACCAAGGGACTACAATGACAGAGGTGTGTACCTGGAATGCGGAAGAACAAGGAAGAGTGAGCAATGGCAACGCAGCAACAGCAACAAGAACAGTAACAGGAGCCGCAACAATCAAAGACCAATAACAACCAACAGTAAACCAATAACAACAATAACCAGTGAACCAGCTACAACCCAACAACCAACAGTAATCGAATTTTATCAACCACTGAATCAGTGACTAAGACTTGAACCAAACAGCAATGAACAACCAGACAACAACAATAACCAGTGGCCACAAGCTGGACCAGCAACACCACAGACCACAAATAGCAACAAAATCCCAGGCAACGACACCACAGCACCAACCACTAATGGCAGCCCTCAACTAAACCAAATAGCAGACACTAAGCAGTGGCAGCAACCAAGTGAACCAGCAGCAATGGAGACACGACAACAACAAATGTCTAATAGCCACAACAACCCAGGCAGCAACCAAATAGACCCACCAGCAACACAAACGACCAAAAGAACAACTGGACCAATAGCATCAAATGAATACAACAGCAGCAACAACAATGAACCAAACCAGCCAGACAGTAGCCAAGAAAACTCGCTGAAACAGTGACTCCAAACCAATGAAACAGTAACCTTTTCTGTATCTTCCTATATGTGTATCCTTGTATCTATTTTTCTTCAGGTGCTCTAGTTGCTCTCAGGTATTTCAGTCCCTCTCTATGTATGAATCTTTTGCTCTCTAAGTGTCCCCCTGAATGCCTATCAATGTCTATCTATTTATAACCAAAAACAAACCTAGGACATCCAGATTTTGCAGAAACAGACCCTTGCCCATCCCCCTTCTGTCCAACCCACTAAACTATGTCTAAGTATGGGGTGTTCATAATTAAAAATTGGTAATTGCAGGGCACTGGTGGGCTGCTCTGCTGTGACAGTGGATTCCACTGACTATCCTCATGTGCAGGGCACCAAATGCTCTAAGTGTTGAACCCTAATTCACTAATTAGCTTAATTTGAATCACAACTTCAGTTTCAAGCCAATCAAATAGTCCCATTCAAACCAAGAATGCTAATTACTGTGGTAATTCAAATAACTCAACTATGCAATTAGAAGACGACCTCTAATCAATTACAACACATAGCAATGACAACCAATTCAAACTGTTAAAACAGTGACCTCAAAGAATCTCGGCCAATGCCGGACATATGCTAAGTTAACTATTCGACGACGCTAATCGACGCGAGTTCGTATCCTATAACTAACACATTTAACTAAGCGATACAGAAACAATTGACCAAAACAAAAGGTCTTGGAGAAGAAATGACAACTAAGGACGGCCAAGAAAAAAATTAAAACAATTGAAATTAACAAAGAACACACAAACCACTAAAAACAGAAGAAGATTGAAATACCTAATGAAGGCAATCCGAACTCGAACGAACTCAAGCTTCCACGGACTTGAGGTTGCATTTTTGGAGTGAACATGCTTTAATTGAAGTGTTTTTCGAACGAAAAACACTCCAATTAGAGCCTATTGACTCCAAATTCTTAAACTCGGACCAAATCCCTAATCTTGGAATTCTAGGGTTCTTGGGCTCGGATTTGGGGCTTTTGCGTTTCTGGTTAGATTCGAAGCAAACCAATGCCGGCGGGGGTACGAGGGAGGTGTGGGGAGACTGTGGGGTGAATTTGGGGTAATTTGGCATAGGTTCGAGTTTGACTCGAATCTTCAAATGAAGATTCGAGGAGTTCCGGCATGATTCGAGGTTAATGGAAGCTGGGATCGTGATGGGGGAGGTAAGGGGAAGGTTTTGGCGTTGGTTTGGGTTTGATTGGCCTACCGGAACCGCCGTGAGGCGATTTCCGGCAGGCGGCGCACGGCGGCGTTACGCCGGGGATTTGAGAGCTCCTGAGGGAGAAGAAGGGAGAGGGGGGGGGTCTGGCTTGGGGGGGGCGGGGTATGGAAAGGAGTTTATATATGTTTTGAGTAGTTAAATCCTGATCGTTGGATCAAACTTGATCAACGATCAGGATCCTCTCACTTAAACCAAACGGTGCCGTTTGGTTAAGTCCTAGGCTGAATGAATTTTGGAATTAACGGATTAATCTGGGCCGTTGGATAATAAAATCCAACGGTCCAGATCAAGCGTTACATAGGCTGAAGCTGGACGGATATTTGGGCCGGATCAGAAGCAATTCATTTGGGCCTGGCTTTTAGACTAAATTTGGCCCAGCTCGGATCTTCATGATGTATGTATGTATATATATATATATATATATATATATATATATATATATATATATATATATATATATTAATTTTTTACTGCAATTATCCTACATGGTTACATATCACTTGATTTTGATATTAAACACTAAAATGCAAAACGTAATATATATATTTTGTATTTTACTAATTTAAATAAATAAACACGCACACACAGAAATGCGAAAATATAAGAATAAAAATAACACAAAAATCACAAAAATCATGCTTAACACCAAATTATTTTATTTTTGAATTTTCTGGGAGTGATTCTCATGTAGGGCAAAAATCACGTTCAAGCTATTAATTCTGGAAACATTCCGGCCAACAATCAACATATCATCCACATAGAGCAATAGGATGATAAAATCATCGTCAGAAAACTTCTGAACGAACACACAATGGTCCGAAGTTGTCTTCTTGTAGCCGTGTTGCCCCATCACCGACTCGAACTTCTTGTACCACTGCCTTGGTGCCTGTTTTAAGCCATAGAGGCTTTTCCTCAATCTACAAACGCAGTCCTCTTTCCCCTTTTGCTGGAAACCGTCTGGTTGCTCCATGTATATCTCCTCTTCTAAATCACCGTGTAGGAAGGCGGTTTTCACATCCATCTGCTCAACCTCCAGGTTGAGGCTTGCTACTAATCCCAGCACCGTGCGTATTGAGGTCATTTTCACAACTGGTGAGAATATTTCATCAAAGTCTATACCTTTCCTTTGATTGAAACCTTTGACGACCAATCTTGCTTTGAATCTCGGACAGGAACTGTGTTCATCATGCTTGATCTTGAACACCCATTTATTCTTCAAAGCTCTCTTGCCTTTCGGCAACTTCACCAGCTCAAACGCCTTGTTCTCATGCAAGGATTTCATCTCGTCTTGCATGGCTTCTATCCACTTCTCCTTATGTTCATCATCAACAGCTTCTTCAAAACTGTCGGGTTCTCCCCCGTCAGTGAGTAACACATACTCATGTGGAGAATATCTCGTAGACTGTTGCACAACTCTTCCAGATCTTGTGTGATAAGGAGGGTTGTTGAGGATTGTTGGTTGAGGTTGATCATCCTCGTTTGCATCATCATCACCATTATCCTCGTTACCTTCAGCATCTGCTGGTTCATCTTCATTTGGAAGATCAGGGGCTTCAGGTTGATTATCCCGAACATCGTCTCCAACTTGTCTCGGCACCATTGTTGGAGGCAACTCAAACTCAGCAGAATCATCAGTGGACTTCTCTACTTTGTCAATGTCTTCAATTGTTTGGTCCTCAACGAACACAACATCTCGACTCCTAACGAGCTTCTTCTGCACCGGATCATAGAATTTATAGCCAAGCATGTCTTGACCATAGCCGATGAATACACACTCCCTTGTCTTGACATCAAGTTTGCTCCTTTCATCCTTCGGAACATGGACATAGGCTTTGCAACCAAATACCCGCAATTGATCATAAGAGATATCTCTTCCTGACCAAATCTTTTCTGGAGCCTCGTACCTGAAGAGGGACACAGGGTGAATGGTTTAGCACATAGGCTGCTGTAACTAGTGCTTCACCCCAGAAAGCCTTTGGTAACTTTGAATGAGAGAGTAAACATCCGGTTCTCTCGATCAAGGTTCTGTTCATCCTCTCAGCCAAGCCATTCAACTGTGGAGTTTTAGGAGGTGTGAACTGATGTCGAATACCATGCTCTTTACAGTAAGCATCAAATTGACCCTGGTATTCACCGCCATTGTCTGTCCGGATGCACTTCAACTTCTTACCGGTCTCTCTTTCCACCAAGGTCAGAAATTGTTTGAAAACTTGAAACACTTGATCCTTGGTCTTCAGCGTGTATACCCATGTCTTTCGTGAATGATCATCAATAAAGGTCACGAAATATCGGGCACCACCGAGGGACTTCTTGAAAGGCCCGCATACATCTGAGTGTACCAGATCCAACACGTCTTGCTTTCTGGAAGGAGGGAATCTTTTGAATGAAACTCTGTTTTGTTTCCCAGCTAAACAGTTAGCACACTTCTTCAACTGGATCTGGTTTAGACCTGGTAAGGCGTTCTTCTTCACCAAACGCGCCATTGACTTTTCACTCATGTGGCCAAGACGTCTATGCCACAACTTGGTATTGCTATCATTCTCCGCAACATTTATAACTTGTTGGGAGATGCTTGCTTGGGTCACGTACAACTTTGACTGCTTCGTGCCCCGCGCCACCACCAATGAGCCTTTCGTGAGCTTCCATTGGCCATTATGAAAGGTATTGCAATAACCTTCCTCATCAAGCTTGCCTACGGAGATCAGATTCAGGCGCATATCTGGAACATGCCTGACATCTCTTAAAAGTAGCTTCATCCCATTCATGGTCTCTAGGAAAACATCTCCTTTGCCTACAACTGTTGAGAAATTGGCATTTCCCATCTTTACACGACCGAAGTCTCCAGGTATGTAAGATGAGAAGAGTTCTCTCCGTGGCGTTGCATGAATGGTAGCTCCACTATCAATCACCCATGTCGTCTCTTGGGTTGTCAAATTGATAATGTCGTCATCGTAGACAATGTTAAACTCACCAAAGGAGTTCGCTTCATCATCACTGCTTTCTTCGGGTTTCTCCTTTTTGCCTTTGTTCTTCTTCTGGTCATTTTGGAACTGTCGGCAAAATCTTTTGATATGGCCCTTCTTTTTGCAGTAATGGCACTCAACATGTGCAAATTTGTTGGATCTACCTCTGCTTTTATCTCTGTTACTCTGGCCTTTGTTTTGACTTCTCCCCCTGGTCGTAACAGCCAACACCTCTGATGAAGAAGATGATCCTTGTGATCGGCGTCTCATTTCTTCATTTAGAATGCCACTCTTGATTGTCTCCATGTTTACCACACCGTTGGGTGCAGAATTGGTGATTGAAACCTTCAAGGTTTCCCATGACTCTGGGAGTGTTGCCAGCACCATAAGAGCAAGTACCTCGTCATCGAACTTTATGCCCATTCCCGACAATTGGTCGACAATCCCTTGTATTTCATTAAGGTGATCTGCCACAGTTGTCCCTTCTACATATTTTACTTGCATTATTTATGTCAAGTAGAATAATTTGTTGTTACCTGTTTTAGAGGCATACAACTCCTCGAGCTTGTTCCATAACGACCTTGCATGTGTCACACCATAAATGTGGTTGTACACATTATCTTTAACAAATTGCCGTATGTAGTCGCACACTTGGTTGTGCTCAAATTCCCAGTCCTCGTCTGACTTGTCTTCAGGTTTCTGAGCACTGAACACCGGCAAGTGCATCTTCGTCACGAACAGGAGATCCTTCATCTTGTTTCTCCATAAGTGGTAATTTGTGCCGTTTAGGTTGACCATCTTGCTTGTCCTTGCCTCCATATTTCCGGCGGTGAATAGTAATCGTAGGTATGAATAGTGCCCGTATGGATGAATAGTACCCGTACGTATGAATAGTACCGTACGTATGAGTAGTATTCTAACCAAAGCTCTGATACCACTTGTTAGGACCCGGTGGCACTAAACACTTCTTCACAGCGGGAAAAATAAATGATCAACGAAAAATAAATGACACAAAGAATTTAACGTGGTTCACCTAAAACGTTTAGGCTACGTCCACAAACCCAGCACCAACTTCCACTAAAACTTTTAGTAGGCTTACAAAGAGAGACTTCTCCAATAGTTTGGAGGTACAACAATTTCCCGAGCTCTACCCAAAATAGTGGCGCACACAAAAGTGTTTCCCGAAAATACCCGACTAGTATTTTACTCACTATTTTGTCACTCCCCCTTTAGAAAAACTTCCTAAAGAAAAACAAACTCTCTCTTTCTCTCTAACTCTTATACTTGAGTTATTGAATGTTTTTGGTGTGTTTAAAACAATGACATGAGGGGGTATTTATAGTTTTGAGATAGGGACCAAAAGTGCAAATCTCACCTATCAAGAAGGATCAATTTGCAATATTCCCATCTCACCTACCATTTATTGATGTCATTGCTTACATCAATAATCAAATTGGAGGAAGCTTCTTAACAAGTTCAACTTTGAGGTAATTTGGTAGCAACTTCAAGTACTTCTCTGCTTGATCTGAAATTGTCTATTCTTGCACATTGCATGTAATCTGTTGTGAATGCTTCCTTGGAGTTGCCGATGCTCCATGATCAAACTTTTACTGTCTAGTATCTTCCTCACCATCCAAGATGCTATCTTAGGGATAGCCTTTGTTTCCAAGTCCATGTTCTTTAAATAGAAACTATGTACCCACCTTATCCATAAACAATCCTTCTTCCTTATTATATCCCATAGATGTTTGATATGCAGCTTTGTTCTACACCTTTATGTCCAGTACATTGAGTCCTCCATCAGCTATTGGTCTGCACACCTTTTCCCAACTACTAGTGCCTTGTTTGAAATATTAGCAACGCCAATCCATAAGAAAGTTCTGTATGTTGCTTCAATTTTTTTTATTAAACTATTTATCATAAATATTAACTCAACCATAATTATTTTTTAGACTTTGTAATTTCAAGCTCATAACTATTGAAGTCTCCTATGCATCGTAAACCAAATCTATAAATATATTAGTATGAGTAATAATGTTATATATAACTAAGTTTATAAATAGACAAGATCGACTATATTTGAAAATAATATCATTATATAAATAATAGCTATAGCGTACTTTAAAATTTTAGTTGAGCTTTTACACGTTAAAGCACAAACCAAATCAACTAAGTGAGGCATAAATAAGATACTGAAATATATCAGAATTATACTAATAAATTGTATGTATTTTTATAAGAAATTTAAGGATGAAATAATAAGAAAAATATGTATTGCAAATAATAAGTTGTCATTTTTTCTTAAATAATTTTTTAAAAAATTATGTACTTATTAATATAGATAAAATTATGTACTTATTAATATAGATACACGCGCAACCTGCGCATTGTAACCGGTGTACATGAAATGTAAAATGAATGCTAATCCTTGTAAACATAAAATCACATTAGTCAAAGTTAAACACTTGGCTAGGGGTGTAACATGGACCGGGTTGTAAAAATTGAACCAAACCAACTATTATATCAGTTGGATTTGTTTGGTTATTCAAGTTTTTTCTTACATGAATATTATTTCAACCTCATTTTGTTAATTTTTTGATAAATAAATATATGTTTAGTAAAATTAAAAAAATAACAAATATATGATCTATCAACATATTTTTATGGGAGAATTTTCTTAGTAACATATGATAGTTATTTCTTTAGTCACCTGACAAATTTTTTTGTTGATGTACACTTTCAAGGTTAACTGAATTTAATAATTAAACATAAAAGCCAATATGATACCTATATAATGATATGTTCTATTTAATTTTAAATTATCGAAATACACTTCAAATTCAAAAATGATATAAGAATTAATAGATATCATGACAAATGAATATGGAAGAAAAAAGAGATTGACGCATTTCACTAACACTTGATAAGAAAGTGATCGTACAACCCATTATTTAAAGATAATAAAAATAAAGCACTTCATATTTAACTAAATATTACGTCCCATAAGAGAATCACAAATATTTCTAGATATTTTTAAAAGAAAATTCTATAAAAAGTCTTAAAAGTATATATAAAAATTATATATATTTATATGTCGGTTTGGTTCAAGTTTTTTTACTCAATATGAAAACTTAATCGGTTTGATTTGACTTTTCGGTTTGATGCAATTTTTCAGTTCGATTGGACGCATAAACACTAGAGTAAGGAGAAGGAAGATTAGTGTATAAGCTTTTATATTGATTACTCTATGCTTCATTACTCAAGGTATATTCTTTTGAATTGTGTAGTGACTAGACTTGAAAGTATTTGGTGTTAGAAGCTAAGGCACAATATTTACTCTTTGTGAATTTTATTCACATATATACAGTTGTGAATTATAGCATCGCCAGTATACTTAACATTATTTTCAAACATAATTACGAAGAAATTGATATGTTAAATTACTTTGAGAACACTTTTGTCAAAACAATGATACCCGTGTTACTAATAAATACGTATCTTATTGTTCGAATCTCTCTAAATCAAGCATAGCACCATAGCACTATTTTAAGCAGGATTTTATGCTGGGATTGTTTTATCTAATCCCTCCAACCAAATTCTTAGGCTGGACAACTAAAATGTAATAGAAACATTTAATATAGAACCTTGTAACCATTAATTGCATCAAATCCAACCTAAATTCATAGGGGAAGGAATAAGGAAGCAAAAGTTGATATTAACTTCTTGTAGCAACTAACCTAAGCAAAAGTTGATATTAACTTATTGTAGCAACTAACCAAACATACTCGTAATTGTTAATCAGCTGACAGTAAACTTCTTCTTGTGATGTCAGTGTACACAAAGTGGTACTTAGCAGATGAAGTACTCGTTTGGAAGGAAAACTAATGCTGAAACAACAAAATATTAGAAAACTAAACTTAAAAAATTAGGTAGTAAATAGATATTCTTCACCACCATAACTACTAACATTGTAAACAAAATTTGGAACTAAAATGCAAATTTGCAACTGATGCCGAGAAGAACTAGTAGTCTCAACTTCATAAAAGCACATAGGGAGAAAAAAAACAAGCTCAGAAACAAAGTAAAATCAATAGCCTCCCTTCAAATCGTTGACCACGTCATATGGTATGGGAGTAACAGTTTCCAAAGTAGCACCTTCAACCATGAACCCTGGTTTGGGTCCTTGAGGTTGCCTCTTTGTGCTGATGACCTCACCCCTAGCCTTAGCCTCAGCCTTTAGCTGATCGTTTTTCTTGATTCTTTCCTTGACTTCTTCGGTGCACCGGGAAAGTTGAACATGCTCAATCCTCACATGGATCCTCTTTCGGAGGATTTTGTTACGAACCTGAAGTCCACAATAAGCAATCACATTAAATGCAGCACAAAAGAGTCAAGTGAACCAAAGGAATAAAACACATCTATCATTCACAGATTCACTAGTCCTTTTTTGGCAAGAATATATCAGTGGATGAATTGAAAAGATAGCTGTATTCCATTTGCATCATCACCTGAATAACATGAAAACTGAGTGTCATGTTAAGGAGGAAAATGTTTTCTAGTGTTTGGTTACGTATAAAAAGGGTTGAAGACGACTTGGGATCTTTGTAAAGACAAATGATTGCGTCCGTACGTGAAGAGGCGGGATGTCACATTCTCCATTTTGGTGGATACATTTCCCTTGGAGACTAACATTTTTCTAGAATCAAGGTCACCAAACACTCCTATATAAACTACAACAAGCCCCATGACAAGTACAGTTTGGGGAGGGTAGAGTGTCCGCAGACAACCTTACCCCTGCATAATGAAGGTTAGACTGATAGAGAGGCTGTTTCGGAAACACCCTCGGCTTCACTCCTATATAAACTGTTCACGGATACTGGAGATTCCGCAGGATTAAGCTGGAATAGCAGAATCAATATGATTGTTCTGAATAGCTATCCAGTAATTTTTTCTTAGCTATGTAGTGTGTAGCCATGAAACTGTACAGTCGGAGCTCAGTTAGTATGAGTAATTATTATTTATTCATTGAACTGATACTATTTGGGATAAGGTCTCTACAAATTGTTAATTTCTAATTAGCTCCTCTGGTTAAAGAAGATCAAGATACATACAGTAGTATATAACTATATTTCCAACCAAAAATTCAAATTCACAACTTCATATTATCCATATAAACACCACACACAAAGAAATAACATTTTCAAAATTCCCAAACAAACGCATCAAACAAAATTACAAATTACACATGAAATATTATCCAACAGAGAAAGAACCCAGATCTTACAATAAAACAAAGACCCAAAAAAGACCAAATAAACAAACACATGGAGGGCAACAGCATGTAAAACTTGCTTAAAGCAATTACAAAAGAATGACCTGTTTGTTGACTTCGACACCAACAGCACGCTTGGTAACGTTCCAGACACGTCCAGTACGGCCATGGTAGAACTTGTGGGGCATGCCCTTGTGAACGGCACCGTTCACTTTGACATCAACATAGTCACCGACTTTGAAGATCCTGAGGTAGGTGGAAAGAGGGATTACTCCCTTCTTTCTGAAGGCGCGAGAGAATGAATCCCTCGTCCGTGACCTTAATCCATGGCCGGCCGGCATTTTCCTCTGCGGAGTGCTCTGTGTATGTTTCTGTGAAGAGAAAGCAAGAAATTGACGAAATACTACACGATATGTATAAATGTGTGTTGCCGCTAGGGTTTGTATGGGTTTGGACCCGGAGAGGGAATGTGGGCTTTTGCTTGTTCTGGACTATGTTTGGCTAGAAATTTAAAAATAGCCAGATTTATCACCAGTCGTTGAAAATAGTCAAATTTCAAAAGTTATCAAAATTTAGCCACTTTAAATCTGAGCAAAAATACTGTTCAAATCCGAAAAAATACGCCCATAAATTTTACGGGAGTTCCAGCATAAGTATGCTTGAACTCCCATAAATTTTACGGGAGTTCCAGGATAACTATGCTGGAACTCCTGTAAATTTTACGGGAGTTCGAGCAAGTATAATTGTCCAGTATAATATACTGGAGTTTGGAGCACTGATGCTACAGTCTCCCGTAAATTTTACAGGAGTTAGCAAAGTATACCGGTCCAGCATAATATGTTGGAGTTCGTACACAAATGCACCAAAACTCCCGTATATTATATTGAAGTCGGTCCCTGTTGCAGCAAAATAGTAGCTATTTTTTATTGACTTGGTAAACGCTGACTATTTTTTATTCATCAGTGTGAAAACTGGCTTTACCATGATATTTTAACCTATATTTGGGATGAGTGATACAAAAGGGACTTTTTTTGGTGATTTTTAAAAATAGCCAGATTTATAATTGGTCGTTAAAAAATAGCCCAATTTTAAAAGTAATCGAAATTTAGCCACTTTTTATGTAAAGATAAATCTAAGCGAAAACACTCTTCAAAACCCGAAAAATACTCCAGTATATTATGCTGGAGTTCCAGCATAAGTATACTTGAACACCATCATATTATATTGGAGTTCCAGGATAGTGTGCTGGAACTCCAGCTTAATATGATGGAGTTCCAACATAAATACACTAGAACTCCAGCATAATATACTGGAGTTCCAGCAAGTATAATGGTCCAGTATAATATACTGGAGTTTGGAGCACCAGTGCTCCAGTCTCTAGTATATTATACTGGAGCCAGCAAAGTATACTAGTCTAGCATAATATTCTGGAGTTCATACACAAGTGCTCTGAATTCCAGTATATTATGTTGGATCAATCTCTATTGCAGTAAAATGGTGGCTATTTTTTATTGACTTGGTAAAAATCTAGCTATTTTTGATTGACCAGTCCGAAAACTGACTATACCGTGAAATTTTGACACTTTTTGGGGTGGTATTAGCGAAATTTTCCTAAAATTAACGGTATTTAAAGAAGTGACCCTAGATTTGCACAAGTACTTCGGGGTTTTTCTACCGGATTAAATTATTTGTCGAAATATGTCGGATTGTCATATTTTTATTCTTTAGGATTTCTCTACCAATCTGATAGAGTTTATGCTATTATTACTTTACCTATTTGTTAAGTTGTTTATCAAAATCTACACGATAGTCATACTTCTGTTGTTGAGGAATCTCTACCGGATTAGTAGGGTTGATGCTAATTTTCTTTACCTATCTTTTAAGTTGTACATCAAAGTTTACCAAATTAGCATACTATACTGGATAAGTTGTTGGGCTTATGAAAGAAATGACCTAATGGCAAGGAAAAATAACGCTTCGCCGCCCCCTTTATGCTATTTACCCGAACGTGCTTCATTCTTCAACATTCCATCCAAAATCAGTGAAATTTGAGGCAGAAGCAAGCCAATGAAATTTTTAGCCAAAATATAACTTTGGTTGATTCTTTTTATGGTGATTTCAAATATACATATATTGTAGAATATACTTTTATGTGGATTGTAATTTTCTGTCACAACCCACAATTTCACCAACAGTCATGATGATACCTAACACACTGGCTAGACGAGCAAATCATGCAACTATCTAATCTATGCATAAATAAAGCATTATATAAAGTCTAAATGAGATTCATAGCATAATAAAGTCTAAAACTCATGCAAATACGAGAAACAGTAATACATCCCCCTAGAAACTAGTATCAACGAGTACATGAGCTCTTAGAGTATCAAAATATAACAACCTGAAATAAATACATAATTGTCTAAAATAAATAACAGCTCTAACGCGTGAAAGAAGATGTGATTTCGAGGCCTGCATATATATAAGCTGCATCACCTCAAGTCTCCCGAGTATAACTATAAATCTACTCCTTATCTCTACCGGTACCAACACTTGGATTAGCACAGAATGTTCAAAAGTGTAGTATAAGTATAAGTTATCCAATATACCCAGTAAGTATCAAAACTAACATCGGTGAAGTCATGGCGAGATTGGCCAACTGAGACTTACTATCATAACCTAAACAGTCCGTAAATAAATACAACACAAAAATCTAGCAAAAATAGTGTACAAGATGATCATGTGTACAACTAAAAAAGATAATATAATGCTTTCAGATAAAAATGATCAAAGTGTATACTGGTATATCAAATCAACATATAAAGATGATATGCATCACAAAACATTGTTATAAACGCTAACAATGTGAATCTATAATGTCTATGCATGAATAAGTCTCACTACCATCATCCGACACTCTTCAAATGTCCAACAAATCTAGGCACATAGGGCCCGAGGTACAATAAATGATCACCTAACTCTGGAGGGATGAACTCAAATTCATGCACCACATGAACAACTCAATGTGCATAATATTGTCTGCACGGATAACTCATGTGTCATAGTATAATCTGCACGGATCATTCATATATCATAGTCATCTTAACCATACTAATAACTCACGTGCATGCCTTAATCTCAGTCCATTTAAGAGTCTTCATATGCAAAATGTATGCGTATGTACATAAATGATGTGTATGGACATGAGAAGATAAACATGTAGAGGTGTATGTATGTGAACATTATGACTACGACTAAAACATGTAGGACATGATGCCAAAATAGTCATTGTGGATCAACAACTAATCAAAATCCTAAACAAGGTTTCTAACATGATTAAGAGAACTCACATAGTCATACAAGAGAAATAACATATCATAAATGACATATGATATCATTCAAAGATATAAACTAGCCTAAAAATCTACCTTGAACATGAAAAACCTGTATACACTCGCTACCACATATTTACGCCCTTAATATATAACAATTAATCAAACAATCTCAATTTTCTAAGGTGGATTCTCTCAAGACAAGTTTAGGAAGAAATTTACCTTTTGCAAGCCAAATCAACATTCCAATACCGCATTTCTTTAGAAATCTTATCCAATCGGCTCAAATCTAACTAATAATTCTCAATAAGGAATCAAATCCAAACCATAAAGCTTCAAGGTGTGTTTGGTATGACGGAAAATATTTTCCCAAAAAATATTTTCTTGAAAAATAAATAGTAATCCTATTCATTTTTGGGTGCTTGGTACGCAAATTAAGGAAAATGACTTCTCAAGAGTATTCATAATAATTTAGATATAATAAACATGGAGTCCTAAACTTTCAAACCAACAACTTTCTCGACCCACAAATTCCATAAACTTTTGAACTGCTAAACTTTCGAAATCGCAGAATTTCAAACCCGTAAACTTCCAAACAGATAAACCTCCGAACTCATAATTTTGGAACAAATTTTGAGCCTTTAAATTGATAACTAATAAAATTAAAACTAAAAAATATATTTAATTTTTTTCTAGGGGAGGGGGATGGGGAGGGGGGTTGTTGCCGTAAAATGAAAAAAATTAAAATTTAAATTACAAATAAAAAAATAAAATTTTTTTGTGTGTAGGGGGCAGGGTGGCCAGTTAGGGTGGGTGCTGCAAAAAATGAAAAAATAAAATTTAAAATTACAAAAAAAAAAGGTAAAAAAAAATATTTTTTTTTTGCGGAGGAAAGGGAAGGGGCGGGGTGATGAAGGGGTAGTAGGGTGAGTGGTAACGGAAAATTGAAATTTGAAAAAAAACCCTTTTTCTTGGAGGGGGTGGGGTGGGGTGGGTTGGTGCGCGTAGGGACAATTGAGAAGGAGCTTTAGAAAATATTTTTCCTTCTCTTGATAAGGAAAATATTTTTCTCAAATTGAAGGAAAATGAATTGATAAAGAAAATATTTTTCAAAATATTTAAGCCAAACAAATATGAAAAAACTTGAAAATATTTTTCGAAAATACCAAACACGCCCTCAATCTTTAATTACTTTTCAAAAAATTAACAAAACTTAACTCGGGCCTGCTTTGTCAATACCCGAGTCTATGACCAGATGCCATTGACCCATAACCCCACATGTTCAAATATATAATTTGTTTCCAGATTTGAGTAAAATTCGTACTTAAAATTTAAAATATACTTTCTTATCTTCCAAGCAAAATTTCTCTTTTCTTTTTTAAAATTTCTTGTTTTAGTATATATATATATATATATATATATATATATATATATATATATATATATATATATATATATATGTTAAGTCTATATTAAAGGTGTCTAACGGGTGGACCGGGCGGGGCCGGGCCGGGCCCAATTTTTAAAACCCATACGGGTTCCTTACCGGGCCGGTTCCGGGCTCCTTCATAACGGGCTTAACGGGTTGGGGTATTTTCGGGTAAAAATTGACCCGTACGGGTTACGAGTTAAAGGGGCCGGGCCGGGCCGGGTTTAACGTTTTTTTTTATTTATAATTTTGTATAACTCTTGTAATTTATTTGAAGAACACAAAGTAAATAAGAAACACTTGCACTTATAAAGTTTCAATGTAAGACTTTAAGTTTGTATTTCAAAAATAAGTTAGACTTATAAAGTTTCAATTTAAGAGTTTAAGTTAGAATTTAAAAATTAAAGTTTCAATTTAAGACTTTAAGTTTGAAACTTTGAATTTAAAAATTGAAGTTTCAAATTTCAATTTAAGACTTTAAGTTTGAATTTCTAAATAAAAGTTTCAATTTAACACTTTAAGTTTGATTTTCAAAATTAAAGTTTCAATTTAAGAATTTAAGTTTGAAACTTTAAATTTGAAATTCAAACTTAAAGTGTTAAAGTTTCAATTTAAGACTTTAAGTTTGAATTTCAAAATTAAAGTGTTAAAGTTTCAATTTAACAGTTTAAGTTTGAATTTCAAATTTAAAGTTTCAATTTAAGTTATATTAAGAATTTGTATTACTTTAAAATATAAATTAAAGAATAGAAGGAATATGAGAAAAATTACACTTGCTGCAAATTGCAAGTGCTTCTTTTATTTCATATTTCATAACTCAATTTTGAAACTTACAAATTGAATGTTTACATCTTTAAGACTTGAACAAATAACAATAAGTAAATTCAAATATTTTGTATTGCCCTGCTAAGTTCATCATAATCAAATCATATCTAAAAGCTATAATACGTTTTTGCATACAAGTATTATCATCTATCCAATGGCATATAACAGTAACATATTCACGTCCATTAACAGCTTGACCAATATCATAAGTTAGAGATACTCTACAAGGAAGTTTTTCAAACAAATAACGTAAATATGTTTGATATTGTCCGTGAAGTCTGAAAATATCAACTCTACAAGTACTCCTAGGTATACCTTTAAATAATGGATTGTATATTCTTTGAATATACGTAACATAATATGACGAAGAAGCAAAAGAAAAAGGTAGACAACCTAAAGCAATCATTTCGCTAATTCCTCACGATCCATCATTTTATCATATTTTACTAACCCTCCAGTAGTAGGGTTAATGGTTGTTTGATTTTCATCACCATCTAGGCCCCATTCTATCGTGTGTGAAACTCTCATATGCCTACTAAGCGTTCCAGTTCCCCTTAAATTTCTTCTAGTCAAATGTTTAAATGAATCTTTACAAATTTTGCATCTAACTCTATCAGAACCTTTAATTAATTCAAAAAATTCCAAACCTTACTTCTTTTTCTACGATTAGTCGTCGGAGCAGTAGGTGGTCTACCACTAGTGCCACGACCACCACCCCTTGTAGCAACTCCAACACTACCTACGTCAGCACTAGGTGCACTAGTAGGTGTAGCAGGTATATCTTCTTCTATTCCTATTTCATTATCTTCTATTCCATAATCTTCTTGTAATTGATCATAATCTATATTTTCATTAGGCGATGTTTCAAGAACAATAGATATTGGGGTACTATTACTACCAGATGCTCAAGAATTACCTCTACTTTTACTTCCCCTACCAGTAACTTTTCTACACGCTTTTTTAGCAGCACTAAACATATTGTGAAATTTAAGGAATAAGCACAAAATAAATATGCAATTAAAATATTAATAAGAGAAAGAGTTGGAGGGAGTGCACCGAATTGGAGCACTTGGTTATGCAATTTCGAATTTCCGATGTTACCACGAACAAACGTCAAGCCAATATTCCAACTTGAAGTTCAAAACCCGAATGATAAAATACTATAATTGAATTTCAATTATTCAAGAAAAATGAGCCCAATAAATTCGAAGATGAAATGAGAAATTATTAAGACTTGAAGTCTTGAACTAGATAATTAGAGAATAGGTGAATGAGAGAATTTGAGATTGAGAAATGAATTTTGAGTGAGAAATGAAGAAGAGGAGGGGGGTATGTATAGATTTACATAAGGCTACTTTTATAAATTAAAAATGTGTTAAAAATAAAAAATAAATGGCTAAAAGTGTAATAGATCCGTTGGCCAACATATTTCTGCTGTTATAGCCGTTTGGGTGGGACCCAGTGGTCAGAAAATTGAAAATTTCAAAAAAAAATAATAATAATTTTTGACCGTTGAACCGGGTCGGTTTACCCCTTAAGGGTACTGTTTAGCCGGACCGGTCCTTACCAGTTCCGATTAATCGTTCCTGTAATTAATCCGTAACAAACCCCTACCCCCTTAAAACCCAGCCCACCGGCCCCCTTCCTACCGGTCCGGGCCGGTTCTGATTTCTACCGGTTTGGGCCGGTTCGGAACCGGTCCAACCGGCCCGTTTAACCGGTTTAGTCTATATATTATGTGTTAAATATATATATATATATATATATATATATATATATATATATATATATATATATATAATTGTGTAATAATTTTTATTACCAAAAATGACATATCTTTATTAGTCTTCTTCCCCCCAATGGAATGAGCACAATAAGATACTAATACCACCATTAAAAGGAAAAAAAAACTAAAAGAAGATGTGCCAAAGTACAATTTACAATACAATCTACATTGTATCTCTAACAAATCTCATAAATCCTTCAAGGTTTGGTGGAGGTTCCGTTGGTGGTGGTGGAAAAGAAGCTTGTTCATCACCACTTCTGTGACGGCCCGGCCCGTCGTCATGGGAATTACTACCCCGTTACCTTGCATTTATGTGTTTTATGCTTTTATATTAGTGTTAGAGTCTATCGGGTGAATTAGGAGTGATTTTGGATAAAAATGAGGCATATAGCCTTTTTGAAGGAAGCTTGAATGTGGAAAGTCAACATGGAGTTGACTATTTAGTTAGAGGGCTCGGAATCGGATTCTGATGATTCGGTTAGTTACGGTAGGTGATTTGTGACTTAGGGGAGCGATCAAAATTGAATTTGGAGGTCCGATGTAGAAATAGGCTTGAATTGGCTAAGGTTGAATTTTGGTGAAATCCGAACGGTAGGTGAGATTTTGATCCGGGGTCGAAATGGAATTCTGACAATTCCTGTAGTTTCGTTATGTGATTTTAAATATGTCCGCAAATTTTCAGGTCATTCGGACGTTGTTTGGTCGGGTTTTTGATTGAATGTTAGTTTCGGAAGTTTTGAAGAAACATAGGCTTGAACCCGTGTGAAAATGGTGATTTTGATGTATAGGTGTGACGACCCAAAGGGTCATAACTTGTTTTATTAATCATTTCGAGCTTCTGAGGCTTTGAAAACCTCATTCTATATTGCCTCGATTTACGTGCACGATCCGGGCATGTAGCCGGAAAGTGTTTGTGATAGAAAATATGAATTCTATGAGAAATTTGGAGAAAAATGATATTAATATTGATATAGTTGACTTCGGTCAACATTTTTTGTAAACAGACCCGAACCCGAGATTGGATGGTCCCGGAAGGTCCGTAGGAAAATATGGGACTTGGACATGCGTCCGGAGTCGAATTCCGAGGCCTAGAGCCCAAGTTATGAATTTTTCTGTGAAATTGTTTTTGATGTAATTATTAAAGGAAAATAAATTAATTGACCTTGGTATCGGGCTCGTATTTTGGTTCTGACGTCCGATACAAGTCTTAAATATTATATATGTGCTTTCTGCAAAGTTTGGTGACATTTGGATGTCGTTTGATATGTTTTGGACCTCGAGTTCCAAGTTTGAAAGTTTTGAAAACCAAAAGAATGAAAATCATGAACTTGAGGCTTGATTTGATGAAAACGATGTGATATTGGTGATGTGATCGTACGAACAAGTTTGTATGATATTCTAGGAGGTGTTGGTATTTTTGGTTGAGGTCTCGGAGGCCTCGGGGTGATTTCGGATGGTTAACAGGAACTTTTGAAGTTGGAAAACTTCATAATAGGCGAAGATGTAAATGAGTGTGCACAAGACCTCACTTTAAACGATCATATCTCCCGTTATATAAAGAGGTATGTGACCCACAACCTATCAAATTAAAGCCTATTGAGTCTAGTTTCCAATGCAACAAACCGTGAGTCATTTGGAGGTGTATACAGAAAGTTATGACCTTTTTACTGGGCATGTGTCAGTAGCGCGGCCTTAGCGCGGGAGCGCTAGTAGCCCGCGCTAATGGGTTATTTTCTGCCTCAACCCGCGCTAATTAGCGCGGGCGCACTAGTAGCAGGCCCTAAATATACCTAAGGACGAGAAATGACAGAACATGAGTCATTTCTCAAGCCTAGGGCTTCCCCAACACCCCCAATTCGACCAAGGCACTCAATTGCACTCCTAAGGTAAGCTTTTAAGTGTGTTTTCATGGTGATTTCTCTTCTCAATCACTAGTTACAACATGATTTTGGTTGGATTTCATAGGATTTCTTCAAAATCTCAAGAACACCCCAAAGTTGTCTTTCAAGATTTGATCTACAAGAGGTAATCCTACACCTTAGACTTACACATATGGTGTTATTATGGGAATATGAGTATGAATCAAGTATTACAACTTATAGTATGGTTGTTGGAAGCCATAAGTCCCCAATTTAAATACATGAACATGGTAGGGATTTAAATGTGTATATTTGTTGGAATTTTGTTGGTGTGGGTGTGAATGGTTGACCACACACATGATGTTAGGAGTATAAATTGCTAAAGAATGATAGGGAGATGAATCGTTGGTTAATGGTGATAGTTGGAGGAACCAATGCTATAGTTAAGAGGTGTAAATATTTATGCCTGCAAGATGTTTGATAATAGGCCTAGATGGCACAAGTTATGGGATTTATGACTAATATTGGCCCTATTGAATGTGGTATTGTAGATTGAAGTTACATAACTATATTAGATCATTGTAGTATCATTAAGGGACGAATTTCAGATATGTACGGCTAAACCCCATCTTTTAGAAATCAAACTTCATCGATACTTGCATGAATTTGGATAGATTGGAAGCGCGAGGAGGCCGGTTGAGGAGCAAAGGCGTCGTGGACTAGAATTCTCGCCGGTTTGAGATTCGGCATCCGAGGTGATTGAATTGCAAGGCATTGCTACGGATTGAATTGTTCGTAAACTTTCGAGGTAAGTGTTTGTTCTATCCTAGCTTGAGGGAATAGGATTGTGTGCTATGTGCTATGTGATCGAGTGCGGTGTATGTGTGACGAGCATCCATACATTGGCTTCTTGCATGACCGTGAGTCGTTGTTAATACTTTTGGTGAGACATATATTAAAGATAAATTGTTGAACCCTTGCCGGGTTGTAGAATTGTTATTGTTCTCCCTTGCCGGGACTTTGTTGTGATGATTATTGTGTCCCTTGCAGGGACGGTTCATGATTTATTGTTTTCATTCCTTGCCCTTAACTGTGATTGTTATTTGGGTGAGGAAGAGTGATAATGCACAAAGGGTGATGCCGTGCCTTGATTTATTGTTTATGCACGAAGGTTAATGTCGTGCCTTGATTTATTGTTTATGCACGAAGGTTAATGCCGTGCCTTGATTTATTGTTTATGCACGAAGGTTAATGCCGTGCCTTGTTATTGATTATGCACGAAGGTTAATGTCGTGCCATGTTATTGATTATGCACGAAGGATCATGCCGTGCCTTGTTATTGCCTTGTTATTGAACCATGTACGAAGGATCATGCCGTACCATGGATGTGAGGATGAGAGTAAAAGCACGAAGGGTGATGCCGTGCACTTTATTTGCTTATTTGGTGAGGATGAGAGTAAAAGCACGAAGGGTGATGCGTGCAACTACTTGCTATTCCTTGACTTGATATTAATTATTTTTCCATTATACTTTATTTTCCTTGTGGACTTATTAACTCTGTTGTTAATTGTTGAGTTCTTTTGAGATATTCCTTATTGCGTTATTACTTGTTTATTTCTCGTTATCTTGTAGTATACATATATATAGAACCGCACAGGTTTATGTGGGTGTCTGGTCCTAGGCTTGTCACTACTTCGCCGGGATAGGCCAGGCACTTACCAGCACATGGGGTCGGTTGTGCTGATACTGCACTTCTGTGCGTTTTTGCACAGGTCCAGGTTTCGATCAGGAGCAGCAGCAGTAGATCTTTTGCGTGGGAGTTGATCATATTTGAGACCGAGGTAGCTTGCAGACGTCCGCAGGCCCGGCGTCTCTCTCTTTACTTATGTTACTAGCTGTAGTCTCTTTGTTCCGAGACAAACAGATTATGTTATATTTCTTTCAGACTTTTATGTGTAGTATTCAGTAGTAGTTCGTGAGTTGGTGACTCCACGTCTTAGGTAGAGGATTTCAGCATCAGAAACCTTGAAACTACTTATTTTCTATTTTTATAAGTCTTTCGCACTTGTTAAATTAAGATTATGATATTGGTTATTAATTTGAGTATAAAATATTATTAAACAGGATAGTGTGAATAAAGAGGCTTGCCTAGCTACCACGAGTAGGCGCCATCACGATCCCGATGTTGGGGGAAAATCCGGGTCGTGACAATAGGATGGTGTTTTTACAATTGGAACAAGTTCGTATCGTGTTTTGGAGTATGTTAGTGGTTTTTGTTGGGGTCCCGGGGGCCTCGGGGTGAATCCAGACCATCATCCGGGCATTTTTTAGCCTTAAAAGTCTGCAGAAATTGCAGCTGCATTGCAGCAAAGTTTAAGCCTTCACGTTCGCGAGTCAAGGCCCGCGTTCACGTAGGCAGGGTCCAGTTGGTCATCGCGTTCGCGGGGATGGGTGTCGCGTTCACGTAAGAGGAAGCAGGGAAGCTTCGCGTTCGCGTCCAAGTGTGTCGCGTTCGCGTAGAAGGAGAAGGAGAAGCATTGTGTTCGCGTCAACAAGGTCGCATTCACGAAGGGTTAGCCAGTCTGTGCATCGCGGACGCGTGTGGAGTCACGCGAACGCGTAGAGTAAATGGGTCAGGCAGTGCGTTTAATTACAGAACACAGATGAGTCGCGTTTTTAGTGATAAAACCTCCATTTTTGAGTTCTAGAGAGAGAGACTCACGGGAGATTGCTGGGAATTCATCGGGTACTCGTTGGAGGTAAGTTTTATGGCCTAATTACAGTATATTATCATGACATCTTTGGGTATTTCTCTGTAAATGGAAGATTAAAGGGGGTTTTAGCCCTAGGCCTAAAATTATAGAAAATCACTGATTTGAATGGGCAAATGGAGTCCGAATTTGGTAAATTTTATATGCTTATACTCGCGTTGAGATGAGGGTTCCGAATATGTGACTTTTGTAATTTTTCAAGAAGCGTACCGAAAGTCAGGTTTTGACAACTTTGTGAATTTTGGTGTAAATTGAGTTGTTTCGACTGGGTATCATTCCATTGGCCTAATTTGATGTGTTTCTACTATATTTGATCAGATTCTACGCGTGCGAAGCTTGATTCTCGTGGCAAGGGCATCGCGGACTAGCCGTCGAGCTGTATTATGGTGAGTAATAGATGTGGGTGATGACCAGCGGGTTCGAAATCCCGGTATACCACTTTGTGACGCTGTATAGCGGCGAGACACGTACTCTCTTGTGAGTGCGGGGTCGATTGTGATTTGGGGACTATGGCTTAGTCCAACTTGTTGATACTGTATTATGATATTGGCTATTCTTGAGCCGTCGAACCTCCTTCTCGGATGGTTGCGTGTTATATTGTGATATTGGCTACTCTTGAGCCGTTGAACCTACTTTTTGGATGGTCGAGTATATTTATGGGCTGTGAGCCAATTATTGGGATCCTGCGAGGATCGTTATCATTGTCCTGTGATATTGACATGCTAGTTTTACTACCAGCCCGTAGCTATTACTGTTATCATGATATTTCCAATCTCTGGAACTTGACATTTACTATTTTCAACTGAAAAATGATAAAAGAGTTTTCAAAACTACTTTTGAGTCTGCGAGGCTGCATTTGCATATTAGCTGACTGGTAATAGATCGGGATGCGCGCCGCAATGTATATTCATGATATTACGCTTGGGTTGTAGGAGCCCCTTCGGAGTCTGAACCCCCACAGTGAGCACGGGTACCCAAATTGGATCGGGCTACGCGCCGTAGAGTTCATTTCATGCATTGCATTGCATTTAGCTACATCTGCTAGCTGTTATACTATGTTGTTGATACTTGTTGGTACTTTATTGTTGATATTGAACTGTTACAGGGTATTGGTTATAGATTTACATAGTGCTTTATTGTGGATTTCTTATCTACGCTGTCTTACCCCTGTTTATTACTACTGAGTCTGGCAGTACTAATTTTACTCCCTGCACCTTGTGTGCAGATCTAGGTACCTCTCAGCAGTCCTGATCCGGTAGCTGTTCGAGGCAATTACTGTGGGATAATCGAGGTAGCTGCACAGTCTGCAGGACCCGATATTCCTTCATACTGTCTTTTGATTTCATATTTTCTATTTCATTCCGCACTTGGTATCATGTAAAACAATATTACACTTATGTTATCTGTAGAGGCTCTTGACTCTTGACCCCTCGGTCTTTGGGGAGTTGTACTGTTTTGGGACTTGGTTCCTGGTTTGGTATTTCTATAAATGTTGACTTATAATTATTATGCCTAAGTTGGATAAAGTGAGCTCATAGCTCCGTAATTGTTGTTGATTGGTCGGGCTGGCCTAGCAGTGTGCTGGGCACCATCACGATCGGGTTTGGGGTCGTGACAACTTCCCAGCGAAGCAGCATCCTCTGTAAGTTCAGCTATCATTTCTTCATAAGCTTCATCCACTTCCGGTTGTGATTCCGCAAGTCCAAAGTTTATTCTTTCCGAGCGGATCCAATCTCTAATAGCATTGATTTTTCCAAGCTCTCCCTCATAAATGATCTATGATCACCTATTTGAAGTCTTGCTTGACTGAAGGCGCTCTTTGATGCAACAGTTGAAGCTTGAATTGAGAAAATATCGCGAGCAATCCTTGCAAGAACAGGAAAATATTTTTCCCTTAACTTCCACCATTCCAAAAGCTCAAAACTCCCGCTTGGGTTCTCCTTCTCAAGTCCCTGCGACAAATAAACTTGAAGCTCATTTAGATGAGAAGTTTCATCATAATTATCTCCTTGAGAACCCCTAAACTCCGTCCAAGATTTAAGTGCCTTCAAGCCCGCGACTCTTTTAGACGACTGTGAAGTAGACGAAGTAGGGGTTGGAACATTTGGCCTAGAATGTTCTAAGGATAGGTGGTATGCATTATATATTATTTGAGTATTAATTTTAATTGATGTTTTTGCATCTGCAAGTGTAGCACGTTCCTCTACTGAAAGATCTAAAGCCCTATAAATATTTGTATACTAAAAATGAGGACCTCCTAATTTCATTGTAGGGTTTAACATTGCAGTTACACCATAAATAGGGGGGATAGGAAAAAAATATATTTTAAACTTTTCTTTCATTGTATTTATAGCAACAACAACAACAACAACAACCCAGTATATTCCCACAAGGTGGGGTCTGGGGAGGGTAATATGTAGACAGGCCTTACCTCTACTCGAGAGGGCAGAGAGGCTGTTTCCAATCGACCCTCAGCGCATTGAAAAGAAAGGCAAACAAAAATAAAAACCGCATTAGTTATACCAGCATACATCGCAAAAAATTGTCTAAACATAAGAGGCATAAATACCATCAATAAGCAGATAATTTAATTTATAGCAAATTGATAAATTTTTCCACCCTCCAAAAAATTCATAAATAATTCACATAAGGCTGCAATATAAACTAAACAGTTTGAAATAGTTGGATAATATTGTCCGGAAAATACATTTGTAGCAGCTTGAAAATGTTCTAAAAAATTTATAAGAATTTTAACATTTGTCCAATCTTGGGTTGTAAGCATTTCATCATCATCCACACCCCCAACCCGAGCATTGAACGTTGCATTAATTGGGTTCCTATATTCGTAAGCAACTACTAAACTTTCGTACATATAGTTCCATCTAGTGGGGCAAGGTTTAAGAACCTTTCTTTCTCTAAGGCCATATTCATCACATTTTTTAAAATACTCCCTAAGTCTACTTCTACGGTTAGAATAAAAAAGCCAATTAAGAGCCATTCTAACCTTTTCAATTTCTAAATTTAAAATTCGCATACCATCACCGACAATTAAATGATAAATATGACAAATACATCTAATATGAAATATATTACTAAATGTAGGATTTAATGTTGTTGTAAGAATGCCTACTGCACTAGTATTGCTAGAAGCATTATCCATAGAAATTGACATTATTTTATCACTAATACAAAAATATCTACAAATATCTCCAACAGTGTTAGCGATAAACTTACCCGTGTGACGTGAATTAATTATTCTATACGCAAGAATGCATTTTTGCATTATCCACTTCTCATCTATCCAGTGACTAGTAACAGTTAGGTAGTCACAATCGTTATTACTTCTACCAATATCAGTGGTAATAGAAATTCAATTACTTATATGACTAAATAAATACCGCAAATATTATTCGTATTCGTGTTTAAATTTATAAATATCGGCCTTTACTGTTGCACGAGGCCAACCTTTATAAGTAGGATTAAAAACTTTTCTAATATAATGCACAAAATTAGGATTAGAAGGAAAAGTATATTGTAAACACATAACGGTAACCATCTTTGCTAATTCTTCCCTATCTTTATTTGGATCATAAGATAAAATATCTTCGGTGACAGTGTTAATTCCAGGTTGAACTAGATTTGAACATGTACTAGGGTTACCCGCATTATCTACACTTGTCCCCTCTAGCTGTGCTTTCAATTTGTAATATTTAACTTTTTCACTAGGGTGTGTTAGTATGTGCCTAGTCAAACTACCCGTGCCACTACGGTCTCCAGTAAATTTATGCACCAATAATTTTTTACAATTATTACACTGAGCCCTATTTTGTTCTCTTAGTTGAGTAAAAAATTTTCAAACTTGTCACGACCCGGATTTCCCACCATCGGGAGTCATGATGGCGCCTACTAGTGGAATCTAGGCAAGCCAAATATTACTTACATTTCCATTAGTTACCAAACTCTTGTTAAGACTTTAAAATTGAAAACATATAAATTACAACGGAATAATTAAACTTAGCGGAAGACTTAGTCAATCTTATCAAATATGATAAAGAAACCCAAACATGATACACTACCCAAGACTGGTGTCACAATACTCACGAACTTCTAAGAATAATACACACAATTGTTTGAAAGAAAATATAAACTGTTTATCTCGAATACATGAGATAACAGAATAAAATATATAGATAGAAGAGACAACGGGTCCTGCGGACGCCTGCAAGGCTACCTCATAGACTCAGTAGCCGGAATATCCACAATCGCTACTGCCGCTGCTGTTGTCCGTAACCTGTATCTGCGCAAAAAGAGCGCAGAGTATAGTATCAGCACAATCGACCCCATGTGCTGGTAAGTGCCTGGCCTATCCCAGCGAAATAGTGGCGAGACTAAGGCCAGTCACCCACATAAACCTGTACAGTTGCAATATATACATATACAAAACATTTATAAGGAAAGACTCTGTTATGAAATAACAGTCAATAACTCATAATATCCAGAGTAATCTAGTCAACAGGATAAATCTTACTTTCATGTCTCAATTTCTTTTTCATTTCATATCTCGTAGTAGGCGTACTACCCGCTCCCAACTGTAACAATAAATTATATCTTGTGGTAGGCGTACCACCCGCTCCCAATTGTATCAATAAGTTATATCTTGTGGTAGGCGTACCACCCGCTCCCACCTGTATCAATAGGCTACCGGCAACTATGGCCAATGCCAAGATTTTAAATCACTTTGTGGTCGGCGTGCCACACGATCCCATTTCTTATAATATAAGTGGTCGGCGCGCCACACAATCCCAATTCATATATATATATATATATATATATATATATATATATATATATATATATATATATATATATATATATATATATATATTACCGGCAATTGAACTAATAATTTCTGCATCAACAATATTTATAATTATCGGCTTCGAACCAATAATTGATAATAATTCAACAATTTATCTCCGTTACCGGTGTGACACCAATAACTCTTAATCAACAATTCATACACAACTAGATTCCTATTCCTTCAAGCTAGGATAGAACAAACACTTACCTCGAATATTTACGAACAATTCAATCGTGGCAATGCCTTTTCCTTTCAAATTTGGCTCCAATCCAATCGTATCTATTCACAATTGATTTAATATCATCAATACTACTCAACAAACTAATTCATATGGTCAATTACAATTTTTACAACATTCTGCCCGGAATAGTGAATATCGACTCCGGGCCCACATGGTCGGAACTCGGGGTTCGGACTAGAATCCGGTTACCCATTCCCCCACGAGTTCAAGTATACGATTTGTTTCAAAATCGGACCTCAATTCGAGGTCCAATTACCCAATTCATGAAAAACCCTATATTCTACCAAAAATAAGAAATTCTACCATGAAAACCTTTGATTTCTATTGAAAAACATGTTTAATGTTGTTAGGAATTGAAAGAATTAAGAAAAAAGTGACTTACAATTGCTTTGAAGAAGAGGGAGTTCGTGAAAAATCGCCAATGGATGTTTTTGGGTTGTGAAATGTGAAAAATGAAGTTGGAAATCGTGATTTACAGGTCTCTGTGTTTGCATTTGCGAACAGGGGTTCGCAATTGCGAACCCCGACCAATTTCTGGAGTTTGAAAAATAAGCTAAGGATGGGAAGTTCGCATTTGCGAACTTTTGTTCGCATTTGCGAAGCCAAGGCAAATGCTGGGAGGTTCGCATTTGCGACATAATGTTCGCATTTGCGAACAAGGCTGGATTCAAGGGATGTTCGCATTTGCGACAGGAGCTTTGCATTTGCGAAGCCAAGCGGTTAAGGGAGGGCCTCGCAATTGCGAGGTTTTGCTCGCAATTGCGAACCAAGCAGTCAAGGACACCCCTTCGCATTTGCGAACCCAGCCTTGACCTGTCACTTTCGCATTTGCGAGAAATCCTTCGCAAATGCGAAGCCAACAGCTGAGTGAAAAACCAGCAGACCAAAAATTAAGAAATTGATCCAACGGCCTATCAAATCGTTACCCGAGCCCCCGGGATCCAAACCAAACATGTACACAACATCAAAAACTCATTACAAACTTGTTCGTGCGATCACATCGCCAATATCACATCGTATTCATCAAATCAAGCCTCAAGTTCATGATTTTCATACTTTTGGTTTTCAAAACTTTCAAACTTGGAACTCAAGGTCCAAAACATATCAAACGACATCCGAATGTCACCAAACTTTGCAGAAAGCACATATATAATATTTAAGACTTGTACCGGGCGTCGGAACCAAAATACGAGCCCGATACCAATGTCAATTAATTCATTTTCCTTTAACAATTACATCAAAAACAATTTCACAGAAAATTTCATAACTTGGGCTCTAGGCCTCAGAATTCGACTCCGGACGCATGTCTAAGTCCCATATTTTCCTACGGACCTTTCGGGACCATCCAATCTTGGGTCCGGGTCCGTTTACCAAAAAAGTTGACCGAAGTCAACCATATCAATATTAATATCATTTTTCTCCAAATTTCTCATAGAATTCATATTTTCTATCACAAAATCTTTCCGGCCACATGCCCGGATCGTGCACGTAAATCGAGGCAACATAAAATGAGGTTTTCAAGGTCTCAGAAGCTCGAAATGATTAATAAAATAAGTGATGACCCTTTGGGTCGTCACAAAACTAATGACGTTTCTTGGCGTTTAGAAGATTGTCTACTAAAAGTAGGTGTTTGTACATGTGGGTCTTGTGGTGCATCAGTTGGGTTATTAGTCGGACTAGTAGGTGTATCATCTAAATCATGTTGGATTTCATCAAAATCCTGTTGGGTTCAATCTAAATCCTGTTGGGTTTCATCAAAATCCCGTTGGGTTTCATCAAAATTTAGTTGCCTATGAACTTTTAAATTAAGATAAAGAGTAGTCATAATTTCGTTATCTAATTGATCTTCTCGTGTAATATTATGGCAAAATTCAGAATCCGTAAATTGAAAACAAGGATTATCACTATCAAGAATAATTGGATCACCAGGACAGGTAACGAGAGTAGGTCGGGGAATCGGGGGGGGGGGGATAGGATAGTTGATTGACGACTACTTTCACCTATTTTAGCTTTTGCCGTACCACAATAATTTTTTCAAAGAAAATGCTATATTAATTATAATTATGCAAACTAAAGCACACAAAATATATTCTTAAAAATTAAGAGTTGGAACGAGTTTACCAAATTGCCGAACAACTTCTTCAAAATTGAAAATTGAAACTCGTTGAAGACTTAAAGACTTCAATTCACAAAATTTCACAAAATTAGAATAATAATATAAATAATTATATAAGAGAAATTGGATATAGATTGAGAGAGATTGATGAATTGGTGAGTAAAAATGAAAGAATAAGGGGGTATTTATAGTTGAGAATTGGGAAAAAGTGTAATTATATAAAGTTTGGGGGCCATTTGACTATTTTTGCAAGTGCCAAACGGTCAAATTGGCATCCCCAACGGCTATTTCTGAAAATTTGACCATTTGGCAATTTTTTTAATTTTTTTTTTTAAAAATTTGACCGTTGGGACCGGCCCAGGACCGCTACCCGGTCCCGATCTCGTGGGCTCCCAGGTAAGAACCGGCCCGCCACAGGCCTTGAAGACCACATGGGCCCGGCCCACCAGGACTGCAGTCCCAATTCGGGCCCGGTCCGAAACCGGCCCACAATACAGCATTACTTCAGGAGGCTATGGAATTACAAAGGCGAAGATAGCGCATTGTTCTTTGCTTTTATAGGGCTGAACGAAAAACCCTAGGTTTTAAAGGATTTAAAGCACGGATCACTGTGCTCAACCTGGGAACACAGTTTTGAAGTATATAGCGACAAATAAATAGCAGTACAGTCGCAGAATAAATACAGCTTTTTGAACAGATGACGATTCAGCAAATTTTTCAAAAACAACTTCATACCAATAGTACAAACAAAGCCTATTCGCTAATTGACATTGTGGATAATCGATATTACATCAGATGCACTGTAAATTGATAAGCGGGAAGCAGCCTACTCCATGTACTACAACAGCTAAAGGGCCTCCAAAACCAGCAGGGACTATTTATTTAAGTAGAAAGGATTTCATTCTCTTAAACATTGAAGACTAAATAACTCATCGCATTCCAAATCAGCGCACATATTGATCATCCAATTAGCAATTAGATGCGCCGCTTCTTTGGGAGGCGGCATCCATTATGGGGACGCCGTGTTGTGTCCTCAATGAATACCACTGGATTCTTATCTCCACGAGAATGAGTATAGCCCTCTCTGAAGCTCAGAATTGCTTGTTTCTTTTTCTTAAAGAAAGTAAAGCCATTTACTTTCATGACCACTGACCTCAAGCCCCGGTCTCTGGCTTCACGCCCGACATGTTCTGCAGTTGATTCAGCAGCGTATCTTGCAATTTTCGTTCCTTTCCCTGTTATCTTACCTGCAGTAGCCCCAAACTTTTTATTCCCTTTTGAATCCGTCACAGTAACAAAGGCGTTGTTGCGAAGAACCTTTATATGAACAATATCAGCATCCTGCTCGACATGATACCTAGACAGTGGAGCACCACCCAGAATACCCCTCGTATTGTCCTCCGTAAGTCCTCTAACAAAGTCCATTGGTCTAGAATTATTTCCCATCTCAGCTTCCTTTGGGCTTTCAGAATGTATGAAACACCTCCTCCCAGTATTATATGGTGAATAAACATTCATTCCCAGGACTGACTGCTGATTACTGAATATTTTGCTTTCAGTCTTCCCTTGAATACAGCAAAATGAATTATTGAGCCAAAAGTTCAAGAATTACTGCTTATCTAAGATCAGAATAAGAGACAAGGGCATATGCATGCCAGGTAGACACAATACTGTTTTGCAGCTGCATATTAAGAAGCTCGAAGAAACCAAGTACTCCCTCCGTTTCAGTAAAAGAATGAACCCTTTCTAAATTTGGAAACAATTTAGCTTAAACTTACAATTCTACCCTTAATGAGGAGCTTTTATAATCACACAAATTTTCTGGGCTGCTTTTTAACTTGTTTAGGACCATAAATTCCAAAAGTTTTCTTTTTTTCTTAAATTCCATGCCCAGTCAAACAGGTTCACATAAGTTGGAACAGGTTCACATAAATTGGAACGGAGGAAGTAAGAGAGATTCCTGGATCTACTAAATACAAGTGAGATAGAGATTGCAATAGATTCAAACACATCCACACAATTACAAATCACAAGGTTCTACCACTGCTGGATACAATTACCTTTCTATTACTCAAGACGATAGTAATGGAAACCCTAATTGTAAAATCCAGAAGTTCTGCTCCACTTTTTTAAGGTTGGTGGAATCATTTTTCTTTCTCCCACACTTGAAAGAGTAACAGAAAAATCCAACAGGACAGGGAAAACCAATAGAGCAACATGTAAGAGAGTCAATTTCAACAAGTTTCCCTGATGGAAAGATTTGACAAAATACTATGTGGACAACCAACAAGAAAACTTATTATTTGAAATTATTTTTTTTTTTAAAAGAAAGAGAAACAGAAGGAAGGATTATCCTTAATGTTTTTATTTCTCTTACCTACTAAAGCAACAAAACAAATAAAGTGAAATCACGGCAGGTACTCATTGGGGTCTCTAAATGTCTTTTACATGTTCTTATATGGAAGAACTACTCGATATGGTCTTGTGTCTTCCTTGCAGGACTTCTGTATCTCTTTATAATCCATATACTGATAGAAAGAGATGAAACACAAATAACACTAATCTTCTATCCTTTTTCTTTTTTTGAGAATGTAAGTAGCTTGTAAATTGAAAAGGAGAAATTGCCTAACACCAAGCTGGTGCTAAGTCTCTACAAGTTATCAGGAGGCTTCCACACAAAACGAAAAGGAGGGAATTCTGCAGTGACAAAACTGTGCTTGCAGGGAATCAATGAAATCTAACATACTTTCCATCATATGCATAAGGAGTCGATAAGAAAGTGCCACAGAAACTCAAGGGGAAGTTTTATAGAGCTATGCTTAGACCTGCCATGCTGTATGGGACAGAGCGTTAGCCGGTGAAGAAATCTCATGTTCAGAGAATGAAGATTGCGGAGATGAGGATGCTTAGGTGGATGTGCGGGCTCACCAGGTTAGATAAGATTAGGAACGAAGTTATTCGGGAGAAGGTGGGGGTGGCCCCAGTGGATGAGAAGATGCGAGAGGCGAGGCTTCGGTGGTTCGGGCATGTGCGGAGGAGAAGACCCGATGCCCCGGTGAGGAGTTGTGAGCGGCTAGCGGTGGTTGGTGTGAGGCGAGGCAGAGGGAGGCCTAAGAGATACTGAGGAGAGGTAATTAGGCAGGACATGGCCAGGATGCGGATTTCCGAGGACATGACCCTTGATAGGAAAGTATGGAGGTCTAGTATCAGGGTTGTAGGACAGGGGCTTCCAGATTTTTCGTACTCCTTTCCCGGGGTGGGTGACGCGTGGTAGGGCCTCCCATAGATGATTAGTTTGCGTTCTCTTATGGTAGTCATTTCTGGTAGTTACTGTTTTAATATTATTGCATGCCGGTTTATTTATGGTACATATGTCTCTTATGTTTAGTTAAATATTTATGCATTGTATGCTGGTGTAACTAATGCTGTTTTTGTTTGCCTTTCTTTTTTCCCTGCGCCGAGGGTTGATTGGAAATAGCCTCTCTGTTCTCTTGGGTAGAGGTAAGACCTGTCTTCATATTACCCTCCCCATACCCCACTTTGTGGGAATATACTGGGTTGTTGTTGTTGTTTCCATCATATGTATGTTACCTTTTATCTTCGTACCCCTAAACTCTCAAGCGCTCAGCTGAACTCTTCCATTTACTTGGATCAAAATTTATCCATAACATTTGAAAAAATTCAAAAATCTGCAAGCAAAAAAAAACCCAACTATCATCTTCCATTTTGATAGTCCAATTTAATAGATTAAACTTTGAGTTCTGCCCCCTTTACACTATCTATTGATCCTCCTCAGACTGTAGCTTTGGGAAGTCTTTGTTATCAAAGAATATGAATAGTTTATCTACAATGCAATCTCTAATCCTCTGATATAATTTTAATAAAAGTTCGCATGGAGAAACTTTCACTCTTCGACTGAGATTCAATAACTGAAAAGGTAATGCCTTACCCTACAACTTTGAGACTATCAAAGCTCATCATTCAACTTATATCAAGCATTAGTTTTGATCTTTTCGGTATTTATAAAACCATTTAAGTACTATTCACTAAAGGTAAAAGATTTTAAGCTCGTAACCATGGAAAGAAAATTGTAATGGTTCAAAATAAACTCCAAATATGCACACTTACAATAACAAAGATATGCAACTTAATGAAGACAAGTACGAATCATTTAATAGTACCCACCATAATTTGGAAACGCAGAAAAGGTCCTGAAAGCTTGAGGATGATGAGAAGAATGTAATTTGAAAGCATTGGCAGCCCATAAGACACTGCGTATAAGTTTCATCTTGCCTGTAACACTATGCAATCACTTCACCTTAGCACTTATTTTGACCCCCAAAAAACAAACCAGTTTAGTACACACAATAAAAATGAAAATTAAACTCCAGTCAAAATCTAATCAACTCATAACAAACAACCACCAATAAGAATCCATAGATGTGCAAAATCAAAATATTCAAACATGTGCTCTACGTCATCACTACATACTATCCATGTGGCATTACACATCTCTTAACAGTCTCTTTCACAAGAATAGACTTTCACATATAGTTGATCTTTTTCAAGTTCTTTTGTTATTTTCTCCATGAAATGCATTAACTTCACTTTGGAGAGATTTTAAACATGCCCTTCTTACACAATTTTCTACCAAGAATGAGTAGAGAAAAAAAAAAAAACAGAATCCACTGTCGGCTGCTAGTAAAAATTCCATTTATGAAAGCACAAACTAGTCAACAACCGGGAAAAGGCACACAAACCAAACCAAACCCAAAAAAATAAGTATCGATGGATTCCAAAAATGTAAAGGTCAGATGTATACCAACAATAGGTCACATAACTCAGAAAAATATCTAACCAGATTTTCAGATACTGTATTAAAAAAAGGGAATATAGTCCAATCACACCTCCAAATTCCTCCTGCAATTGAACAAACACTTGGCAAAACACCCTGATTTCAACATTTATTCAAAAGGCAAAACCATAAGCAAATCGTACTATACCATAACTAACAAAACCGAGACACTTCAAACAAACGCAAATAAATCGGAAATTCTCAGTTAAAGTTCTACTCTAAACGGGTCTGAAAACCCCTCAGAAAAGATTAGGTTCATTAACCGAGACACATTTTCGTATCAAACTCATGTGCAAATACAAATTCAGTAATACATAGCTTACAGATACAACTGAGGAAAATAACGAGCATTAATAGGATTGAAGACTTAGATTATTCATAAACCTTGGGAATTTTTCTAGGAGAAAGAATGAGAGATACCTGGTTAGCTAGTGCTTCCGGAGGCTATGGAATTACAAAGGCGAAGAAAGCGCTTTGATCTTTGAGATTTCAGAATAGAAAGCGCTTTGTCCTTTGAGATTTCCGAATGGGCTATTAAATGGGCCAGATCACTCTGTTCGACTTACAGTTTTCTTACTGATGCTAAAAATGGTAAAAGTAGAGCGGGCTAACCAGTTTTGGCATTATAAAAGGTCATGTGAGTGCAAAGTTATTGAAAAATAGTTACTATTTTGCTGCTAACACAAAAAATTTCAGCATAATATACTGGATATTGATGCATATATATATGAATTTCAGCATATTATGCTGAAACTCCAATACACAAAATGTTCTAGCATAATACATTGGTGATTGGAGCACTTGTGTATAAACTTCCAGTATATTATGTTGGACCGGTGCATAAGTTAGGTGGCAAGGCAAGTCTATAAGCCACCTCTCCCACTCGGTCAAGGATCTCAAAGGGGCCAATGAAGCTAGGACTAAGTTTGCCCTTCTTCCCAAATCTCATCACGCCCTTCATAGACGACACTCGGAGAAAGACCCACTCACCAACCATGAAATCTACATCACGGACCTTACGATCTGCATAACTCTTTTGCCGTGACTGAGCCAAATGAAGCATGTCCTGAATGATCGTGACCTTATCTAAGGCCTCCTGAACTAAGTCTGTACCCAATAACCGAGTCTGTCATGGCTCAAACCATCCAATTGGAGACCGACATCGCCTACCATACAACGCCTCTTATGGAGCTATTTGGATGCTAGACTAGTAGCTGTTCTTGTAGACGAACTCAAATAAAGTGAAATTTTTCCTAACAGTTACATAGCCTCTCGCAGATAAGTACAGACGTCTCCATACCGATCCACGAGACACTAATAAACCGGCTTGTGATCTGTGACTCCTATGAACCTAGAGCTCTGATACCAACTTGTCATGGCCCTAGTTCACCCTCCATGAACATGTCGTGATGGCACTTAGTCCCTACGACTAGGTAAGCCTAACAACGCGGAAGATAACCAAAATTTGCGGAAGCAAGCAAAACAATCTGAATTAGAGAAATAAAATGGTGCTTAAGGTACCGCTTGGCACGTAGCATAACAAACTCAAAACCGACGACAATTCCCAAAACCCGGAAACTCACAAATCACAAGCTAAGAGGATACATAAGAGGCTCTAACTCAAGAATATCTATATAAGAAGAAATAATGAAACACTACACTTTTTTTACAGAAAACTAGAAAAGGGACTCCTCGGTCTGCGGACGTAGCAGATATACCTTGAAGTCTCTACCGGTATGCCTCCTTCCAAGGCTGACAGAACTGAACGAAAGTACCTGTATCTGCACAACAAAAATGTGCAGAAGAGTAGTATGAACACACCACGGCGGTGCCCAGTAAGTATCAAGACTAACCTCGATGGGGTAGTGACGAGGAACAGTCATGACACCTACCAGTCAATAAACAATATAACAAATAAGATAGACATGCTATGTGAATATGTAAGGACTATCCGGATAAATAGAACACAACAATTTACAACAAGGATAAAGGACAATAAGAAAAATCAAGATACAATAAATGATAATACAAAAATGACAGTAGAAATCACAACCCAAGTCCTGAGATCACAACATAACGAGACCAAACAAATCGCTAAGTCGCTATTCTGAAATGATCCTTACATAAAGCCTTTCCAACTTTTTCCTCAATCCTACCGCAACTCTCAGATTAGCCACAACTCATGGAAATACCCAAAATATGAAATCTAACACTTGACATCTCGTGCCCCATCAATAACACGACAATGCTGGCAACTATCTAGTCAACTAGAGTCACTTTCACATATACAATGGATAAACGATGTCATATCTCTACCCTCAGTCAAATCAGAAGTGATTCATCTCAAATAGAACGGTCCAGCTACGTGTATGCTTGTGCAAGTGTATCTAACAGGAATCCTGCCAACTAGTAAGTATAAGAAATGGGAACAATTAGCACCCGGCTCATTTACCCCGGATAGAAACAATAAAACTATCAGTCATATCACATTGAGTTTATAGGGAACTTTCGGGAATCGAACCCGTAGCCCGACATACCAATAATAGAGGATCTCCTAGGAATTAAACCCATAGTCCTTCATAATAACAACAGAGGAACTCCCGGGAATTGAACCCGTATTCCTTCGTAATAACAACAGAGGTACTCCCGGGAATTGAACACGTAGTCCTTCATAATCAGCCCCTAACATATCCCTCCTTATTTCGCCACGTGTGCAATCAATAACAACATAGCAACACCGCCTTATTTTGCCACACGTGCATCACAATATTCCCACCTTATTTCGCCACATGCGCAACCCACACATAAATATATAACATATCCTGCCTTATTACGCCGCATGCGCAAAGACATCAATAGCAACAACAACACAGCAAAGACCTCTGTAACGACCCGACCGGTCGTTTTAGAAAATTACGCCCCTATCCCTAATTTAACTGTTCCCCTAAGTTCATTTCTGCTATTGTGGGTTGCCGGGAGAGTTGGTTCCGAAAATTTGAGCATTTTGGGACACTTAGTCCCCAAATAAGAGCTTTGAAACTAGAAAACGGTCCATAGCCGGAACAGTATTAAGACGATCTCGGAACGGAAATCCGATGCTTCCATTAGCTCCGTTAGGTGATTTCGGGGTTAGGAGCGCGTTCGGAATGTATTTTGGAGGTCCGTAGCTCGATTAGGCTTGAAATGCCGAAGGTTGAAATTTTGGCGAATCCGATCGATAGGTGAGATTTTGATCCGGGGGTCGGAATGGAATTCCGACAATTTCTGTAGCTTCGTTATTTGATTTTGGATATGTCCGCAAATTTTCAGGTCATTCGGACGTCGTTTGGGCGGGTTTTTGATCGAATGTGCAATTCGAAAAGTTTTAAGAAACTTAGGCTTGAATTCGTGTGTAATTGGTGATTTTGATGTTTAGGATGGTGTTTTTATGATTGGAACAAGTTCGTATCGTGTTTTGGAGTATGTTGGTGGTTTTCGTTGGGGCCCTGGGGGCCTCGGGATGAATTCGGACCATCAAACGGGCATATGGAACTTTGAAAAATCTGCAGAAATTGCAGCAGCAGTGCAGCAGAACACTGGCCTTCGCGTTCGCGAGACCAGGGACGCGTTCGCGAAGGGCTGGTTTAGGTGGTCATCGCGTTCGCGATGGGTCTTGACGCGTTCGCGTAGGTCAGGCTGGAGAAGCATCGCGTTCGCGTGGGGTAAGGACGCGAACGCGAAGGGTCAGGGATTTTTTTCTTCAACGCGGACGCGTGAAGTGCATCGCGTTCGCGAAAGTCAAATGGGTAAAGCATCGCGGACGCGTGGGCTTGGGACGCGAACGCGAAGGGTAAAACTTCAGTCAGAAAATATTAAAACCAGAACAGTCAACCCGCGACCCCCATACACTAAAACGCCATTTTTGAGCTCCAAGAGAGGAATTTGAAGGGGAAACGCTGGGATTTCATCGGGAAATCATCGGGGGTAAGTTCCTTGACCTTAATTCGTTAGTTTATCACGAAATCCTTGTTTATTTCACTGAAAATGGGAGATTAAAGGTGGGTTTGAACCCTAGGCCTAAAAGTAGGAAATCTTTGATTTGAATGGGCAAACGGAGTCCGATTTCGATAAATTTTATATGCACGGACTCATATTGAGATAAGGAACCCGAATATATAATTTTCGTGATTTTTCGATAAGCGTACCGAGAGTCGGGTTTTGGCAACTTGTGGGTTTTGGTGTATTTTGAGTTAATTTGATTGGGTAATGCCCAATTGGCCTATTTTGATGTGATTCTATTGATTTTTATCAGATTCTACACTTGTGGAGGCCGACATTCGTGGCAAGAGGGTTATTACTTAGCGGTTTTGTACCGGAATTGAGGTAAGTGGCTTGTCTAACCTCGTGTGGGGGAATTTTCACCCCTAGGATATTATGTGATAGTTTTAATGCCTTGTACGCGAGGTGACGGGCGTGTACATGCGCTGGTTGTTGAACACGTATTTATTAAAAATGTTCGATGAGCGGTATTCTTGTCTTTGGCTGTTAGTTTGATATTTTACCGGTAGTGGATAGAAAAACATGATTAGGTAGCCCTTAACTATTTAGTTGCCTAATTGCCTTATTTGAACTCCTTGATAATTATTGGCACTATTTTTTTCGGTGAAGTTATAGTTAAGCATAATTTATTCTCTCTGTGTATTCCTTTAATTGCTGTGCTTGTGGACTGCGGGTTCGATTCCCGGAGACCCAGGGCTGTGGGTTCGATTCCCAGAGACCCGGAGTGATATTGGTAGGGACTACGGGTTCGATTCCCGAGATCCCGAGATTTATTGAAATGTGGACTACGGGTTCGATTCCCGAGATCCCGAGATTTATTGAAATGTGGACTACGGGTTCGATTCCCGAGATCCTGAGATTTATTGAAATGTGGACTACGGGTTCGATTCCCGAGATCCTGAGATTTATTGAAATGTGGACTACGGGTTCGATTCCCGAGATCCTGAGATTTATTGAAATGTGGACTACGGGTTCGATTCCCGAGATCCTGAGATTTATTGATTATTGGTAAGGACTGCGAGTTCGATTCCCGGAGATCCTGAGCTATTGAGATACTATTGAGACATGGGCTGCGGGTTCGATTCCCGGAGACCCAAAGGTACTGAGAATGGGACTGTGGGTTCAATTCCCCCAGATCCTGGACTTGTTTATAGAGTTGGTTATTTGTTATTAGCTTGATTGTAGACAGTTTCAGTAAATGTTGTTATTTTGGAAATTTTGTTGTTATCTGTTAAACTGTTTATTTTGCTATCATCATATTATTATTGTTCTCAGTAGGGCCCTGACCTTCCTCGTCACTACTCCATCGAGGTTAGGCTTGGCACTTACTGAGTACCGCCGTGGTGTACTCATGCTACTCTTCTGCACACTTTTGTTGTGCAGATCCGGGTACATCAGAGCAGGCTCGTACTAGGTGATTCTGCAGCTTTCTGGGAGACTTCGAGGTATGATCTGCTACGTCCGCGGATATGGAGGCTTCCCTTCTATTCTAGTATTACTAGTTGACATTTATCTTCATTTCGTTGTTAGATACTCTTTACACATAGAGCCACAGTTGTATTTCTCTTTTAGTCTGTGTTACCGTGGGGTTCCGGATCTTGGTAGTGTTTTATTTATTGTGTGACGGATGTATGTGCCAAGCGGCACGGATTACATATCTTTTATGTTATTTTCCGCTGTTTCTTATTTAAGTATTTATAACTTATAGATTTCGCAACGTGTTAGGCTTACCTAGTCGTGGGGACTGGGTGCCATCACGACATGTTCACAATTGGTGAACTAGGGTCGTGACAAGTTGGTATCAGAGCTCTAGGTTCATAGGAGTCACGGGACACAGACCGGTTGCTTAGAGTCTCGCTGATCGATACGGAGACGTCTGTATTTATCTACGAGGGGCTATGTAACCGTTTAGGAAACTCTTCATTTCTTTTGGATTCCTTGTCGTGCGACATTTTTGGCATCAAAAATCTAAACTATTGCTTTCTATTCTCTCACAGATGGTGAGGACACGAGCTAACCGCGATGATCGGGTACCCGCGCCCCCTGTTGCTGCCGTCAGAGGCCGGGGCCGAGGTAGAGGACGAGGACGCGCCCGAGGTGCAGCCACAGCACCATCGCGCGCTGCCGCTGAGGTGCCACCGGTAGACCAGGTTGGAGCGCAAGGCACCTGGTACACCGACTACGGCTGCTACTACTCCAGCACTACAGGAGACCCTGGCTCAGTTCATGAGTATGTATACCACTTTAGCCCAGGCAGGATTGCTTCCTCTTGTTGCAGCTACATCTCAGGCCGGGGGAGGGGCCCAGACTCCCGTAGCCGTTACACCGGAGCAGCGTGTGTCAGTGGGACATGTTCCAGATGTTTTGGTTATGCCTCCTGCCGCCCAGCACAACCAGGAGGTGGACCAGCTGCCTCTGAGGACGAGCAACGTAGATTGGAGAGGTTCAAGAAATATGACCCTCCGGTGTTTAGTGGTCTGGTTTCAGATGATGCATTGGGGTTTCTAGAGGAGTGTCATCGTATTCTTCGTACTATGGGGATTGTGGAGACCAGCGGGGTTTCCTTCATTGCTTTTCAGTTTCGCGGGGCCGCTTATGATTGGTGGCGTACGTATGAGTTGGATAGTCCAGAGGAGTCTCCTTCATTGACCTGGACGCAGTTTTCAGATCTGTTTTTGAGAGAGTTTGTCCCTCAGAGCCTTAGGGATTCTTGGCGCTCGAGTTTGAGCGGTTGCGACAGGGCTCCATGCCAGTATCGGAGTATGCTATCAGTTTCACCCGTCTTGCCAGGCATGCACCGGCCTTGGTAGCCACAGTCCGGGGAGGGTGCGAAGGTTTATTGAGGGCCTGATTCCGCCGATTCGGTCCAGCATGGCCAGAGAGTTGGAGACAGATATATCTTATCAGCAGGCAGTTAGCATTGCCAGGAGGATCGAGAGTATGCTCCCCAGAGAGCGTGGAGATAGAGAGGCCAAGAGGTCTCGTGAGTCGGGCCATTTCTCTGGTGCCCGCACTTCAGCAGCCGGTCGTTTTGGCAGGGGATATTCCGGTCGTCCAGTTCACTCAGCATTGCCCGCAGCCGGTAGCACTCCAGGTCTTCCAGCACCACAGGAGCCTTATTATGCTCCCCAGTTTCCAGTGCACCTCCTGCGCGGGGTCCTTCCAGGGGTCAGACTAGTGGGGTTGAGACCGGTCAGTCACAGCCACCGCGTCCTCTCAGAGCTTGTTTTGAGTGCGGGGATACTCGCCACCTGGTTAGGGAGTGCCCCGAGCGTAGGAGAGGAGCACATCCGCAGTCTTCGCAGCCTAAGTGCGGCTCTCAAGGTCAGCAGGCCATCATTCCAGCCCTAGCTGTCACTCCACCTGCCCAGCCAGCTAGGGGCGGGGATCAGGGTACCATAGGTCGTCCTCGAGAGAGGGGTCAGGCCAGATTTTATGCTATTCCTGATCGCGCCTGCGGCTGTTGCATCTGACTCTGTTATCACAGGTATTATTATGGTTAGTCACAGGGAGGCATCGGTTCTATTCGACCCTGGTTCCACTTTTTCATATGTGTCTTCTTACTTTGCTTCTCATCCGGGTGTGCCTCGGGATTCTTTGAGTGCCCCCATTTATGTTTCCACTCCGGTGGGTGATTCTTTGGCGGTGGACCGCGTATATCGGTCGTGTTTGATTACTATTTGTGATTTTGAGACCAGAGCGGATTTATTGTTGCTTGGGATGGTCGATTTTGATATTATTCCTGGGCATGGACCGGTTGTCGCCCCATTATGCTATTCTTGATTGTCACGCCAAGACCGTGATGCTGGCTATGCCGAGCATTCCACGTATTGAGTGGAGTGGTACTCTAGATCACACCCCTAGCCGTGTTATTTCTTTTCTCGCAGCTCGGCGTATGGTTGAGAAGGGTGTGCTCGCTTATCTAGCCTATGTGCGGGACGTCGTATTGACCCTTCCTCTATTGATTCGTTCATGTGGTACGTGACCTTGCCGATGTATTTCCAGCTGATCTTCCGGCATGCCGCCCTGACAGAGACATTGACTTTGCTATTGACTTGTTGCCGGCACTCAGCCCATTTCTATTCCACCGTACCGTATGGCTCCTCCCGAATTAAAGGAGTTGAAGGATCAGTTACAGGAGTTATTAGGCAAGGGTTTTATTCGACCCAGTGTTTCGCCTTGGGGTGCTCCTGTATTGTTTGTGAAGAAAAAGGACGGTTCTATGCGCATGTGTATTGACTATCGTCAGTTGAATAAGGTTACAGTGAAGAACCAGTATCCTTTGCCTCGTATTAATGATTTATTTGACCAGTTACAGGGCGCACATGTGTTTTCTAAGATTGATTTGCGCTCTGGGTATCACCAGCTGAAGATTCGGGAGCCAGATATCCCGAAGACTGCCTTCAGGACCCGGTATGGTCACTATGAGTTCCTCGTGATGTCTTTTGGGTTGACTAACGCCCCAGCAGCATTTATGCATTTGATGCACAGTGTGTTCAGGCCTTATCTGGACTCGTTCGTGATTGTCTTCATTGATGATATTCTAGTATATTCTCGGAGCCGGGAAAGAGCACTAGCAGCATTTGAGGATAGTGCTTCAAATTCTGAGGGAGAAGCAACTATATGCCAAGTTCTCTAAATGTGAATTCTGGTTGAGTTCAGTGGCATTTTTAGGCCACGTGGTGTGGAGTGATGGTATTCGAGTAGATCCGAGGAAGGTGGAGGCCGTGCGAAGTTGGCCCAGACCCTCCTCCGCTACTGAGATTCACAGTTTCCTTGGTTTGGCGGGCTACTACCGTCGTTTCGTAGAGGGGTTCTCTTCGATTGCAGCACCTATGACTAGATTGACCCAAAGGGTGCCCCTTTTCAGTGGACAGACGAGTGTGAGGCGAGCTTTCAGAAGCTCAAGACAGCTTTGACTTCGGCCCCTATATTGATGTTGCCTACAGGTACGGGGTCCTATACCGTATATTGTGATGCCTCACGAGTTGGACTCGGTGCGGTATTGATGCGGGACGGTAGGGTGATTGCCTACGCGTCGAGACAGCTGAAGGTGCATGAGAAGAATTACCCTGTTCATGATTTGGAGCTAGCTGCCATTGTTCACGCCTTGAAAATTTGGCGTCATTATTTATATGGGGTTCCTTGTGAGATCTACACCGATCACCGGAGCTTGCAGCACTTGCTTAAGCAGAAGGACCTGAATATGCGTTAGAGGAGATGGTTGGAGCTACTGAAGGACTATGATATTACTATTCTCTATCATCCGGGCAAGGCTAATGTGGTTGTCGATGCCTTGAGTCGTCGGGCAGCGAGTTTGGGGAGTTTGGCATATCTACTAGCTTCGGAGAGGCCTATGGCGATGGAAGTTCAGGCTTTAGCCAGGCAGTTGGTTAGACTGGATCTTTCGGAGCCCAGCCGGGTTCTAGCTTGTGTGGTTTCTCGGTCTTCTCTATTTGACCGCATCGGGGAGCGTCAGTTCGACGACCCTCATTTGCTTGTCCTTCAGGATAGAGTTCGGCGTGGTGATGCTCGGGATGTTACCATCGGGGATGATGGAGTTATGAGGATGCAGGGGCGTATCTGTGTGCCCAATGTAGATGATCTTCGAGAGCTGATTCTAGGAGAGGCCCATAGTTCGCGGTATTCCATCCATCCGGGTGCCGCGAAGATGTATCAGGACTTGAAACAGCATTACTGGTGGAGGTGGATGAAGAGGGATATAGTTGATTATGTTTCTAAATGCCTCAATTGCCAGCAGGTGAAGTATGAGCATCAGCGTCCGGGTGGATTGATGCAGCAGATTGAGATTCCAGAGTGGAAATGGGAGCGCATCACCATGGACTTTGTATCTGGGCTTCCACGGACTATTAGGAAGTTTGATTCTATTTGGGTTATTGTGGATCGGCTGACCAAGTCCGCCCATTTTATACCGGTGAGCACTACTTATTCATCGGAGCGACCGGCGGAGATCTATATCAAGGAGATAGTTCGGCTGCATGGTATTCCAGTTTCCATCATTTCAGATAGAGGCACTCAGTTCACTTCACGGTTCTGGAGAGCTGTACAGCAGGAGTTAGGTACTCGGGTGGAGCTGAGCACAACATTTCACCCCCAGACCGATGGGCAGTCCGAACGCACTATTCAGATTTTGGAGGATATGCTCCGTGCGTGCGTGATTGAGTTTGGAGGTTCGTGGGATCACTTCTTGCCACTGGCGGAGTTTGCTTATAACAACAGCTACCAATCTAGTATTCAGATGGCACCGTACGAGGCCCTATATGGTAGGAGGTGCAGGTCTCCCGTGGGTTGGTTTGAGCCGGGCGAGGCCAGGTTACTAGGTACTGATATGGTTCAGGAGGCTATGGATAAGGTCAAGGTGATTCAGGACAGACTTCGTGCAGCCCAGTCTAGACAGAAGAGTTATGCGGACAAGAAGGTTCGCGCTGTGGCTTTTATGGTTGGTGAGCGAGTTCTGCTCCGAGTCTCGCCCATGAAGGGCGTTATGAGGTTTGGGAAGAAAGGGAAGCTGAGTCCTAGATTTATTGGCCCTTTTGAGATTTTGAGGCGTGTTGGGGAGGTTGCTTATGAGTTGGCCTTACCTCCCAGCCTAGCCGGAGTTCACCCCGTGTTTCATGTCTCCATGCTCCGGAGATACCATGGTGACCCGTCGCATGTGTTGGATTTCACATCTGTTCAGCTAGACAAGGATTTGTTTTGTGTTGAGGAACCAGTAGCCATTCTAGACAGGCAAGTCCGAAAGCTAAGGTCAAAGAACATCGCTTCGGTAAAGGTTCAGTGGCGGAGCCAGCCGGTCGAGGAGGCGACTTGGGAGACCGAGCAGGATATGCGCAGCCAGTACCCTCATCTTTTCACTACTCCATGTATGTTTTCTATGCTCGTTCGAGGACGAACGAATCTTTAAGTGTGGGAAGATGTAACGACCCGACCGGTCGTTTTAGAAAATTACGCCCTATCCCTAATTTAACTGTTCCCCTAAGTTCATTTCTGCTATTGTGGGTTGCCGGGAGAGTTGGTTCCGAAAATTTGAGCATTTTGGGACACTTAGTCCCCAAATAAGAGCTTTGAAACTAGAAAACGGTCCATAGCCGGAACAGTATTAAGACGATCTCGGAACGGAAATCCGATGCTTCCATTAGCTCCGTTAGGTGATTTCGGGGTTAGGAGCGCGTTCGGAATGTATTTTGGAGGTCCGTAGCTCGATTAGGCTTGAAATGCCGAAGGTTGAAATTTTGGCGAATCCGATCGATAGGTGAGATTTTGATCCGGGGGTCGGAATGGAATTCCGACAATTTCTGTAGCTTCGTTATTTGATTTTGGATATGTCCGCAAATTTTCAGGTCATTCGGACGTCGTTTGGGCGGGTTTTTGATCGAATGTGCAATTCGAAAAGTTTTAAGAAACTTAGGCTTGAATTCGTGTGTAATTGGTGATTTTGATGTTTAGGATGGTGTTTTTATGATTGGAACAAGTTCGTATCGTGTTTTGGAGTATGTTGGTGGTTTTCGTTGGGGCCCGGGGGCCTCGGGATGAATTCGGACCATCAAACGGGCATATGGAACTTTGAAAAATCTGCAGAAATTGCAGCAGCAGTGCAGCAGAACACTGGCCTTCGCGTTCGCGAGTCCAGGGACGCGTTCGCGAAGGGCTGGTTTAGGTGGTCATCGCGTTCGCGATGGGTCTTGACGCGTTCGCGTAGGTCGGGCTGGAGAAGCATCGCGTTCGCGTGGGGTAAGGACGCGAACGCGAAGGGTCAGGGATTTTTTTCTTCAACGCGGACGCGTGAAGTGCATCGCGTTCGCGAAAGTCAAATGGGTAAAGCATCGCGGACGCGTGGGCTTGGGACGCGAACGCGAAGGGTAAAACTTCAGTCAGAAAATATTAAAACCAGAACAGTCAACCCGCGACCCCCATACACTAAAACGCCATTTTTGAGCTCCAAGAGAGGAATTTGAAGGGGAAACGCTGGGATTTCATCGGGAAATCATCGGGGGTAAGTTCCTTGACCTTAATTCGTTAGTTTATCACGAAATCCTTGTTTATTTCACTGAAAATGGGAGATTAAAGGTGGGTTTGAACCCTAGGCCTAAAAGTAGGAAATCTTTGATTTGAATGGGCAAACGGAGTCCGATTTCGATAAATTTTATATGCACGGACTCGTATTGAGATAAGGAACCCGAATATATAATTTTCGTGATTTTTCGATAAGCGTACCGAGAGTCGGGTTTTGGCAACTTGTGGGTTTTGGTGTATTTTGAGTTAATTTGATTGGGTAATTCCCAATTGGCCTATTTTGATGTGATTCTATTGATTTTTATCAGATTCTACACTTGTGGAGGCCGACATTCGTGGCAAGAGGGTTATTACTTAGCGGTTTTGTACCGGAATTGAGGTAAGTGGCTTGTCTAACCTCGTGTGGGGGAATTTTCACCCCTAGGATATTATGTGATAGTTTTAATGCCTTGTACGCGAGGTGACGGGCGTGTACATGCGCTGGTTGTTGAACACGTATTTATTAAAAATGTTCGATGAGCGGTATTCCTGTCTTTGGCTGTTAGTTTGATATTTTACCGGTAGTGGATAGAAAAAAACATGATTAGGTAGCCCTTAACTATTTAGTTGCCTAATTGCCTTATTTGAACTCCTTGATAATTATTGGCACTATTTTTTTTCGGTGAAGTTATAGTTAAGCATAATTTATTCTCTCTGTGTATTCCTTTAATTGCTGTGCTTGTGGACTGCGGGTTCGATTCCCGGAGACCCAGGGCTGTGGGTTCGATTCCCGGAGACCCGGAGTGATATTGGTAGGGACTACGGGTTCGATTCCCGAGATCCTGAGATTTATTGAAATGTGGACTACGGGTTCGATTCCCGAGATCCTGAGATTTATTGAAATGTGGACTACGGGTTCGATTCCCGAGATCCTGAGATTTATTGAAATGTGGACTACGGGTTCGATTCCCGAGATCCTGAGATTTATTGAAATGTGGACTACGGGTTCGATTCCCGAGATCCTGAGATTTATTGAAATGTGGACTACGGGTTCGATTCCCGAGATCCTGAGATTTATTGATTATTGGTAAGGACTGCGGGTTCGATTCCCGGAGATCCTGAGCTATTGAGATACTATTGAGACATGGGTTGCGGGTTCGATTCCCGGAGACCCAAAGGTACTGAGAATGGGACTGTGGGTTCAATTCCCCCAGATCCTGGACTTGTTTATAGAGTTGGTTATTTGTTATTAGCTTGATTGTAGACAGTTTCAGTAAATGTTGTTATTTTGGAAATTTTGTTGTTATTTGTTAAACTGTTTATTTTGCTATCATCATATTATTATTGTTCTCAGTAGGGCCCTGACCTTCCTCGTCACTACTCCATCGAGGTTAGGCTTGGCACTTACTGAGTACCACCGTGGTGTACTCATGCTACTCTTCTGCACACTTTTGTTGTGCAGATCCGGGTACATCAGAGGAGGCTCGTACTAGGTGATTCCGCAGCTTTCTGGGAGACTTCGAGGTATGATCTGCTACGTCCGCGGATCCGGAGGCTTCCCATCTATTCTAGTAGTACTAGTTGACATTTTCTTCATTTCGTTGTTAGATACTCTTTACACATAGAGCCACAGTTGTATTTCCCTTTTAGTCCGTGTTACCGTGGGGTTCCGGATCTTGGTAGTGTTTATTTATTGTGTGACGGATGTATGTGCCAAGTGGCACGGATTACATATCTTTTATGTTATTTTCCGCTGTTTCTTATTTAAGTAATTATAATTTATAGATTTCGCAGCGTGTTAGGCTTACCTAGTCGTGGGGACTGGGTGCCATCATTACATGTTCACAATTGGTGAACTAGGGTCGTGACAACCTCGTGTAAATCCCCAACAATAACCACACGGCAGAGACCTCGTGCATCATGGTACCAACAACCACACAGTAACAATAGTATCCGAACAAGGGAAAATCAACAGCAGAAATAATAACGTCCCAACAAGGGATTCAACAATAACTAATAAAGTCGCGAAACACCAAGGAAAAACACAATTACCTCAATGACAATCGAGGCGTAACAAACACATAACAACTACACTGATACCACAACAGTTGGACATATAATATAATTGCACAAGGTTACAGGTAAACTTATAATCAAAGAGTATTCAATAGTAAGGAAGTTAACATGAATCAAAATAATTACCATTTAAGAAATATCAATTAATTATGAGATACCTATCTTTCTTCCAATTAAAACCGATCAATTATATGAGATATAACATTTATAAATTTTCAATTTAAAGGCGAGTAGTTAGGGCGGGTATTATGAATATAGAAGGGTACTTGTCTTTAGTTTAAACGCGTAAAAGCCCATTTAACAGCAGAAATAAATCAAGAATAGCAACAAATATCAATCAAGACATGTAGAGGTGAAACTAATAACAAGGGGACTTAATCGTATCAATATTATCTTCCTACTCGGTGAATTTCACAAGTCTAAGAACCTAAAAGGGACAATTTACCACAATTAAATCCGAGCACGCACTCGTCACCTCGCGTACACGGACTACAATCAATAGAGAAGACTCAAATCCTAAGGGGAGGTCCCCCACACAAGGTTAGGCAAGATACTTACCTCAATCCGGCCAATTCAATACTCAATTTAGCTTTTCCTTTACCAATTCATCAATGCTTGGCTCAATCTAGCCAAAAATAACTTGAATACATCAAACAATGCAAGAGAAAATAATTTCAATTAACAAAACTATGATTCTTACACAATTTGCAAAAAGTCAACAAAAGTTAACTCCTCGGGCCCACACCTCGGAACCCAAAAAAAATTACAAAAACTGAACACCCATTCCGCTACGAGTTCACCCATACAAAAATTATCTAATTACGATACCATTTGGTCATTCAAATCATCATTTTGTATTTTTGAAAGATTTCATAATTTTCCCCAAATTTTCCTTTAGATTCTCATGAATTTGATGTTAAATCTAAGATATAATCACAAAATATAATTGGAAAAGGATTAGAGACACTTACCCAATGATTTGCAGAAGTTTGGGTCTTTGGAAAATCGCCTATGGAGGTTTAGGTTTTGAGAAAATTGAAAAATGGGTGAAAATCCCGTCAAAAACTTCACTTAACAGGCCTCAGATGTCGCATTTGCGACCCAGGGTTCGCAATTGCGAATCCTTAGATATTGCGAACAAAAAAAGGCTGGCAGAGGTCGCATTTGCGACAAAAAGTTCGCATTTGCGAACTGGGCATCGCAAATGCGACAAAAAGTTCGCATTTGCGAACATAGCAGAAACCAGCAATTTTTCCTGACACGAAAATGAGCATAACTTCCTCATACGATGTCCAAATTCGATGATTCTTTTTCCTATGGCTCCAAAATTTTGATACGGATCTAATGGTTCAAACAAATCTAAATTTGGATATCATTTGCTTAATATTATATTATTTTTGCTTGAAGAAACGATGACAAAGTATCCAAAAACATAGCCTAAACCTATCCGACACTCACCCGAGACTCCCGGGACCCCGTCTAATCACACACACAAGTCATATAACCTAACACGGACTCGCTCAAAGCTTCAAATCATATAACACAATATTGAAACAACGAATTGAATCAAAATCAAGCTTATGAACTTCCAAATCTTCAAATAATTAACCTCATGCCGAAACCTTATCATTTCAACTCGGAATAACGCCAAATTTTGTAGACAAGTCAAAAATGACATAAAGGAGCTACAGAAACTTTCAGAATTAAATTCCAACCCTCGGAATCAAAATCTCACTATCGGACCAGAAACTTCAAAAATTTAAACTTCGGCATTTCAAGCCTAAATAAGCTACGAACCCCCAAAATTCATTCCAAACACGCTCCCAACCCCAAAATCACCTAACGGAGCTAACGGAACCATCAAATTTCCATTCCGAGGTCATTTTCACACTGTTCCAAATACGGACCATCTTTCAACTCTTAAGCTCCCATCTAGGGACTAAGTGTCCCAAAACACTCTGAATCCTAACACCGAACATCTCGGCAAACCAAAATAGCAGAAATGAACTTATGGGAAGCAGTTAACGGGGGATCGGGGCGTAAATTCTAAAAACGACCGGTCGGGTCGTTACACATATCTTTCCTGGTACATCCACACATCCGTCTCAACATCCTCATCTCTACTCCTCTCTTCTTCTGCATGTGGGAGTTCTTGACTGGCTAACACTCAGCCCCATACAACATAGCCGGTCGAACCACCACTCTATAAAACTTACCCTTAAGTCTTAGCGTCACATTACTATCACACAAAACACCGGAAGTGAGCCTCCACTTCATCCATCCCGCTCCAATATGTTCCGCGACATCTTCGTCAATCTCCCCCCTACCGTGGATAATAAATCCGACGTACTTAAAACTTGCTCTCTTGGAGATAACTTGAGCATCGAGCTTAACCTCTACGTCTGCATCATGGGTCCCGTCACTGAACTTACACTCCAAGTATTTTGTCTTGGTTCTACTCAGTTTGAAACTTTTAGACTCCACGGTCTGTCTCCAAACCTCTAACCTTGCGTTAACTCCGCTACGCGTCCCGTCAATCAACACTATATCTTCGGCAAACAACATGCACCAAGGCACCTTCCCTTGGATGTGACACGACAATACATCCATTGGCAAGGCAAATAAAAATGGGCTAAGAGCCAATCCCGGGTACAACCCCATCACCAGAGGCGGACCTAGGATTTGGAGGTGACGGGGGCACTATTATTTTTGTCATAGTCATGATTCATGCGCATTATTAGCTACAAAGTTTGGCGTGTAAATCTCCTAAAACTTTTATAATTATCATAATTGCTAAGCTTCAATTTTTCATATAGAGTAGAGTTTGGAAGTTTTTGAGGGAGAAATTTTATCATAAGAAAGGGAGTTTTGGATGGAAACTAAAAATAAAAATAAAAAAAGGACCTGAAACTAAAGGAGAAAGGCCAAAAAATGAAATTTGGACTTATAAATCCTTCAACTAAAACTGAAGTTGTTGTTGCAACAGGGAATCGAACCTCTATAACCAGGCATAACAACAACTCTAAGTCAATGTTGAGACCGGTGCCCCAAACAGGCTTTTAAGAATAAGGGTGCCTAATAAAATATATAACCGTTTCTCCGTTTATACAGCCTACATATTCATACATATTTTTTTCTGAGCTTAACGGGTGCCAGTGACCCCTCTACCATCCACCTAGGTCCGCCCCTACCTATCACCATAGGAAAATGCTCTGAGTCACCACCCCCAGTCCTCACCCGAGTCTTAGCATTATCATACATATCCTTAATCACACTAATATGCGCTACCGGAACACCGCTAACCTCCAAACACCTCCCTCAAAACTTTATCGTAAGCTTTCTCAAGGTCAATAAAGACCATATGCAAATCCTTCTTCCTTTCCCTGTACTGCTCTACTAATCTCCTTACTAGATGAATCACTTCCATTGTCGAACGCCCGAGCATGAATCCAAACTGATTTTGGGAAATATACATGCACCTCCTCACCCTAGCCTCCACCACCCTCTCCCAAACCTTCATAGTGTGACTCAATAGCTTGATACCCCTATAATTGTTGTAATTTTGGATATCACCCCTGTTCTTGTAACATGTAGTGCTTATATAATTTTCGTATTTTGCCTTTATTATTTATATGATGATCTTCAGTTCATGTTATAATTGTGCTGGTTGGTTTATCTGACAGGTTGAAATACATGCCATCACAACTTGATAGAATTTGGGTTGAAACATATAATCGTTTTCTTTGTGAAAACACATTTTAGTTTGATTTTTAGAAAGTAAAATCTTCTTAAAATTGAAGATAAGTTTTTAGTAAAAACTTCTAACCATTTTATTTTAGAGATCCAAAAAGACGTAACTGAAGAAGAAAAAAGAAAGAAAAGAAAACACGCATGGCTCCACTCATTTAGGTGTGCTTGGTAGTTGGTATGACGGATAATATTGTTTGAAGACGTGTTTTTCTGGAATATAAGCTATTTTGTCGCATTTTCATGGGTTTTGATTGCTATTTTTTCCAAAAGACCAAAAATGTTTTTCCTTACTTTTATGTGGAATTCATTGTTCTTCGCAACACTTTTAACTTTATCTTTGTATCACTGCTCCAATAGAAGTTTGAAATTTCCTTTATACTCAAAAACATTTCATCAATATCTAGTAGTATTAATCTTCAATCATTCAATGTTTTTTTCTCGACTTTTTTTTAACCACCAACTGAACATGGGAAAACGTTTAACAGGAACACATTTTCCAAAAGGATTGAGTCATTTTCCTTTAAGGAATAACATGACAAATATTCTAGAAATCCATACAATCCGACCTCTATATAATAACAATCCTCTATAATGGCTAAGTTTTGTTTAGCATTGATTTTTCATGTTATGTTATATTGTATATATATATTTTTTATGTCAATATTTCGCTATAGCTGTCAAAATATCTGGACAAATGATGCCGTCATAGAGATGTTTGACTTTATTAGTACGAGGTTCAAGCTGCATGATATCTGAAAGGTACTAGGAATATTGGTATAACTGAAAATGAAACATTTATATGCTTTAGCCATCAGTTTCAAGTACTTTGTCAGATATAGAAGGTAATATTCAACTCAGTGGACATCAAGGTATAATCTGAAGCTGCTATCCGCTCTTCAAAAGCATGAAACTTTGAGCCTAAACAATTTTAAAGCATAGCAATAGCCAGCATCAACAGACATTGATGGTTTCATATGCAATCAAATTTCTGCTTATACACAATTTTAGATGTTCATCATTCAAGCCCTATGTTTCTCTTCCAAAGAGCACGAGGATGACAAGGATTACATCATAGGACAGATTATTGTATGATACACTTTTGCAGTATATTCTACATGAATCTCGGTTCAAAAAGCAAATGATGGCTCTGCCAATTACAAAAACTTTTAATAAGAAAATGCTACTGTAAACCAAAATCAACAGTGATGCCTCTAAACAGTTGAGCGAAGATTTGACGGTGCACTATACTGTAGGCTAGTTATCTGCCATCATTGGTCATCAATTGTGAAAATACCTGGCTTGTTGATATATCTGAAGCCCCGTCACCAGCATATGCCTCATTTTGGGTGTTGCGGAGACCCTCTGGCAATGGCAGCCGTGGAGAGATGGAATTAGAAATCTCATGGGGTTCGGTAAGTGAATCAGATTCTTGAAGCTGGAATGCATATTCCAAGTTCCACAGCACGTCACCCATCGTTGGCCTATCGATACCATAGTCAGCCAAACATTTCTCTGCAGTCTCCCCAAACTTCTTCAAACAGCTTAGCTTTATCTGAGCTCTGATACGGGGATCAACAATTTGCTCTAGTTGTCCGTCCTTCTGCCACTGCATAGCCCATTCGGCTAAATTCACTTGTTCCCGTGAAAGCAGAGGATCAATGGCAGGTCTAGCACGTAAGACTTCGAAAAGAACAACTCCAAATGAGTAAACATCTGACTTATCTGTAAGCTGCTGCCTTCGAAAATATTCCGGATCAAGGTAGCCGAAACTTCCTTTTACACCAGTGCTGACATGGGTCTCATTGAGACATGGGCCTGTCCTTGAGAGACCAAAATCAGCAACCTTAGCAACATAATTTTCATCAAGCAGGATGTTCGTTGACTTAATGTCGCGATGGATAATTCCTTGAGCAAAACCTGTATGAAGGTAGTGGAGGCCTCTTGCTGCACCAATGCATATCTCAAGCCTTTGCTTCCAAGATAGGGGTGTTATTCCTGGACCATACAAATGCTTCTTAAGAGGTCCCTTCTCCATATACTCGTAAACAAGTATCATCTCAGACTGTTCTTCGCAATAACCTACAAGTGAAACAAGATGGTGGTGGCGAATCTTGGAAAGAACAGTGATTTCAGTATGAAATTCAGGCAGACCCTGCCGGGAACCTGGAACACCTCTCTTTATAGCAACTTTTCTGTTGTCTCCAAGAACAGCTTTGTATACCATCCCAAAGCCACCAGAACCAACTATCAAACTCTTATCAAAATTATTAGTAGCCAATTGTATTTCGGCAAAGGGAATCCTCTGACCTAGAAATCCATTTGGTCCAGCTGAAGTCCCATCAGACAATGTACCATGGGAAGTACTTCCATATTGACGTAAAGGCGTCCAGCCAGCGCTTTCTGAACGCTTTGGTTTTAGCTTTTTCTTTCTGCAGACAAAGAATAGCAAGACAGCGAGTATCACCACACTCAGCAGAATAAAACTTCCAAGAACAGAACTCACTATAACCCAAACATTTCTCTTCTTAGAACCTGATTTTGAAGCCACATAATTAACCATTTTCATAATCTCAACACCATTCAGAATGGCATTCTTCCTCATAGTACTACTTAGGTTAGAAGGATCAATGCTTACTTGCACAACCCCTGAACTGCCTGAGTACACCACAAAATCTATGTAATACGGTGTAGCAAGCTCACGGAATGTAACTGAAGACAAATCAAGGTCTTTGTAAGCTGTGAACCCGTTGAGATATACATTAAAGTACAACTGGCCAGGTGCCATGCTAACAATGTCACAGAAATGCAAACGAACAAAGTGCGATGCATCACCAATATCCACAGGAAAGATCCATGTGATATTGAATATGAAATCTGTAGTTACATTCTCCCTATTCATCTGTTGTGCTGTCATGTACACATTATCAGGAGCAATTTCCCTAGTAGCACCACCCTTTTGGTACTTTGGAACATGAGAAGTTCTTGCTATTTTAGCAGCAGATTTCAAGACAAGAAAATCTTCATCAGGAACCCAACTTCTCCACATAGTATCATTAAAAGGAGTTAACTTTAACCCTCCAACATTAATCCTATGAACAGTTTCTAATGTTTGTAAAGTCATATTCTGATTGAACTCCTGAATTCCTCTAGGATCAACTGATTTAGCCCCATCACCAATTATGAAATCATCAGGAGCTGAAAACACTTCAATTGCATTCACAAAAGCAAAATTGGATTCATAAGTTGGTGTGAACTCAATTTCAAGCTCAAAATTATCCACCATCAATATGAACTCTCTAAGCACAGTAGTATTAACACTAAAATTAGTAAAAAGCAGAACCCCATTTGCAGAAAAACTGAAACTTGCTTCCCTTAGATCATAATTCTGAGCAGTGAAAGGAGAAAAATGAAGGCGCAAAAAATGGGTCCCAATTTTCTTGATATTCAGCACATATTTTGCAGCACCATTGAAAACTCTAGCAGTAGTATAAAGGAAAGACAAATTGGAAGATGGGTTTGGATTTTCTTGAAAAATTGACTTACCTTGAGAGGTATGAACAGAATTTTGGTCATTAGAGTCCCCACGAAAGTGCCTGTTATCAACTATAGCATCAGTATTTGAACCACAGTTTATCAAGTAATTATCTTGAGGAGAGAAAGCAGTTGATAAATATATGAGGAACAAATAAAGGATGAAAAAGAGAATAACTTTACAACTTTTCATGGGAAATTCTATTTTTGTGGGCTTTTGAAATATTAGAAATGAAGGAGAAAAGGTGAGGGGGAGAAGTTCAGCATATTCAGTGGAGAAGAAAGTGTGTTCTTTTTCAACTAACAGAGCATGTGAATTTTCATTAAGTAGGAAAATTATAGTCTAGAGAGGAGGCATGAGAGCTGTTTAATGGACTGTTCTTTAAAAAAAGAAAATTGGTCCATGAAGACATGTTTTTAGCATTATTAATAATGTCCTCAATTCTGAACTTCTTCATATGTGTAGCAGTAATATTTTAACATTCAATCAAACACACAAAAAAATAAAAAATAAAATAAAATAATGCATCCTAGAGGAGTAAATATTAGATAATTGTGAGAGAGTTTTTTTTGATAAAGAAAAATTATTTCGAATACCTCAGACCACAATTGGAAAGAAAAACTTTTTGTAAAAACTTCATCAAAAGACTGGGACAAAGGCCACCTTGGAATTTTCTCTTTAAATTAAAAAAAGAAAAATCTCATGGACAAATGCTTTTTTGTCTTTCAAAAATTGCAATTTCACTTAATCATCTTCTGCTATTTCGTTTTATCAAATGCATTTCGAAGTCCAGTGAAATAATAAATTCTTGATTAAATTTGCTTCCAACGGGCTAATTATTTGTCTCATATCAACCAAGTTTACATAACACCTATTGAATGAATTCTGAAACCAGCAAAAGGCCACCTCATATAAGATTATTCTTCTGCAAAAAGAAAATCCAATTCAAACTCGACAAGTTTTTATTCTAAATTCATTCCCTCATTGTCAACTAAAGAAACTTATAACTCCAAATTATATCTAATTATTAATATCGAAAGTAACATGCCTATTTCTGATGATAAGCAATCTTCATTTTCAACTGAGAGGTCGTGAGTTCGGGTCTCCCCAAGAGCAAGGTGGGAAGTCCTTAGAGGAAAGGATATCGGGAATTTATTTGGAAACAACCACTCTACCCAAGGTAATGATAAAGTCTGCGTATGCACTACCCTTCCAACACCACTAAATGAGATTATATTGTTGTTGTTGAAAGTGACATCCTATTTAAATTGAAAAGTAAAAATAGAGTCCAGTGGAAGAAAGAGCTAGAACATGAGTAGAGAATGAAAGAGGTAAAGAAAACAAAACAAAAATAGAAGGAAATAAGAAGGAAAATTTGCAAACTCGATGCATATATAGTAACTAGTGGAGCTTCGTAGTTGAAAAACTAGAAAAGGTGGACTTACATAAATGTTGTAGATATAAAATAAATAAAAATATTTTTCTCTACTAATTTAGATTTTGCTGTTCATACAATTCAATAGAATGATAAAATCAGATAATGGATACATTCTCTGTTGCGTCTTATCACCAACCATATATATATTATTACGGAGAAGGGCCTAAAATGCCCCTCAACTATCAGATTTGGTCTAAAAATGCCCCCCATCCACCTATCGAGCCAAATATGCCCTCTGTTAATGTTTTTGGCTCACAAATGCCCTTTGAGTTAACGGAATGACACGTGTCATCCTCTTATTGGCGCATTCTAAATATTTCATAATTAATTAAAAAGATACATTATTCATACCTGAAAAATAAATAAAATTTTTCTAAAATACTTACAAAAGTTTTTTACAAAAATAAGATTTTTTTTTCCAGTTTTTAACTTTTGTAAGTATTTTAGAAAAAATTTATTTATTTTTCAGGTATGAATAATGTGTCTTTTTAATTAATTATGAAATATTTAGAATGCACCAATAAGAGGATGACACGTGTCCTTCCGTTAACTCAAAGGGCATTTGTGAGCCAAAAACATTAACAGAAGGGCATATTTGGCCCAATAGATGGATGGGGGGCATTTTTAGACCAAACCTGATAATTGAGGGGCATTTTAGACCCTTCTCCGTATATATTATATATATAATATATTTTTATCGTGTTTGACCTAATAATTCTACATGAAAGAACAATATAAAAAGAGAATTGGTGTATTTAGTTCCGCAAAAATATTCACAACAAAAAAAAAATAAACAACAAAAATTCGTGCCTTTAGGTTTAAGAATATACAATGAGACAGCTAATTGAAATGTGTAAGCAAAGGCAACAGCTGGTCTTAAGTTTAGGTATTCCATTTTAATTTCCAACCTTTCATGTGCTTTCAATCAAGTTCAGTTTTTGACTTTAGCTACCACTTAAGTATTATTGTATTAATGCTCCACCGTTCTGCTATAATTCTTTTTCTCGTATTTTTTCATATTGTAGGATCTCTATCTCTCTTTTATATTTCTAATTAAACATGTAAAAAAAGCCTTTTTAAAATTATTAGTAAATGTGAATGTCTATTATTCCCACTACTTTTACTTATGATGTAAATAACCTCCCATTACTCATTACTAGGGGAGGACCTAAAGTATTAAGTATGTGTTTTCGGGAACTTAGTAACTCTTGCGTAGACTCTGTATTTATATTAAGAAATCCTCTAAATATTTGTGAATACCTAATTGTGAACACAATTATTATTTCATATTAATTTGAGATTACAGTAGGAGCCCATAACCTTCAAATCTTGGATCCGCCTCTGCTCATCACTATTATGATTGTAACCCCACACCTCCATAACCCCTCCCCATGATCTTCCCCGTGATCTCAATTGTTAATGTCATGTTTAAGACAATCATTTTGTAATCTTCATATGTAATAGTATAAATAGAGGCATGAAATGTGAGATAGAATACACTTGAACACTTGATGAAATAAGAAAGTTATCTATTCTTATCTTATTTTACTTATCTTCTTTTTTATATAGCTACATTTCTTAAGACGTTATCAACATGAAGTTGAGCTCTTTTATTATTAAGGTATATTTGTTCATTTTGTTTTCTTCGTTGTATATTTTGATTTCATGATTAGTGCATTTAATATTCAGTTTTATAATTTCTCATAGCTCTAGATATATGTAAAATTAAAGAATTCTATATTTCTTTATTTTAAGTTATTTGGATGATTGTCATGTGAAAGTTGCTAATTTTCATATTAATAGAATTAATCGAGAGAAGAATACTTATTTTATGTTGATCGACATTTGAAATTGTGTTAAAGTTAGAAGACATTTTTGTTCTAGTTAACATCAAAGATACACTAATAATTTAAAGAAACAATTAATATACTTTTCTCTGGAATTATCACTTTAGTGTATATAGATCACAAATTTGATATTATGTCCATTTTTAAGAATTCTTTACGCTTCTAATAATTTTCAATTATTTATCATCTTTGATAGCTTTTATTATGTCGAATTTATCAAAGCTTGAGTTTGTGACTCTCGACATTTCTTGAAAGATGGGTTCTCGATGCTGAGATTTACTTAGCCGCTAAAGGTCATGGTAATACTATTACTGAGGGTAATGAGGTATCAAGCCAAGACAAAGCGAAGGCCATGATTTTCTGTCGTCATCATTTGGATGAAGGTTTGAAGGTTGAGTATTTGACAGTGAAAGATCCACTTGAATTATGGACTGGCTTGAAGGAAAGGTATGATCACCTTAAGGCATGGTATTGCCAAGGGCTCGATATGAATGGATGCATCTACGGTTGCATTTTTTTAAGACCGTAAGTGAGTATAACTCTGTTGTATTTCGAATAACTTCCCAATTTAAATTATGTGGGGATGATATGAATGTTGAGGATTTGTTGGAAAAGACTCTTATGACTTTTCATGCCTCAAATATGGTATTACAGCAGCAATACCATGAAAGGGGTTATAAAAGTATTCTGAATTGATCTCATGTCTTCTGGAGGCTAAGCAACATAATAATACCCCTTTGCTGAAAAATCATGAAGTCCGTCCCGCAAGGTCAGCTCCGCTTCCTAAAGCGAATGTGGCAGCTAGACGTGATAAGTATGGAAAAAGGCTGAATATTGATCATATCCATATGAATGTACATGGGCATAGAAATGGTAAGAAACGATATAACATTCATCATTGTGGTGGTCATGAAAAACGAGAGAAAAATATGAGTTCTCAAAATAATCCTTTAAGAGGCAAAAGTGGTAACTGCCACCACTATTACATGAAAGGTCATTGAAAAATTGAATGCCGTGCACTTGAGAATTTTATCAGGCTTTATCAAAACTTCATTAAAAGAAAGGCAAATAATGTTGGAGCATCTTCTGCTAATGCCCCAGTGGAGTCTCACTTGACCTTTAAAAATAATTTTGAGGTAGGGCCTTCAAAAAAATGATGACAATGCCGAGGCAAATCTTGCTTTGAATGATGATGATTTTCAAGGCCTCGATGATCTTAATCATTTGGAAGTTGAAGATTTCTTTGGAGATCAAAACTAAATTTTGATCATTTTACTGGGGAATGCAATCATTTTCGAATTTTTATTTTTAGTGTTTTTGTCTCATTTAAAGTTGCTTTTATTTTTAAGTAGTACTTAAGTTGTCTTATATTGGTGTTGGTGATGCTAGTTTTTCCGTATTTCTCATGATGTACTTTTATTTTTTATGAAAAAATTAAATTTCTCAGTCTTCAATTGGATCCAAGCTGAATAGTGAAGATCTATGTCTTTTGGATAGTGCTGCAACACACACATAGAGAAAAGAAATTATTCTCTTATTTGGTTATGAGAAAGGCATATGTTAATACAATATCTGGTAGTATAAAATTGATTGAGAGCTCTGAAAGACTAGCCTTATTACTGCCTGGAGGAATGATATTAACTATTGATAATGCATTGTATTATAGTAAGTCTCAAAGAAACTTTTTGATTTTTAAAGCTATTCGCCTAAATGGCTACCATGTTGAGACATCAAACGAAAGAAAGGTTGAGTACCTTTATACTACTACAATAAAAGCAGGTAAAATATATATGCATGAAAAATTACCCGTATTTTCTTCTGGATTGTACCACACAAACATTGGTGTGACTTAATCACATGCCATTATAAACAAAAGGTTTACTACTTCTAATGATTTTATCATTTGGCATGACTGGTTAGGCCATCCCCTATTCTAACATGATGCACAGAATAATAGAGAATTCAAATGGGCACACATTAAAGAACAAGAAGATTCTTCAATTTAAGGAATTCTCTTGTGCTGCTTGTTCCCAAGGAAAATTGGTTATTAAACCATCAGCAACTAAACTTGGGATTGAAGCTCCTACATTTCTGGAGCGTATATAGCATGATATATGTGGTCCTATACACTCTCAATATGGACCATTAAGCATTTTATGGTCTTGATATATGCATCTATAAGATGGTCATATGTGTGCTTATTGTCCACCTGTAATATGGTATTTGCAAGATTGTTGGCCCAAATAATAAGGTTAAGAGCACAATTTCCAAATTATGCAATTAAGACAATTTGTCTCGATAATGCTGGTGAATTTCCATCTCAGGCCTTTATTGATTATTGTATGACCACTGAACTTAAAGTTGAACATTCGGTTGCTCATGCTCATACTCAAAATGGTCTAGCAGAATCATTAATTAAACGCCTCCAATTAATAGCTAGACCATCGCTAATGAGGATAAAACTCCCCCTTTCAGTGTAGGGACACGCCATTTTGCATGCAGCAACACTTGTGCACATAAGACCAACCAATTATCATGAACTCTCCCCATTACAGTTGAACTTTGGTCAGGAGCCAAATATTTCCCATCTAAGAATTTTTGGATGTGTGGTATATATTCCAATTGCTCCACCACAACGCACAAAGATGGATCTCCAAAGAAGTTTGGGAGTATATATCTGTTATGAATCTCCATCTATTATTAAATATTTAGAGCCTATGACATGAGATTTATTTACAGCCAGATTTGCTGATTGTCATTTAGATGAATCAATTTTTCTAACATTATGAGGAGAAAATAAACAACTGAAAAAAGAGATAGATTGGAACATATTATCTCTATCTTATTTGGATCCTCGTACAAATCAATGTGTACAAGAAGTTCAAAAGATCATTTATATGCAAATCAATTTCCAGATGTATTTACTAACCTTCCACGGGTTACTAAATCGTATATTCCAACTATAAATGCTCCAATTCGAGTTGATGTCCCAGTTGGATAGTATGATAATGCAAGTGAGTCTAGGCTACGCCTTAAATGTGGTAGACCAATCGGTTCCAAGGATAAGAATCTCCAAAAAGGAAAAGAGAAAATGATTAAGATGATCATAACATGGAGGCAATTGCTCAAGATGAGCATAAAGACATAATAATTGATAATACTTTGCAGGAGGTTCTAGTACCTAAAAATAATAAAAATGAAGAGATCTCAATAAGTTATGTGTCTACAGGAAAAAGGTTAAACCGAAATAATATTGTTGTTGACAATAATTTTGCATATAAAGCTGCAGTTGAAGTAATGCAACAAGATGAGGATCTTGAGCCAAATCTGTCGATAAATGTAGACAGGAAATGATTGGCCAAAATGGAAAAAAAAAAATTCAAGTGAAATTGACTTCACTCAAAAAACATAAAGTTTTTGGACCAATAGTCTGAACGCCTCAAGGTGTCAAAGCCAGTGGGGAACAAATGGATTTTTGTGCGAAAAAAAAATAAGAAAGGTGAAGTCGTAAAATATAAAGCACGGCTTGTGGCACAAGGGTTTTCGCAAAGGCCTGGCATTGATTATATGGAGACATATTTACCTATGGTAGATGTAATTACCCTCAGGTATTAATAAATCTGGTAGTCCATAAAAAGCTTGATATGCGGTTGATGGATGTTATCACAACCTACTTATAAGGCTCACCGGACAATGAATTTTTTATGAAAATTCCTGAACGATTTAAAGTTCCTGAAGCACATAAAATTTCAAGAGAAACTTGTTCAATAAAGCTTTAGAAATCCTTATATGGATAGCAGTCATAGAGGATGTGGTCCGATCGTCCTTGTGAGTATTTGCTAATGGAAGGGTAAAAAAATGACTATTTGCCCTTGTGTCTTTATTAAGAGGTTTGGATCCGAATTTGTCATCATAGTTGTATATGTTGATGACTTGAATATCATTGGCACTTCTAAAGAGATTCGAAAGGCTGTAGAGTGTTTGAAGAAAGAATTTGAAATGAACGATCTTGGTAAGATAAAATTTTGTGTGGGCGTGCATGTACCAAATGGAATATTTGTCCACCAATCTGAAAAGGTTTTAAAGCAATTTTACATGGAAAATGCATATCCATTGAGTATCCTGATAGTTGTGAGATTGATTGATATAAATAAAGATCCATTTCGGCTGTAAGAAAATGATGAAGAGCTCATTGGTGATGAAACTTCGTATCTTAGTGCAATTGAGGAACTAATGTGTCTTTCCAACAATACCTGACCAGCTATTGCTTTTACAGTAAGCTTATTAGCAAGACTCAGCTCATCCCAACAAGAAGACACTGGAATGGTGTTAAGCATATATGTAGATTTCTTTGGGGAGCTATAAATATGGGATTGTTTTATTCTAAGGAATCCAAGTCATAAATGATCGACTATGATGATGCAGGTTATTAGTCCGATCCTCATAAAACCCGATCTCTAATAGGATATTTGTTTGCATATGGAGGTACAACTATATCATGGTGTTCAATGAAACAAATAATAGCTGCCACATCTTCAAATCATGCTGGGATAATAACCATTCATAAAGCTATCAGGAATGTGTTTGGTTAAGATCAATGACTCAACATAATCAGGAACTGTGTGGTTTACTTATAAAAAAGGATAGTCCAACTACACTATATGAAGACAATATTTCATGTATTGCTCAACTAAAAGGAGGATACATCAAATGAGAGAGAACAAAGCACATTTCACCAAAGTTCTGTTTCACGCATTATTTTCAACGAAATGGTGGAATTAATGTTCGACAGATCCATTCATATGAAGATTTGGGTGGTTTATTACACTAAGGCATTACCAACCTCAACATTTGAGAAGTTGGGGCAGAAGATTGGAATGTGCGTCTTCGAGAAATAATGTGATGTTTCTATGAGGGGAAGTAAGATACGCGCTGTACTCTTTTTTCCTTAGCCTAGATTTTGTCCCACTGGGTATTCTTGTTAAGGTTTTTAACGAGGCAGCAAATAAAGCGTATTACAGATATGTGTACTCTTTTTCCTTCACTAAGATTTTTTTCGTACAGGATTTTTCTTAGTAAGGCTTTAACGATGCATATTATCTATTTTTGGACATCTAAGGGGGAGTGTTATAAAATGTTTAGTATTGGTGGATGTCCATTATTCCCACTACTTTTACCCATGATGTAAATAACCTCCTACTACTCATCACTATTATGATTGTAACTTCCACAACTCTATAACCCCTCCCCGTGATATTTCCCCCATATCTCAATTATTAATGTCATTTTTAAGAGAAAATTATTTTGTAACCTTCATATGTAATTGTATAAATAAAGGCATGAAATATGATATGGAATACACTTGAACACTTGATGAAATAAGAAAGCTAGCTAGTTTTCTCTTATTCTACTTATCTTCTTGACTTTGAGCTACATTTCTTAAGAATTTTCGTTTCTTCTTTTCCGTTTTTAGGTTATACAATATCATTGCTACCTCTTCCAAGAACTCACATTTTAAAACGTACACTCGGTAAAATGTAGAAATAAGGAATTTTTTTATAAACCTGACACCTACGAAGAGACTCACATTATAAAACCTACACTTAAGCAAGGAGTAGAAACGGTTACACTGTATGTTTCAATAATGATAATAACAAATATCTAACTATATACCGAGAAATAGGAGGGTCTGATTCCCCATCATCGAGGCACCTAAAAAGAACGTCTTGAAGTCTTAAGGCTACGAGGCTATGGCTGAAGTTTCTGCCTTGAGATTCATTGAGTTTCGACTTTGGGACAGTACTGACCACGACTATGGTAAAAGTGGGAAATTCCCAAGGCATGCAGCTAGAGTCGACAAGTCTTTCAGGCAAGTCTCATCCAACATCATAACATCAACTAGATTTCCCATCTCCATATCTTTGTAATAAATGTGTATGTACTATGTTGGGATTTCCTTTTTCTATATAAAGAGGGCCCTTGTCATTTTGTTAGGATCTGTTGCTCCATACTAAATACACAAGAACATTCTCTTTGCTCTCAACACACTATCGTGATGTAATTTCTTCCATTTATTGTCTTCATTTATAGTTCATCATTTATTGCTTATTATTGGCTATAAAGAGACGTCACTATTTTTTTATTCTAATTGTTAGCCGCCCATCGATTAACCTTGATATCTCCCAGTCAATCTTCAGACTCGACCCTGAGGCCCACGAATAGGCAAGCTCGACTTTGGGATTATTACTCATCTGGTTTGATTATCGCCTTGCTCTCAAGCTGTAACATTACTTTTAAGTCCTTCACATAGCATCAACTACTTAATAGCCGGCATAAAAATAAATCACGTATTTTAGAATCCAATAATCAAATCTAATTGTTATTATCATTTTCATGGTGAAAAACTTAGCGCGTACCGTGGGGCTAAAAATAATAGTGATTATTTTCTTGATGGTTTCATTGCACAATGCAAGTTTCCTTTCACACTTTTTCTTTTCCAAGATCTTTGATTTTAGGTCAAAATACTAAGTAAACGCATGCGAAAACATCAACCTTGAAGACCATAGAGAAAATGGTGTTGACGTCCCAGGTGTTGGTGTACCACCATGAAACCATGGGGACTCGCCAGAATCGATTCCTATGGATGCGGTTTCACGTGACGCTCTGCACGTCGAAATGAGATCCAACATCAACAGGAGTATACACCAAGGCGACCAATGGGAAGCCTAGAAATCCCTGGCTCGGGAAGAATGAGGTTTAGCCTTCATGTAATTTTTGAAATGTTGTAGGCACAATAGCTGAATATTGCTCAGCTACAGAGTTACCAGAAAACTCCTAGCACGGAAGCACCCAGGATGGTTCCCCCAGCCGAGTAGGTACCAGAGAAATCGAGCAATAATGGGTCGAAATCCAATCCCACCATCGTAAAGATGCTTAAGTATCTCACAGAAAGGATCGAATCAGGCGAGAAAATGATAAAAGCCAATGATAAGAAGGTCGAGAGATACAACTGCAGGGTCGACCAAATTCTAGGAGCACCCTCGATCTTGAAAGGCGTGGACTTAAACAAGTTCGTATATAAGCCATTTCCGTAGGAAGCAGCCCTGAAACCCATTCCAAAGAAGTTCAGAATGCCAGATCTTCCAAAATACAATGGTACCTCGGACCAATGAGCATGTTACCGCTTACACCTATGCAATAAAGGGCAACAACCTAAGGGACGATGAGATCGAGTCTGTCCTGCTAAAGAATTTTGAGGAAAACACCTTCTAACAGGGCAATGATATGGCATCACAACCTAGCCCCAAACTCTATAGACTTATTTCCCATGATGGCGGATTCTTTCATAAAGGCACATGTTTGTGCTATCAAGGTAGAAACGAGGAAATTTGATGTCTTAAGATTAAGCAGAGGGATAATGAACTGTTGGGAGAGTTTGTATCTCGCTTTCAGATGGAATGAATAGAACTACCACTAGTCTCCAATGACTGGGCGCTACAGACTTTCACTCAAGGTCTGAACAAATGAAGCTCAATGGATTTGAAACAATAAAGTAGAACCTAGTCGAGTATCCAGCCATAACCTTGTTAGACATTCGCAACAGATACCAGTCGAAGATCAGGGTTGAGGACGATTATCTAGGAGCCCCCTCGGGCTTGGTATACCCAAGCATGCTCCTGGCGAAGAAGCCAAAGTCAAACAAGAAAGGTACCGGTCATACATTGAAGACAGGAGAAATTCCTCAAGGCAGAACATACCCCGTAACAACCGAATGATGGGCCGAAGACATGATTCTCGATGACTCGTCAATAGAGCAGGGTTTGATAGGCACACGGGGTTAATAGGGGCGCCTCGCTTATCAGAATACAACTTCAACGTTGACGTATGAGACATTATTTTTTCCATCAGTAAAATCAGAGATGCCAGGTGGCCCGGGCCCGTACAATCAGACCCCTCACAACGGAACCATAACTTAGTATGTGAATGTCATAATGCACAATGCCACAAGATCGAGGATTGCCACCAACTTCGAGAAGAAGTAGCCAGATTACTCAATAAAGGTCACCTCCGAGAATTCCTAAGTGATTGGGGCAAAAACCAGTTCTAGGAAAGAGAAGCGACCAAGAATAACGAAACGAATGAGCCCCAACATGTTATCCACATGATCTTGGGAGGCATTGACACCCCACAGGAGCCCGTGATTAGAAGAAAAAAAATATCCATTACCAGAGAAAAGAAAACTTGGGGCTACATACTTGAGGATGCCCTCACATTCAATAATAAAGACATCAAGACCTTGTCTCAGCCTCACAACGATGCACTATAATCTCTTTCCTTGTAAATACATTTAAAATTAAATATGTACTTGTAGATCCAGGTAGCTCCACAAACATTATCAGGTTGAGGGTTGTAGAGCAGCTCAGACTACTCGACCAAATTGTACCTGCCTCTCGAGTCCTCCACCGATTCAATATGCTGAGCAAAATAATGAAAGGGGAAATCACCCTCCCAGTCAACGTTGCCGACACAAGCCAAAACACAAAATTCCATGTCATCGAGGGAGAAATGAGATATAATGCCTTGCTCGGAAGGCCACAGATACACTGCATGAGAGCATTACCGTCCACCCTCCATCAAATGATGAAATTCCCGACAAAGGATGAGATTAAAACCATCTATAGGGAGCCTGGGCTGAAGAAGTAGGTGCTGCACTCTGGGCTGGAAGGGCACTAAGTGATGACTGACCCTGCTGAAACCCCTATCGACCATGACCATAAGAACCTCCGCTCCGCTCTGGGCGGCCTGAATGAGAAGGTCTAGATGAGCGACCTCTGCTCTGCTGGGAATGCCCTCTAGATGGAGCACCACTGAAACTGCCAGAACCACGAGGCCTCTCGGCCTCCCGCTCCTCTCTCTCTCGGCGACGATCCGCCTCAATAGAGCGTGCCATATCAACAACCTGCTCAAATGATGATGACAAAACTCTCTCTCTGGTCATAAGAATGCGGATAGAAGTAGTTGAGGCCATCAATGAACCTCCTGATCCTCTCCCTCTCAGTGGGGATCATCCATGTGGCATGCCTAGCCAACTGAGTGAATCTAAGCTCATACTGAGTCACAGACATGTCGCCCTGAATCAACCACTCGAACCGGCGACGTAGCTCCTCGCGACGAGACCGAGGTACATATTTCTCTAGAAAGAGAGTAGAGAACTGCTGCCATGTGAGAGGTGCTGCTCTTGCAGGCCTACGCCTCTCAAACTCCTCCCACCAATCAAATGCGGGACCAGTGAACTGAAATGTAGTAAATGAAACTCCGCTGGACTCAAGAATACCAGCCGTCCGCAACATCCTCTGACACTTGTCCAAGAAACCCCGGGCATCCTCGCCCTCAACGCCACTGAAATGGGGTGGCTGAAGTCTACCAAATCTCACAAGACGACGCTGCTCGTCATCGGGCATAACCTGAACCATATGCTCTGGAGCTGGAGCTGGTGCAGTTGGAGGAATAACCGGTGCAACCACCTGAGCGGGGACCGCCTCTGGCGTCTGAAGTCCCTGAACAACCTGCTCGGGTGTGCGAGCTGCAGGGGTCTGCTGACCATCCCCTGTCCGAGATGTCGCTGCAGTAGCGGTAGCTGAAACTACCTGAGCCAAACCGGAACACACCGATAATATCTGAGCAAGAGTCTCCTGAACACCAGGAATAGCAATATATACAGTCTGGCCCTGAACTGGGATGCTGGAGCATCAACCACTGGGGGCTGCTCCTGAACTGGTACAACGGGCGGGTCAGCTGGCACTGCCTCGACTGCCATGCCTCTACCTCTAGCACGACCGCGCCCACGGCCTCTAACAGGTGGCAATAGAGGTCGTCCACCTCGTCCCTGATGCTCGCGTTCTCGCCATCTGCGAGAGAATAGAATATAGAAGTTCAGTTCTCAGAATAACAAGATCGCACGACAGAGTTCAACAAAAGTGAAATTTTCCTAAAGGTTCGAGCCTCCCGAGGATAAGTACAGGCGTCCCCGTACCGATCCACAAGACTCTACTAACCGGCTCAAGACTCATGCGGCCTAGTAAACCTAGGCTCTGATACCAACTTGTCACGACCCCAAATCCGGTTGTGATGGCGCCCAGCACATTGCTAAGCCAGCCCGACCAATCAATAACAAGAACGGAGCTAGAAGCTCGTTCTATCCCATTTAAGCATATTAATTCACGAAGCAACAACGATACATATAACGAAAACGGGGAACCAAGTCCCATAATACATCAACTCCCATAGACCGAAGGGTTAAGAGTCATGAGCCTCTACTGAACATGAGTGTATAAAGGTTTACAAGATACCAAGTGCGGAAAGAAAAGTCAATACAAAATCAAGAGACAGTAGGAAGGAATATCGGGTCCTGCGGACTCTGCAGCTACCTCGTATATCCCACAGATGTCGCCTCGCACAGCTACTGGATCACTGCTGAGAGGTACCTGGATCTGCACACAAGGTGCGGGGAGTAAAATGAGTACTGCCAGACTCAGTGGTAATAAACAAGGGTAAGACAGCGCAGATAAGAAATCCGCAATAAAGCACTATGTAAAGCTATAATCAAATACCTGTCACAGAATCAATATCAACTGTACCTGTACCAACAAGTACCTGCAAAACAGTATAACAACTAGCAGATGTAGCTAAATGCAATGCAATGCATGATATGACCGCTACGGTGCGTAGCCCGATCCAATTTGGGTACCCGTGCTCACTGTGGGGGTTCAGACTCCGGAGGGGCTCCTACAGCCCAAGCACAATATCACTGCGGCGTGCAGTCCGATCCAACATATGTACCGCTGCGGCGCGCAGCCCGATCCACTACTAGTCAGCTAATATGCAATCACAGCCTCGCAGGCTCGAAAGTAGTTTTGAAAATATCTTTTTATCATTTTTCGATTGGAAAACAGTAATACCAAGTTCCAGAGATTGGAAATAGCATGATAACAGAAATAGCTGCGGACTGGTAGTAACTAACATGTCAATATGATAGGACAATGATAACGATCCTCGCGGGATCCAATAACTGGCTCACGGCCCACAAATATACTCAACCGCCCAAGAAGGGGGTTCCTCGGCTCAAGAGTGGCCAATATCTCAATATATAGTATGCAACCATCCGAGAAGGAGGTTCGACGGCTCAAGAATAGCCTAATATCATAATACAGTATCAACAAGTCGGACTAAGCCATAGTCCCCAATCACAATCGACCCCGCACTCACAAGAGAGTACGTGTCTCGCCGCTATACAGCGTCACAAAGTGGTATACCGGGTTTCGAACCCGCTGGTCATCACCCACATCTATTACTCACCTCAATACGGCACGACGACTACTCCGCAATGCCCTTGCCATGAGAATCAAACTCCGCACGCGTAGAATCTGATCAAATACAGTAGAAATACAACAAATTAGGCCTATGGGACGACACCCAATCAATACAACTCAATTTACATCAAAATTCCCAAAGTTGTCAAAACCCGAATTTTGGTACGCTTCTCTAAAAATTACAAAAGTCACATATTCGGAACCCTCATCTCAATACGAGTCTAAGCATATCAATTTTACCAAATTCGGACTCCATTTGCCCTTTCAAAACCTTGATTTTCTAAAGTTCAAGCCTAGGGTTAAATCTTCCATGAATCACCCCAAATTCCTCCATTTTCATGATATAATTGCATAATATTATCAATACTAATCATAGTTTTAGTCCATAGTTGATTACCTGATGATTTCCCTTGAGTTTCTCTTCAAAATCGCCCAAATCGCCTCTAAAGCCGAGACCCAAATGTGTGAAATGTTTCTGAAATTTTCTAACTTCTGATACACTTAACTCACTGCGATTTTCGCTTATGCGGACCATTTTCCGCCCCTGCGAAACCGCTTCTACGGAATACCCTCCGCCTCTGCGGTCCTTCCCACTTCTGCGGACAGGAGTCCGCTCCTGCGAGCCCGTATCTGCGACCAGAGGGTCGCTTCTGCGGTCTTCCCCATCTCGCCTCTTGACAGCTTCTGCTGTCTCATCTTCGCTCCTGCGACGCCGCCTCAGCGGACATATTTCCACTTCTGCGAAGCCAAATGCCTCTGCGCCCCCTTGTCCGCTCCTGCAGACTCACTCCCGCGCCCCCATTTCCGCAGGAGCGAAAACAACAGAACCGGCAACACAATCTGCAATTCTTCCATATTTACTCCCGTTTAACCATCCAAAAACACCTTGAGGCCCCCGGGACCTCATCCAAACACACCAACACATCCTAATACTTTATTCAAACTTGCTCCAATCCTCAAAACACGTATAACAACATCAAAACCCATAATTCACATCGAATTCAAGCCTAAATTCCTTAAAACATTCCGAATTACACAATCAATCAAAAACCCGACTAAACGATGCCCGAATGACCTGAAATTTTGCAGGCACATCCAAAATCACCTAACGGAGCTACTGCAACTGTCGGAATTCCATTCCGACCCCCGGATCAAAATCTAACCTACCGTTCGGATTTCGCCAAAATTCAACCTTGGCCAATTCAAGCCTATTTCTACACCGGGCCTCCAAATTCAATTCCGATCGCTCCCCTAAGTCACAAATCACCTACCGAAACTAACCAAATCCTCAGAATCCGATTCCGAGCCTTCTAACCAAATAGTCAACTCCGGGTTGACTTTCCTTTTTCAAGTTTCCTTCACAAAGGCTATATGCCTCATTTTCAATCCAATTCACTCCTAACTTACCCGATAGACTCTAACACTGATATAAAAGCATAAAACATATATTTACAACATAACGGGGTGGTAATTCCCGTGACGACGGGCCGGGTCGTCACAGATTAACACCATAACACACAAAGATGGGTTCTCAAAGTTGAGGAAACAAGTTAGTTTTTTCTAACATGAGGGGAAGACATGATAAACAGTTGAAAAAAGTTACATAAAATGAATTATCATTTATACATCTAGATCCTCGAATAAAATAATATGAACTTGAAGTTCATAAAAGGATAATTCATGTGCAATTTATTGCAAAGCATGCCACACGCATTTGCTGACCCTAATAAAGTAACTATATTGTCATTGCAAATGCTCATATTAAGTCCTAGAAGGACAAAGTCTATGGTAAGCTTAAAGCGTATAGACAAATCAGTCAAATAAACTTCTTGATAAAGAAGATGAGCAAATGGTCATAATGAAGGAGGCAAGTGATCTAAAAGATCATATGACATAACACTTCATAATATCTCATGAGAGATTCAGGTACCTGAATATATGAATGAAGAGATCTCTATGTTATGTCGTTATGAAAATATATTGAAACCGATATAAAATCTTTGTCGACGTCAACCTTCAAGAAGCTAGTGTACAAGATTGGGATGTGAAGGCTCAAGGATGAGAATTGATGCTCTCATCAGGGGGAGTTAATGCGCGTTGAATTCTTTTTCCTTACAAGGTTTTGTCCCACTGGATTTTCCTTGCGAGGTTTTTAACGAGGCAACCAAAAGGCGTATTATTAGATATGTGTACTCTTTATCCTTTTCTAGATTTTTTTCCCATTGAGTTTTATTTTAGTTAAGGTTTTAACGAGGCACATCATTATTGAGTAGACATTCAAGGGGGAGTGTTATGAATAGAATTCTATTTAGAGTGAATGTCTATCTTGTGGAGAGTTTTACTTTGTGACTAAGTCATATTTCTCCTATAAATAGAGTGGTCTTACCCCATTGTAAATCATCCCAAAATTCAATAAGAATTCTCTCTATCTCTCTTTCTCTGCAATATTGTTCTTCTTCTTTTATTATTTCATAACACATATATCTTAGTTTATGTATTTTTCATAATTTTTTTTTTTAAAAAATACCTTATTTTTTATCTTTACATAATCTTGAATATACAAAAAAGAAAATATGATAGTTTCGTTATAGATTTTGCGTTGTGTAGTATTTTTATCTTATTTTCTAAAGTTATCAATTAAGGTGTTGGATCACAATTTTAAGAGTTTTAGAATCCAATTCTTTGCCCAATTTGGATTAGTCCATTAAGCCTAGAGATCCTTCTAGACTCTTATTTGGAAAAAAATAAATATAAAAAAAAAAAGACTCTAAGACTTAACTGTCACGACCCGGATTTTCTCCCAACATCGGGATCGTGATGACACCTACTCGTGGTAGCTAGGCAAGCCACTGTATTCATACTATCCTGTTTTTAATAAAATTTCATAATTAATTTATCAACAAACCATAACTTTAATTAAATAAGTGCGGAATACTTTATCGAAATAGAAATAACTAGTTACAAAGTAAAAATCATACTGAAATCCTCTACCCAAGACGTGGAGTCACCAACTCACGAACTACTAGTGAATACTACACATAAAAGTTTGAAAGAAATATAACATAATCCTGTTTGTCTCGGAACAAAGAGACTACAACTAGTAACATAATTAAAGAGAGAGACGCCGGGCCTGCGAACGTCTGCAAGCTACCTCGGTCTCAAATGTGATCAACTCCCACGCAATTGATTTACTGTTGCTGCTCCTGATCGTAACCTGGACCTGTGCAAAAACGCACAGAAATGTAGTATCAGCACAACCGACCCCATGTGCTGATAAGTGCATGGCCTATCCCGGCGAAGTAGTGACAAGCCTAGGACCAGACACCCACATAAACCTGTGCAGTTCAATATATAGGTATACCACAGAATAACAAGAAATAACCAATAAGGAATATCTCAAAGAACTCAACAATTAACAACAGTTAATAAGTTCACAAGGAAAATAAAGTATAATGGAAACACAAGTAATATCAAGTGAAGGAATAGCAAGCAGTTGCACGGCATCACCCTTCGTGCTTTTACTCTCATCCTCACCAAATAAGCAAATAAAGTACACGGCATCACCCTTCATGCTTTTACTCTCATCCTCACATCCATAGTACGGCATGATCCTTCGTACATGGTTCAATAACAAGGCACGGCATGATCCTTCGTGCATAATCAATAAAACATGGCACGTCATTAACCTTCGTGCATAAATAATAAAACATGGCACGACATTAACCTTCGTGCATAAATAATAAATCAAGGCACGGCATCACCCTTCGTGCATTATCACTCTTCCTCACCCAAATAACAATCACAGTTAAGGGCAAAGAATGAAACAGTAATTCATAAACCGTCCCAACAAGGGCAATCAATAATCATCTTCACAACAAGTCCCGACAAGTGAGAACAATAACAATTCTACAACCTGGCAAAGGTTCAACAATTCGTCTGCAAATATGTCTCACAATAAGCATTATCAACGACTCACGGTCATACTAGACGCCAATGTATGGATGCTCGTCACCACAGCCCATACACCGCACTCGATCACATAACACATAGCACATAATCCTATTCCCTCAAGCTAGGATAGAACAAACACTTACCTCGAATGTTTATGAACAATTCAATCCGTGGCAATGCCTTTTCCTTTCAAATTTGGCTCCAATCCAATCGTATCTATACACAATTGATTTAATATCATCAATACTACTCAACAAACTAATTCCTAAGGCCAATTACAACTTTTACAACATTCTACCCGGAATAATAAATTTCGACCCCGGGCCCACATGGTCGGAACTCAGGGTTCTGTCACGACCCTAGTTCACCAATTGTGAACCTGTCGTGATGGCACCCAGTCCCCACGACTAGGTAAGCCTAACACATTGCGAAATCTATAAGTTTTAATTACTTAAATAAGAAACAGCGGAAAATAACATAAAGATATGTAATCCGTGCCACTTGGCACATACATCCGTCACTCAATAAATAAACACTACCAAGATCCGGAACCCCACGGTAACACAGACTAAAAGGGAAATACAACTGTGGCTCTATGTGTAAAGAGTATCTAACGATGAAATGAAGAAAAATGTCAACTAGTAATACTAGAATAGAAGGGAAGCCTCCGGATCCGCGGACGTAGCAGATCATACCTCGAAGTCTCCCAGAATGCTGCAGAATCACCTAGTACGAGCCTGCTCTGATGTACCTGGATCTGCACAACAAAAGTGTGCAGAAGAGTAGCATGAGTACACCACGGCGGTACTCAGTAAGTGCCAAGCCTAACCTCGATGGAGTAGTGACGAGGAAGGTCAGGGCCCTACTGAGAAACAATAATAATATGATGACAACAAAATAAACAGTTTGACAGATAACAACAAAATTTCCAAAATAACAACATTTACTGAAACTGTCTACAACCAAGCTAATAACAAATAACCAACTCAAATAAACAAATCCAGGATCTGTGGGAATTGAACCCCCAGTCCCATTCTCAGTACCCCTGGGTCTCCGGGAATCGAACCCGTAGCCCATGTCTCAATAATATCACAATAACTCAGGATCTCCGGGAATCGAACCCGCAGTCCCTACCAATAAATAACTCAGGATCTCGGGAATCGAACCCGCAGTCCCTACCAATAAATAACTCGGGATCTCGGGAATCGAACCCGCAGTCCCTACCAATAAATAACTCAGGATCTCGGGAATCGAACCCGCAGTCCCTACCAATAAATAACTCGGGATCTCGGGAATCGAACCCGCAGTCCCTACCAATAAATAACTCAGGATCTCGGGAATCGAACCCGCAGTCCCTACCAATAAATAACTCAGGATCTCGGGAATCGAACCCGTAGTCCCTACCAATATCACGTCGGGTCTCTGGGAATCGAACCCACAGCCCTGGGTCTCCGGGAATCGAACCCGCAGTCCACAAACACAACCAATTAAGGAAATCCACAGAGAGAAATAATTATGCTCAACTATAACTTCACCGAAAAATAGTGCCAATAATTAACAAGGAATTCAAACAAGGCAGTTAGGCAACCAAACAGTTAAGTGCTACCTAATCATGCTCTTCTAACCACTACCGGGTAAAATATCAAATTAACAACCAAAGACAGGGATATCGCTCATCGAACATTTCTGAATAAAATACGTGTTCATCAACCAGCGCATGTACACGCCCGTCACCTCGCGTACAAGGCATTTAAACTATCACATAATATCCTAGGGTGAAAATTCCCCCACACGAGGTTAGACAAGCCACTTACCTCAATTCCGGTACAAAACCGCTAAGCAATAACCCTCTTGCCACGAATGTCGGCCTCCACAAGTGTAGTATCTGATAAAATCAATAGAATCACGTCAAAATAGGCCAATTGGGCATTACCCAATCAAATTAACTCAAAATTCACCAAAACCCACAAGTTGCCAAAACCCGACTTTCGGTACGCTTATCGAAAAATCACGAAAGTCACATATTCGGAACCCTCATTTCAATACGAGTCTAAGCATATCAATTTTTTTCCAAAATCGGACTCCATTTGCCCATTCAAAACCTTGATTTTCTAAAGTCCAAGACTAGGGCTAAACCCTCCATAATTACCCCAAATTCCTCCATTTTCATGATATAATTGCATGATATTATCAATACTAATCATAATATGAGTTCATAGTTGATTACCCGATGTTTTCCCTTGATTTCCTCCTCAAAATCGCCCAAAATCGCCCTTAAGCCGAGACCCCCAAATGTTAAAATGTTTCTGAAATTTTCTAACTTCCGATACACTTACTTACAGCGATTTTCGCTTCTGCCGAACATTTTCCGCTTCTACGCTCCCGTATCCGCGACCAAAGCGTCGCTTCAGCGGGTTCCAGGCCTGGCCGGCCATTTCCGCTTCTCCGAACAAGAGGGCCGCTTAAGCGGATCCGCTTCTGTGAAGAAGCATCCGCTTCCGCGGACAAGTCCGCCTCTGCGCATATCTGACCGCTTCTGCGGTCTCGCCCCAGCGGATAAACGTCCGCTTCTGCGGACCATGCCCAGGTTCTCTCGTCCGCTTCTGCGATCCCAGACTCGCACCAGCGACCCCGCTTCAGCGGAAATTCTTCCGCTTCTGCGGAACCACCCGCTCCTCCGCACCTCGTCCGCTTCTGCGGACTCGCTCCTGCGTCCAAAAGTCCGCAGGAGCGGAACCAACAGAAGCAGTGCACCAACCTGCAATTTTTCCACAATTTTCTCCCGTTTAACCATCCGAAAATACCCCGAGGCCCTCCGGACCTCATCCAAACATACCAACACATCTTAATACCTCATTCGAACTTGCTCCAATCCTCAAAACACGTCTAACAACATCAAAACCCATAATTCGCATCGAATTCAAGCCTAAATTTCTTAAAACTTTCCGAATTGCACATTCGATCAAAAACCCGTCCAAACGACGTCCGAATGACCCGAAAATTTGCGGACATATCCAAAATCACATAACGAAGCTACAGAAATTGTCGGAATTCCATTCCGACCCCCGGATCAAAATCTCACCTATCGATCGGATTCGCCAAAATTTCAACCTTCGGCATTTCAAGCCTAATTGAGCTACGGACCTCCAAAATACATTCCGAACACGCTCCTAACCCCGAAATCACCTAACGAAGCTAATGGAACCATCGGATTTCCGTTCCGAGATCGTCTTAACACCGTTCCAGCTACGGACCATTTTCTAGTTTCAAAGCTCTTATTTAGGGACTAAGTGTCCCAAAATGCTCAAATTTTCGGAACCGACTCTCCCGGCAACCCACAATAGCAGAAATGAACTTAGGGGAACAGTTAAATTAGGGATTGGGGCGTAATTTTCTAAAACGACCGGTCGGGTCGTTACATCTTCCCACACTTAAAGATTCGTTCGTCCTCGAACGAGCATAGAAAACATACCCGGAGTAGTGAAAAGATGAGGGTACTGGCTGCGCATATCCTGCTCGGTCTCCCAAGTCGCCTCCTCGACCGGCTGGCCCCGCCACTGAACCTTTACCGAAGCGATATTCTTTGACCTTAGCTTTCTGACCTGTCTGTCTAGAATGGCTACCGGCTCCTCAACATAAGACAGATCATTATCTAGTTGAACAGATGTGAAATCCAGCACATGCGACGGGTCACCATGGTATCTCCGGAGCATGGAGACATGAAATACGGGGTGAACTCCGGCTAGGTTGGGAGGTAAGGCCAACTCAATAGCAACCTCTCCTACACGCCTCAAAATCTCAAAAGGGCCAATAAATCTAGGACTCAGCTTCCCTTTCTTCCCAAACCTCATAACGCCCTTCATGGGCGAGACTCGAAGCAGAACCCGCTCACCAACCATAAAAGCCACATCGCGAACCTTCTTGTCCGCATAACTCTTCTGTCTAGACTGGGCCGCACGAAGTCTGTCCTGAATCACCTTGACCTTGTCCATAGCCTCCTCAACCATATCAGTACCTAGTAACCTGGCCTCGCCCGGCTCAAACCAACCCACGGGAGACCTGCACCTCCTACCATATAGGGCCTCATACGGTGCCATCTGAATACTAGACTGGTAGCTGTTGTTATAAGCAAACTCCGCCAGCGGCAAGAAGTGATCCCACGAACCTCCAAACTCAATCACGCACGCACGGAGCATATCCTCCAAAATCTGAATAGTGCGCTCGGACTGACCATCAGTCTGGGGATGAAACGCTGTGCTCAGCTCCACCCGAGTACCTAACTCCTGCTGTACGGCTCTCCATAACCGTGAAGTGAACTGAGTGCCTCTATCTGAAATGATGGAAACTGGAATACCATGCAGCCGAACTATCTCCCTGATATAGATCTCCCCCAGTCGCTCCGACGAATAAGTAGTGCTCACCGGTATGAAATGGGCGGACTTGGTCAGCCGATCCACAATAACCCAAATGGAATCAAACTTCCTAACAGTCCGTGGAAGTCCAGATACAAAGTCCATGGTAATGCGCTACCATTTCCACTCTGGAATCTCAATCTGCTGCATCAATCCACCCGGGCGCTGATGCTCATACTTCACCTGGTGGCAGTTGAGGCATCTAGAAACATATTCAACTATATCCTTCTTTATTCACCTCAACCAGTAATGCTGTCTCAAGTCCTGATACATCTTCGCGGCACCCGGATGGATGGAATACCGCGAGCTATGGGCCTCAGCTAGAATCAGCTCTTGAAGATCATCTACATTAGGCACACAGATACGCCCTTGCATCCTCATAACTCCATCATCCCCGATGATAACATCTCGAGCATCACCACGCCGAACTCTATCCTGGAGGACAAGCAAATGAGGGTCGTCGAACTGACGCTCCCTGATGCGGTCAAATAGAGAAGACCGAGAAACCACACACGCCATAATCCGGCTGGGCTCCGAAAGATCCAGCCTAACAAACTGTCTGGCTAAAGCCTGAACATCCATCGCCATAGGCCTCTCCGAAGCTGGTAGATATGCTAAACTCCCCAAACTCTCTGCCCGACGACTCAAGGCATCAGCAACCACATTAGCCTTGCCTCGATGATAGAGAATAGTAATATCATAGTCCTTCAGTAGTTCCAACCATCTCCTCTCGCATATTCAGGTCCTTCTACTTAAACAAGTGCTGCAAGCTCCGGTGACCAGTGTAGATCTCACAAGGAACCCCATATAAATAATGACGCCAAATTTTCAAGGCGTGAACAATGGCAACTAGCTCCAAATCATGAACATGGTAATTCTTCTCATGCACCTTCAGCTGTCTCGACGCGTAGGCAATCACCCTACCGTCCCGCATCAATACCGCACCGAGTCCAACTCGTGAGGCATCACAATATACAGTATAGGACCCCGAACCTGTAGGCAACATCAATATAGGGCCGAAGTCAACGCTGTCTTGAGCTTCTGAAAGCTCGCCTCACACTCGTCTGTCCACTGAAAAGGGGCACCCTTTTGGGTCAATCTAGTCATAGGTGCTGCAATCGAAGAGAACCCCTCTACGAAACGACGGTAATAGCCTGCCAAACCAAGGAAACTGCGAATCTCAGTAGCGGAGGAGGGTCTGGGCCAACTCTGCACGGCCTCCACCTTCCTCGGATCTACTCGAATACCATCACTCGACACCACGTGGCCCAAAAATGCCACTGAACTCAACCAGAATTCACATTTAGAGAACTTGGCATAAAGCTGCTTCTCCCTCAGGATCTGAAGCACTATCCTCAAATGCTGCTCGTGCTCTTCCCGCTCCGAGAATATACTAGAATATCATCAATGAAGACAATCACGAACGAGTCCAGATAAGGCCTGAACACACTGTGCATCAAATGCATAAATGCTGCCGGGGCATTAGTCAACCCAAAAGACATCACGAGGAACTCATAGTGACCATACCGGGTCCTGAAGGCAGTCTTCGGGATATCTGGCTCCCGAATCTTCAGCTGGTGATACCCAGAGCGCAAATCAATCTTAGAAAACACATGTGCGCCCTGTAACTGGTCAAATAAATCATCAATACGGGCAAAGGATACCGGTTCTTCACTGTAACCTTATTCAGCCGACGATAGTCAATACACATACGCATAGAACCGTCCTTTTTCTTCACAAACAATACAGGAGCACCCCAAGGCGAAACACTGGGTCGAATAAAACCCTTGCCCAATAACTCCTGTAACTGATCCTTCAACTCCTTTAATTCCGGAGGAGCCATACGGTACGGTGGAATAGAAATGGGCTGAGTGCCCGGCAACAAGTCAATAGCAAAGTCAATGTCTCTCTCAGGCGGCATGCCCGGAAGATCAGCTGGAAATACATCAGCAAAGTCACGTACCACATGAACAGAATCAATAGAGGGGGTGTCAACACTGACGTCCCGCACATAGGCTAGATAAGCAGCACATCCCTTCTCAACCATACGCTGAGCTCTGAGAAAAGAAATAACATGGCTAGGGGTGTGATCTATAGTACCACTCCACTCAATACGTGGAATGCCCGGCATAGCCAGCGTCACGGTCTTGGCGTGACAATCAAGAATAGCATAATGGGGCGACAACCATCCCATGCCCAGAATAATATCAAAATCAACCATCCCGAGCAACAATAGATCCGCTCTGGTCTCAAAACCACAAATGGTAACCAAACACGACCGATATACGCAGTCCACAGCCAAAGAATCACCCACCGGAGTGGAAACATAAATGGGGGCACTCAAAGAATCCCGAGGCACACCCATATGAGAAGCAAAGTAAGAAGACACATATGAAAAAGTGGAACCAGGGTCGAATGAACCGATGCCTCCCCGTGACCAACCGTAATAATACCCGTGATAACGCAATCGTACGCAACAGCCGCAGCCGCGATCGAGAATAAGCATAGAATCCGGCTCGTCCCCCTCTCGACGGCGGCCTCTGAACCCTCGACCCCCGCCCCCGGCCGGGCCGGGCAGCGGAATAGCACTCGGAGCCGGAATGATAGCCCGTCGACCCCCGAGAGCCACGCCGACGCCGCGAAGACCGGCGAGGTGCCCCCTCCTACGCCTGGGGCACCCCTCACCAGACGGCGAGTATCCCCGCACCCAAAGCAAGCCTTGGGAGGACACGCGATCGTGATCGACCGGCCTCACCCCCACTAGCTTGACCTCTCGACGGACCCCGCGCAGAGGTGCACCGGAAACCGGGGAGCATAATAAGGCTCCCGAGGTGCCGGGAAGACCCGGAGTACTACCCGCCGCGGCAATGCCGAGCGAACTCGGTCGACCGAATAACCCCCGCCAAAACGACCGCCGACGAAGCTGCGGGCACCACAGAAATGGCCCGACTCACGAGACCTCTCGGCCTCTCTATCTCCCCGCTCTCTGCGAGCATACTCTCGATCCTCCCCGGCAATGCTAACTGCCTGCCGATAAGATATATCCGTCTCCAACTCTCTGGCCATGCTGGATCGGATAGGCGGAATCATGCCCTCAATAAATCTCCGTACTCTCTCCCGAACCGTGGCTACCAAGGCCGGTGCATGCCTGGCCAGACGGGTGAAACTGATGGCATACTCCGATACTGACATGGAGCCCCTGTCGCAACCGCTCAAACTCCGAGCGCCAAGAATCCCTAAGGCTCTGTGGAACAAACTCCCTCAAAAATAGATCTGAAAACTGCGTCCAAGTCAATGAAGCAGACTCCTCCGGACTATCCAACTCATACGTGCGCCACCAATCATAAGCGGCCCCACGAAACTGAAAGGCAGTGAAGGAAACCCCGCTGGTCTCCACAATCCCCATAGTACAAAGAATACGATGACACTCCTCTAGAAAACCCAATGCATCATCTGAAACCAAACCACTAAACACTGGAGGGTCATATTTCTTGAACCTCTCCAATCTACGCTGCTCGTCCTCGGAGGCAGCTGGTCCACCTCCCGGTTGTGCCGGGGCGGCAAGAGGCATAACCAAAACATCCGGAACATGTCCCACCGGCACACGCCGCTCCGGTGTAACGGCCACGGAGTCTGGGCCCCTCCCCCCGCCCGAGATGTAGCCGCAACAAGAGGAAGCAGTCCCGCTGGGTTAGAGTAGTGTACATGCTAATAAACTGGGCTAGAGTCTACTGGAGTGCTGCAGTCGTAGTAGTTGTAGTAGGTGTACCAGGTGCCTGTGCTCCAACCCGATCCACCGGTGGTGCCTCAGTAGCAGTGCGTGTGGGTGCTGTGGCTACACCTCGGGCACGTCCTTGACCTCTACCCCAGCCCCGGCCCCGGCCCCGGCCTCTAGCTATAGCAATATGGGGTGCGTGTTCCTGAGATTCATGAGTAGAACGTTTCCTCACCATCTGTGAGAGAATAAAAGAAAAAAGTTTAGATTTGGTGTAAAAATATCGCATGACAAAGAATTCAAAAGAAATGAAGAGTTTCCTAAACAGTTACATAGCCCCTCGTAGATAAATACGTACGTCTCCGTATCGATCAGCGAGACTCTATATATATAACTGGCATGTGTCCCATGAATCATATGAACCTAGAGCTCTGATACCAACTTGTCACGACCCTAGTTCACCAATTGTGAACATGTCGTGATGGCACCCAGTCCCCACGACTAGGTAAGCCTAACACATTTCGAAATCTATAAGTTTTAATTACTTAAATAAGAAACAGCGGAAAATATCATAAAGATATGTAATCCGTGCCACTTGGCACATACATCCGTCACACAATAAATAAACACTACCAAGATCCGAAACCCCACGGTAACACAGACTAAAAGGGAAATACAACTGTGGCTCTATGTGTAAAGAGTATCTAACAACGAAATGAAGAAAAATGTCAACTAGTAATACTAGAATAAAAGGGAAGCCTCCGGATCCGCGGACGTAGCAGATCATACCTCGAAGTCTCCCAGAAAGCTGCAGAATCACCTAGTACGAGCCTCCTCTGATGTACCTGGATCTGCACAACAAAAGTGTGCAGAAGAGTAGCATGAGTACACCACGGCGGTACTCAGTAAGCGCCAAGCCTAACCTCGATGGAGTAGTGACGAGGAAGGTCAGGGCCCTACTGAGAAACAATAATAATATGATGACAACAACATAAACAGTTTAACAGATAACAACAAAATTTCCAAAATAACAACATTTACTGAAACTCTCTACAACCAAGCTAATAACAAATAACCAACTCAAATAAACAAATCCAGGATCTGTGGGAATTGAACCCCCAGTCCCATTCTCAGTACCCCTGGGTCTCCGGGAATCGAACCCGCAGCCCATGTCTCAATAATATCACAATAACTCGGGATCTCCGGGAATCGAACCCGCAGTCCCTACCAATAACTCAGGATCTCGGGAAATCGAACCCGTAGTCCCTACCAATAACTCAGGATCTGTGGGAATTGAACCCCCAGTCCCATTCTCAGTACCCCTGGGTCTCCGGGAATCGAACCCGCAGCCCATGTCTCAATAATATCACAATAACTCAGGATCTCCGGGAATCGAACCCGCAGTCCCTACCAATAAATAACTCAGGATCTCGGGAATCGAACCCGCAGTCCCTACCAATAAATAACTCAGGATCTCGGGAATCGAACCCGTAGTCCCTACCAATATCACGTCGGGTCTCTGGGAATCGAACCCACAGCCCTGGGTCTCCGGGAATCGAACCCGCAGTCCACAAACACAACCAATTAAGGAAATCCACAGAGAGAAATAATTATGCTCAACTATAACTTCACCGAAAAATAGTGCCAATAATTAACAAGGAATTCAAACAAGGCAGTTAGGCAACCAAACAGTTAAGTGCTACCTAATCATGCTCTTCTAACCACTACCGGGTAAAATATCAAATTAACAACCAAAGACAGGGATATCGCTCATCGAACATTTCTGAATAAAATACGTGTTCATCAACCAGCGCATGTACACGCCCGTCACCTCGCGTACAAGGCATTTCAACTATCACATAATATCCTAGGGGTGAAAATTCCCCCACACGAGGTTAGACAAGCCACTTACCTCAATTCCGGTACAAAACCGCTAAGCAATAACCCTCTTGCCACGAATGTCGGCCTCCACAAGTGTAGAATCTGATAAAAATCAATAGAATCACATCAAAATAGGCCAATCGGGCATTACCCAATCAAATTAACTCAAAATTCACCAAAACCCACAAGTTGCCAAAACCCGACTTTCGGTACGCTTATCGAAAAATCACGAAAGTCACATATTCGGAACCCTCATTTCAATACGAGTCTAAGCATATCAATTTTTTTCCAAAATCGGACTCCATTTGCCCATTCAAAACCTTGATTTTCTAAAGTCCAAGACTAGGGCTAAACCCTCCATAATTACCCCAAATTCCTCCATTTTCATGATATAATTGCATGATATTATCAATACTAATCATAATATGAGTTCATAGTTGATTACCTGATGATTTCCCTTGATTTCCTCCTCAAAATCGCCCAAAATCGCCCTTAAGCCGAGACCCCCAAATGTTAAAATGTTTCTGAAATTTTCTAACTTCTCATACACTTACTTACAGCGATTTTCGCTTCTGCGGAACATTTTCCGCTTCTACGCTCCCGTATCCGCGACCAAAGGGTCGCTTCAGCGGTTCCAGGCCTAGCCGGCCAAATCCGCTTCTGCGGACAAAAGGGCCGCTTATGCGGACCCGCTTCTACGAAGAAGCTTCCGCTTCTGCGGACACGTCCGCCTCTGCGCAACACTGACCGCTTCTGCGGTCTCGCCCAAACGGAAAAATGTCCGCTTCTGCGGACCTTGCCCAATTTTCTCTCGTCCGCTTCTGCGATCACTGGCTCGCACCAGCGACCCCGCTTCAGCGGAAAGGCTTCCGCTTCTGCGTAACCACCCGCTCCTGCGCATCTCGTCCGCTTCTGCGGACACGCTCCTGCGTCCAAAATTCCGCAGGAGCGGAAACAACAGAAGCAGGATCCCAACCTGCAATTTTTCCACAATTTTCTCCCGTTTAACCATCCGAAAATACCCCGAGGCCCTCCGGACCTCATCCAAACATACCAACACATCTTAATACCTCATTCGAACTTGCTCCAATCCTCAAAACACGTCTAACAACATCAAAACCCATAATTCGCATCGAATTCAAGCCTAAATTTCTTAAAACTTTCCGAATTGCACATTCGATCAAAAACCCGTCCAAACGACGTCCGAATGACCTCAAAATTTGCGGACATATCCAAAATCACATAACGAAGCTACAGAAATTGTCGGAATTCCATTCCGACCCCCCGATCAAAATCTCACCTATCGTTCGGATTCGCCAAAATTTCAACCTTCGGCATTTCAAGCCTAATTGAGCTACGGACCTCCAAAATACATTCCGAACACGCTCCTAACCCCGAAATCACCTAACGAAGCTAATGGAACCATCGGATTTCCGTTCCGAGATCGTCTTAACACCGTTCCAGCTACGGACCATTTTCTAGCTTCAAAGCTCTTATTTAGGGACTAAGTTGTCCCAAAATGCTCAAATTTTTAGAACCGACTCTCCCGGCAACCCACAATAGCAGAAATGAACTTAGGGGAACAGTTAAATTAGGGATTGGGGCGAAATTTTCTAAAACGGGTCGTTACAGGTTCGGACCAAAATCCGGTTACCCATCCCCCCACGAGTTCAAGTATATGATTTTTTCAAAATCGGACCTCAATTCGAGGTCCAATTTCCCAATTTATGAAAAACCCTATATTCTATCAAAAACAAGAAATTCTACCATGAAAACCTTTGATTTCTATTGAAAAACATGTTTAATGATGTTAGGAATTGAAAGAATTAAGTAAAAAGTGACTTACAATTGTTTTGAAGAAGAGGGAATCCGTGAAGAGTCGCAAATGGGTGTTTTTGGGTTGTGAAATGTGAAGAAATGAATTGAAAATCGTGTTTTACAGGTCTCTGTGTTCGCATATGCGAATATTGAAGCTGGAAATCGTGATTTACAGGTCTCTGTGTTCGCATTTGCGAACATGGGTTCGCAATTGCGAACCCCGACCAATTTCTGGAGTTTGAAAAATAAGCTAAGGCTGGGAAGTTCGCATTTGCGAACTTTTGTTCGCATTTGCGAACACAGGCAGGATAGGGGAATGTTCGCATTTGCGAACAAGGCCGGATATGGGAATGTTCGCATTTGCGAACTATGGTTCGCATTTGCGAACATAGGCAGGACATGGGGATGTTCGCATTTGCGAAAAATTGTTCGCATTTGCGAAAAATTATTCGCATTTGCGAACAAGGCTGGATATGAGGGGACTTCGCATTTGCGATCAGGGTTCGCATTTGCGAGCCCTGCCTTGATTTGCCCCCTTTCGCAATTGCGAGAAATGCTTCGCAATTGCGAAGCCAACAACTGGGTGAAAAACCAGCAGTGCAAAAATTCAGAATTTAATCCAACGGCCTATCAAATTTTTACCCGAGCCCCCCGGGCTCCAAACCAAATATGTACACAATATCAAAAATGCATTATGAACTTGTTCGTGCGATCATATCGCCAATAACACATCGTCTTCATCAAATCAAGCTTCAAGTTCATGATTTTTATACTTTTGGTTTTCAAAACCTTCAAACTTGGAACTCAAGGTCCAAAACATATCAAACGACATCCAAATGTGACCAAACTTTGCAGAAAGCACATATATAATATTTAAGACTTGTACCGGGCGTCGGAACCAAAATACAAGCCCGATACCAAGGTCAATTAATTTATTTCCTTTAACAATTACATCAAAAACAATTTCATCGAAAAATTCATAACTTGGGCTCTAGGCCTCAGAATTCGACTCCGGACGCATGTCCAAGTCCCATATTTTCCTACGAACTTTTCGGGACCATCCAATCTCGGGTCCGGATCCGTTTACCAAAAATGTTGACCGAAGTCAACCATATCAATATTAATATCATTTGTTATCCAAATTTCTCATAGAATTCATATTTTCTACCACAAAATCTTTTCGGCTACATGCTCGGATCATGCACGTAAATCGAGGCAACATAGAATGAGGTTTTCAAGGCCTCAGAAGCTCGAAATGATTAATAAAATAAGTGATGACCCCTTTGGGTCGTCACAATCTCGACCTCTAAAACAACCGTTCGTCCTCGAACGGACAAAAGAAAAGAAGTACCTGAGTCGGGGAAACAATGTGGGTAGCGGCTCCGCATATCGTACTCGGACTCCTAGGTCATCCTCCACTGGCCGACCTCTCCACCGAACACGCACGGAAGGATAGCTCTTCGACCTTAACTGTCGAACCTCGCCGGTCCTAGAATGGCCACCGGATTTTCTATGAGGTAGAGGCCCGGTCTACGTACCGGAACCGATAACATTCGAGATTATGCAGGATTATACACAAAAGATCCTTTTAGGCTCCTCCTCGTAAGATAGATCATTGTCCAATTGGACAAGATTGAAGTCTAACACATGTGCGGGATCGCCGTGGTATCTCCGAAGATAGATACATGAAAAACTGGATGCACGCGCCGATAAGCTAGGCGGCAAAGCTAATATGTAA
>JASVEL010005733.1:0-95573 GCA_032618575.1 Nicotiana noctiflora
GCTGCTGGGGCGTTGGTCAGCCCAAACGACATCACAAGAAACTCATAATGACCATATCGGGCCCTGAATGCAGTCTTCATAATATCCGAGTCCCTGATCTTCAGCTGATGATAGCCTGAACGAAGATCGATCTTAGAAAACACCCTCGCACCCTGTAACTGATCAAACAAATCATCTATGCGCGGTAGAGGGTACTTGTTCTTCACTGTCACTTTGTTCAATTGCCTATAATCAATACACATTCGCATGGAACCATCTTTCTTTTTAACAAATAATATCGGCGCACCCCACGGAGACACACTAGGGCGGATGAAACCCTTATCCAGAAGCTCCTGAAGTTGCTCTTTCAGTTCTTTCAACTCGTCTGGTGCCATCCGGTAAGGAGGAATGGATATGGGTTGAGTGCCCGGCACCAAGTCAATGCCAAAATCAATATCCCTGTCCGGCGGCATGCCGGCAGGTCGGAGGGGAATACCTCTGGGAAGTCCCTCACAACAGGTACAGAATCAATGCTAGGAGACTCAGCTCCCACATCTCTCACAAAAGCTAAGTACGATAAACACCCTTTTTCAACCATCTTCTGAGCTTTTAAGAACGAAATAACACGGCTAGGGACGAAATCGGTCGAACCCCGCCACTCGATCTGAGAAATACCAGGAATGGCCAACGTAACTGTCTTAGCATGACAGTCCAATATAGCGTGGTACGGAGACAACCAGTCCATACCCAATATAACATCAAAGTCCACCATACCCAACAATAACAAATCTGCATGGGTCTCCAGACCCCCAATAGATATAACACAGGATCTATAGACATGATCCACAACAATCGTATCACCCGCGGGGGTGGATACATGAACAGGTAAATCAAGACTACCACGAGTCGCACCCAAATGATGTGCAAAATAAGAGGACACGTCAGAATATGTGGACCCTGGATCAAATAGAACGAGAGGCATCTACGCGACGGACAAAAATGATACACGTAATCGACTGCATCGGAGGCAAGCTACATCACGCCCGTCGGGAAGTGCATAGAACCGTCCTGGCCTCCGCCGGATCTCTCCTCGCCCACAGGGCGACCACGAAAGGCCGACCTCCACTTCTACTAGGCTGAGATGGTGTTGAAGATGAGGGCTGGTCCCTCTGCTGAGTCCTGTCCTACGGAGTCGAGGGCACGATCTCCTCATGTGGCCAAACTCACCACACTCATAACATGCACCTGGTGCTGGAGAAGGGGACTGAAGGGAACCCCTCGCCGCAGAAGAACCCTGGGCTGATGAAGTAGGTGCTGCACCCTGGGCTGGAAGGGCACTAAGCGATGACTGACCCTGCTGAAACCCCTGTCGACCACGACCATAAGAACCTCCGCTCTGCTCTGGGCGGCCTGAATGAGAAGGTCTAGATGAGCGACCTCTGCTTTGCTGGGAATGCCCTCTAGATGGAACACTACTGAAACTGCCAGAACCACGAGGCCTCTTGGCCTCCCGCTCCTCTCTCTCTCGGCGACGATCCGCCTCAATGGAGCGTGCCATATCAACAACCTGCTCAAATGATGATGACAAAACTCTCTCTCCGGTCATAAGAATGCGGATAGAGTAGTTGAGGCCATCAATTAACCTCCTGATCCTCTCCCTATCATTAGGGATCATCCATGTGGCATGCCTAGCCAACTGTGTGAATCTGAGCTCATACTAGGTCACAGACATGTCGCCCTGAACCAACCACTCGAACTGGCGACGTAGCTCCTCGCGACGAGACTGAGGTACATATTTCTCTAGAAAGAGAGTAGAGAACTGCTGCCATGTGAGAGGTGCTGCTCCTGCAGGCCTACGCCTCTCAAACTCTTCCCACCAATCAAATGCGGGACCAGTGAACTGAAAGGTAGTAAATGAAACTCCGCTGGACTCAAGAATACCAGCCGTCCGCAACATCCTCTGACACTTGTCCAAGAAACCCTGGGCATCCTCGCCCTCAGCGCCACTGAAATGGGGTGGCTGAAGTCTACCAAATCTCTCAAGACGATGCTGCCCATCGTCGGGCATAGCCTGAATCATATGCTCTGGAGCTGGAGCTGGTACTGCTGGAGGAATAACCGGTGCAACCACCTGAGCGAGGACCGCCTCTGGCGTCTGAAGTCCCTGAACAACCGGGTCAGGTGTGCGAGCTGCAGGGGTCTACTGACCACCCCCTGACTGAGATGTAGCTACAGCAGCGGTAGCTGAAACTACCTGAGCCAAACCAGAACACACTGATAATATCTGAGCAAGAGTCTCCTGAAGACCAGGAATAGCACTAGATATAGTCTTGCCATGAACTGGGGCTGCTGGAGCATCAACCACTGGGAGCTGCTCCTGAACTGGTACAACAGGCGGGTCAGCTGGCACTGCCTCAGCTGCCCTACCTCTAACTCTAGCACGACCTCGCCCACGGCCTCTAACAGGTGGCAATGGAGGTCGTCCACCTCGTCCCGATGCTCGCGTTCTCGCCATCGCGAGAGAATAGAATATAGAAGTTCAGTTCACAGAACAACAAGATCGCACGACAGAGTTCAAGAAAGTGGAGTGTTTCCTAAAGGTTTGCAGCCTCCCGAGGATAAGTACAGGCGTCCCCGTACCGATCCACAAGACTCTACTAACCGGCTCAAGACTCATGAGGCCATTATCAATCCTACAGTGTCACGACCCCAAATCTGGTCGTGATGGTGCCCGGCACATTGCTAAGCCAGCCCTGACCAATCAATATCAACAACGGAGCTAGAAGCTCTCTTTAGCCCATTTAAGCATAATAATTCACGAAGCAACAGCGATACGTATAACGAAAATGGGGAACCAAATCCCATAATACATCAACTCCCATAGACCGAAGGGTCAAGAGTCATGAGCCTCTACTGAACATGAGTGTATAAGGGTTTACAAGATACCAAGTACGGAAAGAAAAGTCAATACAAAGTCAAGAGACAGTAAGAAGGAATATCGGGTCCTGCGGACTCTACAGCTACCTCGTATATCCCACAGATGTCGCCTCGCACAGCTACTAGATCACTGCTGAGAGGTACCTGGATCTGCACACAAGGTGCGGGGAGTAAAATGAGTACTGCCAGACTCAGTGGTAATAAACAAGGGTAAGACAGCGCAGATAAGAAATCCGCAATAAAGTACTATGTAAGCTGTAATCAAATACCCTGTCACGGAATCAATATCAACTGTACATGTACCAACAAGTACCAGCAAAACTGTATAACAACTAGCAGATGTAGCTAAATGCAATGCAATGCATGATATGACCGCTACGGCGCGTAGCCGATCCAATTTGGGTACCTGTGCTCACTGTGGGGGTTCAGACTCCGGAAGGGCTCCTTCAGCCCAAGCACAATATCACTGCGGCGTGCAGTCCGATCCGATATATATACCGCTGCGGCGCGCAGCCCGATCCACTACCAATCAGCTAATATGCAAATACAGCCTCGCAGGCCCAAAAGTAGTTTGAAAATATCTTTTATCATTTTTCAGTTGGAAAACAGTAATATCAAGTTCCAGAGATTGGAAATATCATGATAACAAAAATAGCTACAGACTGGTAGTAACTAATATATCAATATGATAAGACAATGATAACGATCCTCGCGGAATCCAATAACTGGCTCACAGCCCACATGTATACTCAACCGCCCAAGAAGGGGGTTCCTCGGCTCAAGAGTGGCCAATATCACAATATATAGTATGCAACCATCCGAGAAGGAGGTTTGATAGATCAAGAATAGCCTAATATCATAACACAGTATCAACAAGTCGGACTAAGCCATAGTCCCCAATCACAATCGACCCCGCACTCACAAGAGAGTACGTGTCTCGCTGCTATACAGCGTCACAAAGTGGTATACCGGGGTTTCGAACCCGCTGGTCATCACCCACATCTATTACTCACCTCAATACGGCGCGACGACTACTCCGCAATGCCCTTGCCACGAGAATCAAGCTCCGCACGCATAGAATCTGATCAAATACAGTAGAAATACAACAAATTAGGCCAATGGAACGACACCCAATCAATACAACTCAATTTACATCAAAATTCCCAAAGTTGTCAAAACCCGACTTTCGGTACGCTTATCGAAAAATCACGAAAGTCACATATTCGGAACCCTCATCTCAATACGAGTCTAAGCATATCAATTTTACCAAATTCGGACTCCGTTTGCCCATTCAAAACCTTGATTTTCTAAAGTTCAAGCCTAGGGCTAAATCTTCCATGAATCACCCCAAATTCCTCCATTTTCATGATATAATTGCATAATGTTATCAATACTAATCTTAGTTTAAGTCCATAGTTGATTACCTGATGATTTCCTTTGAGTTTCTCTTCAAAATCGCCCAAATCGCCTCTAAAGCCGAGACCCAAATGTGTGAAATGTTTCTGAAATTTTCTAACTTCTGATACACTTAACTCAGTGCGATTTTCGCTTCTGCGGGCAAATTTCCGCCCCTGCGGAACCGCTTCTGCGGAACACCCTCTTCCTCTGTGGTCCTTCCCACTTCTGCGGACAGGAGTCCGCGCCTGCGAGCCCGTATCCGCGACCAGAGGTTCGCTTCTGCGTTTCCAGGCCTAGCCGGCCAATTCCGCTTCTGCGGCTTCCTTTCCGCACCAGCGGTGCCGCTCCTGCGGACGAATCTCCGCTTCCGCGATCAACAGCGCTTCTGCGCTCCAGTATCCGCTTCTGCGGACTCGCTCCTGCGCCTCCATTTCCGCAGGAGCGAAAACAACAGAACCAGAACACAAGTCTGCAATTTTCCACATTTTCTCCCGTTTAGCCATCCGAAAACACCCCGAGGCCCCGGGACCTCATCCAAACACACCAACACATCTTAATACCTTATTCGAACTTGCTCAATTCCTCAAAACACGTCTAACAACATCAAAACCCATAATTCGCATCGAATTCAAGCCTAAATTCCTTAAAACATTCCGAATTACACAATCAATCAAAAACCCGACCAAACGACGTCCGAATGACCTGAAATTTTGCAGGCACATCCAAAATCACCTAACGAAGCTACTGCAACTGTCGAATTCCATTCCGACCCCCGGATCAAAATCTCACCTACCGTTCGGATTTCGCCAACATTCAACCTTAGCCAATTCAAGCCTATTTCTACACCGGGCCTCCAAATTCAATTTCGATCGCTCCCCTAAGTCACAAATCACCTCCCGGAACTAACCGAATCATCCGAATCCGATTCCGAGCCCTCTAACTAAATAGTCAACTCCGGGTTGACTTTCCTTATTCAAGTTTCCTTCAAAAAGGCTATATGCCTCATTTCCAATCCAATTCACTCCTAACTCACCCGACAGACTCTAACACTGATATAAAATCATAAAACATGTAATTACAACATAACGGGGTGGTAATTCCCGTGACGACGGGCCGGGTCATCACATGATAAAACTAAAAATTTGACATTTTTTTGTTATTTTTGAAAAGGGGTGGTTGGACCCATCACGTGTTGCCTATGTATCTCGCCTAGTGGTGAGAATCAAACCAGCGTAGTTCGATCAAATTGTTTTAAGACCAACTATTTCGACAAAATTATTCCGACTATTTTCTGACTTTCCTTTTCAAAATTTGACAGCATTTCGTCACTATTTCAGTATTGCTATTCTAAAAATTGCTATTTTTCTCTCCTTTTTTTTCCAGGTATTTAGCCGGTCAACATAATAGCCCAGGACAAATAAATGCAACATATAATCATGCTCGGTCGTTCATATTCGGGTCACGTGTCCTAGACGGACCCAACCCTTGTGTGAGCCCCCTAAGTCAGATATGATGCAAATAATCATCCTACATCTAGGCTAAATATCCTGATTTTCATTGGTTCTAGACTGTGTACCCGAGCGGACAACTCGGATCGAGGAGGGGGCTATGTACCGGGGAGCCGCATGATCGTCCGACTTTGTAACTTATCCTGCCTCTATTTCTTATTGGGTATGACCTAATAGAAAGGGGAGTCTCAACCAGTAAGCACATCCCCGGAGGTAAGAAGAGAAGGGTTTTCGGCACAATTTTATATATACAGTTCACGTAATATCAAACCAATAAACATATAACATGTTGATCAAAGCATATAATGAAATTAGATATAATCAAAAGCGGCAATTTAATGAGCTCGAATTCTTAAACCTTGAATAGAAGTTCTGGGTTTCTTGTCCCCAGGAGAGTCGCCAGAGCTGTCACACCTCCTTTTTCTTTACGTCCCAACTATTTACTACTACACCGTGGGAAAGGATATAATAATAATATGGAAGGAGATTTTCCAATTAAAGGACATTTGGAACGGGATTTTTTATTAATATTCAGAGTCGCCACTTGGGAAAATAATGGTGTCCCAAGTCACCAGTTTAATCTCGAACCGAGTAAATTATGATTCTGTTTAATAGTCCGCAAAACTAGAAATCCGGATAAGGAATTCTGTTAAACGAGGAGAAGGTGTTAGGCATTCCCGAATTCCATGGTTCTAGCACGGTCGCTCAACTGCCGTATTTGTTTCATCTGATTTATATGCTTCAATTTTCAAATGCTATTAATGTTCCGCTTTGTTATTTTTAGGACTTGTGACGTCACGAAAATATATTTCAAGTCACACCGCAACCAGTACGCCTGTGACTTTAGTGCATTTCAGCTTTGCCGGGATTTAAGATTTGGTTCACATAAAATGTACACCCGTATTAGGAACGTAATTTTATTTTATCGTGCCTATAACATCTACGTCTTTATTATCTTCGGGAAGGACCGTGAAATTCGCCAAACGGTCCCTCCAAGTCTAACCTTTTTATATTGAAATCCATTTGGGGGCCCCGTGTATTTTTCTTGTTCGGAACGAGGCTCATCCCTTATTTTTATGGCTCAATCCTATTTATATACTATGTTTTCTATTTTTTGTTTTTTCCATCCTAATATGCATCTGTTTTTGGTATTTTTTCAAGGCTATAATGTTTGGTGTCCAGGCCATTATTTATCATTGGGGCCTGGACTTCAGACTGCCTTAGTAGTCCATTATAAAGGACATTTGGGCTTCAGAAGCACAACACACGCTACTATCCCCACTCGATAATACGAGCATCTTATTAATTGGACCTGGGCCTATATTCGTGACAAGACCAGAATATATGAATAAAATTAAGAACAAACTAAAAGTTTCAGAACAGTATTTAAATAGATATTTTTTGAATAACAGAGAAAATCAGTAAACTCATATTATTCAGTAGGGTACCAAGTTTCATTTCAATCACTACTAGTTTCAGTAATTAACTAAAGTTATAACACCATAATTTGTATCAATATTGCTATACTAACTAAACATGCTTGAGTTATTAATAATCAAAGAAATCTAAAACAATTCTGTACCTAAGTCATTTTTTGAGTGAAGCTAGGTGATGATATTATTTAAACTTGAACTACTTATTCCCTTTTTAATTAAATTGGTCTAGATTTAGAATTTAGTTAACATGAGTAGTTTGATACCAATTCATACGTCCAGTTTCAGAATCGTATTTTTATTTACCTAAGTGTATTAACTTTATTTTATCTTGTTTTAGTTTTGAATTAGGTGATAAGTTGTATCTAACGAATGATCTACACCTAACTACAACATTAGCTACTCTACTTTTATCTAAATCGAAGTCACATGGTTGTTAATTATTACAACCAATACCTAACGAATTACAATGATTTCTACGAAATAAAAACTACTGCTAGAAAGAAGAAACAAAAATAGCTTCGTCAATTAAACTTCAATTCTACATTCATAAATCTCAATTACACCTCCAGGAAATAGATGTGTACCTGATCAACGAAAGTGAACCGGTGAGTTCTAAGGGGATGAAAAGCAGAAGGAGTCAACAATGGTAACAGCAGAGAAACACCAAGAATCAATAGATGAACAACACAGCAAATCCCCAAGCTCGAAAAATAAATAGCAATCAACTTTGAGAATAATGGAAATCCAAGCTAGTGAGAACAAAACATCAGAGAAATACCAGCCAAAGATCCCAAAGCACCTATTCTCGAATTGATGTTCAAGTAGACAAATAGTATCAGCTGAATCTCTCTTTTAGTTATCAAAGATGGAACCAGCAGAATTCAACCCTTTTAACTATCAAAATTTGAACTCTCAAAATCTAGAGATGTGGAACCAATGTGTAACCCCTTTTTCAGGTTTATAGAAGCATACTTATAGAGGCATTTTGGGGGGAATTTCAAATAATTTAATTCTATTTCCCTCCCCTTACTCTTTTCAATTAATTACAGTATAGTCCATTAAAATTGTATTGAAATGCCCTAGAACCCATGCTAAAAGGTTCTTGGCAGTTCTATTGGGTTCTATTAGGTAGGTTTTACCCAATTACCCTCACTTGCTAAGGTTTATTACACAAATCCCTTTCAACTCTACCTAGTATACCCCTTTTTATTCAAGTAATTTCTGAAATACCAAGCACTAAAGTCATTTTTATCATTATAGGCTCTATTTAATCCACAATAATGCCATTTACCCTTCCTCTTTTACCCCTTGATTTTGATTATTATTACCCGACCTGCCTTAGGTTTGGCAGGACTAGGGTAGCATGTATTTAACAAATAGCCACTAATCAGACATGTCTTTTAAGACAATCAATTTCAGACTAAAGCCTTTTCAATTTTAACCACTTTTACAAATAGCCATAAATCAGAACACAACCACTAATCAGAACATAGCCACTAATCAAAATCCTTACTTAACTCACAAACATAGGCACAAAATATTTATACACATGACCTAAGTATACATAAGCACTCAAAGGTTCATAATGAACTAACATATAAATCAAGTTACAAATATAGCCAGATTCATGTTGTTTTGTACATATAACCTTAAACACAAATTAACTTTCAATTAATTAGAACTCAAAGGAAAAGCTTGATAATAGTTAAATTCCAACTAACTAAAACCCAATCGAGACAAAATATAATGAACAATCACATAAAACTGGGTAATTAGCACATGATTCATGAGTAGTTAATATCAGAATCCTAAGAACACTTAGATAAATTCAGGCATGAATGAGATTCAGGGCTCGCATGAACAAGTATGAATTACACAGACATAGATTCATATTTTAGACATGCATAAGAACAGATTCAGACAAGCATGATAGGCATGTAAAGAAGCTAGTTTCAGAACACATAACACCACCGATTGAAAGAAAATGTGGGGGATACTTAGCTTTTTCAGGCCTTTTTGTTTTTGTTTTTCCTTTTCTTTCTTTATCTTCTTCTTTCTTTCTTCTTTGTTATTTTCATTTTTCTTGATTTGTAGAGTTTCGAAGACTGTTAGTATACAGAGTGGTAAATCCTCCAAACGGGGCTTTAGGGGTTTTATTTGAGTGTTTGAGAGGGATGAGGAGACCTAGGGTAAGGTTTTAGGAGTAGGTTTCTTTTTGGGTACTCGCCGGAGTAGGGTTCCTGTGAATGTTTTTTGGATATTCGAAGGGTTTGGGACTTATTCGAGGGAAACCACCTAGATAGGGTGGTAGATCGCCCCAAGGTGGTCAGATGGTATTATTTTTGGACCTTTGTTCATACCCTAAGTTGTTTCCGGCTAGGGTTTTTCGTATGAAATGTGTGTGTGTGTGTGTATAATGAGGGGGCAGACGGAGAGGGTATAATATATACTGAAGTGATGTTATTAATTCCTGGCCATTGGATTTGCGTAGATGAATGGCTAGGATCCCTTGGCCTCAAAACGGTGTCGTGTCTTTTATTGAGGGATTTCATTGTGTCCGTTAGATTAATATTTTGAATGGTTGAGATTAAACGCCCTAAGCTACATCGTTTAGTTAATTGGCTCATCAGCTTTGTCCGTCTGATCAAATGCATTCGAAGGCTGTGATTGAATGCTTATACAACGTCATTTTATTTGAAAGAGGAATGCCTCACCAGGTCCGTTGATTAAATTCATCAACGGCTTAGATTTATTGCTCCACACTGTGTCGTTTTGTTCAAAGGCTAGGCAGACCGGCTTGTTTCATTTTGGGCCTAGTCAGTGTAATTTGAATATGTATTTATGTATTTTGGCCCAAATTAATTATGCAATGTATTTTTTGTGATTTTTTGATTATTTTAACTTGTATTTTATTTAATTTCTTATATTGTTTCCTTTGTATTTATTTACAACTAATATATTTCATTTATTTTTCAATTTTTGTATTTTTTCTTGATTTTCCGATATTTTTGTATTTTTTGATTAATTTTCTAATTTCCTAGAATTTATTTTACAATTTTTGTGATATTTTTCTAATTAATTCCTTTTTGTATTTTCATTTCAATTTTATTTCAAACAAACACTGGTATTTCACATAAATCTAACAATTGCAAACAACATCATTTTTGTATTATTTTTTATATATTTTGGAATTCAATTGCTTGAGGCAAAAGTCACGTGCTCACAACAAGTTACGGGCAAAACCTAATAATGTCTTGTAGATTGGTACGGAGACATCTGTATTTATCTTCGAGGGGCTATAGGGATTTAGGAAAGACTACTCTTTATTCATTCTTCATCATGCAATGGTGGTGTACTAAGTTTCCTCTTTTATTCTCTCATATATGGTGAGGACCTGTACCGCCGACGTTCCAGACCCGGGAGAAGCTGCTCCCCCTATTACTAGAAGTTGGAGAGGGAACCGGCCCATGGTAGGGGATGAGGGCATCCCAAAGCTATTCCAGTTACACCACCAGCAGACCTTGTGAGGGATTGCACTACTAAGGATTAGGTGAGGCGCACGCAGCTATGCTACTCCGGTGGATCTCATGACTGCACCCGGATTTCAGGAGGTCATGGGCCATATGCTTCGGTTCATGGGCACCATGACTCAGGCTGGTTTATTTCCAGCAGACCCATCAGCTTCACAGGCAGGAGGGGGAGCACACTCCCTATTGCTCAGGCTCTAGTTCATGCAACTACAGTATATCAGACTCCGGGTGCCTAACCCACAGAGGGGGTTCACCCAGTTACTGCAGTGGTACCATAGCCTAGGCCAGTTGTGGAGTTCGATCCACAGAAGTTACTAGAGAGATGAACTAGACTTCACCCCCAGTCTTCGGAGGTGAATGTCTTGAGGACGCTTAGGATTTCTTCTACAGGTGCAACGACAGACTGCACGCTATGAGGTTATTGGAGTCACATTGAGTTGACTTCACTACTTTTCACCTTGAGGGTAGAGCCCACAGATGGTGGCGGTCCTATATTCTTGGTAGGCTCGTCGGTTCTCCTCCCATCACTTGGGGTCAGTTTATGCACTTGTTCCTAGACAGTTATAATTTGCCCTTTGAGAAGGAAGAGTTGTTGTATCAGTTTGAGCACCTTGAGTAGGGTCAGATGTCTGTGACCGGCTACAAGGCAAGGTTTTCTAAGTTATCTCGCCATGCACTCATGATACTTCCAACAGATGTAGAGAAAGTGCGGAGGTTTGTTGCTGGATTGCAGCCTAGTATTCGATTGGGTATGGCCCGAGAGGTGGAGATAGGTACAGAGTATCAGCTTGTGGTCAAGATTGCTCACCGGATTGAGGGTTATTGTCAGAGAGGTAGGGATCAGATACAACAGGATAAGATAGCTAGATTTCTTGGAGAGTTCAGAAGTGTTCCAGCTAGAGGTAGAGGTCAGTTTGGGAGGGGTCAACCTAGTAGGCCCCCATAGTCAGCTCTACCACCTCCCACTCGGGGTGCTCCAACATGCCCCTATTTCAGTGCCTTGCAAGAGAGTTCCTACCGCCCGCCAGCTATTCAGAGTTCTACCGGTGGGTATTCAGGTCCATAGGTTTCTTCTGGCCTCTACTTCGGTGATATGTCGGAGACTTCATATTGTCCATCGGCTATCCAGGCTCCTCCCACGGGATCTACAACTCATCAGGGATAGTAATCAGGGCAGCATGTCACTTCACCATGTTGTTTAAAGTGTGGTGAACCAGGCCACATAAGGAGATACTACCCCAGGCTTAGCGGCAAAGCTATACAGCAGGGGCAGCAGCCCATGACTCCAGTTCCAGCGGGCCAGCCATCTAGAGGTGGAGGGTATACTGGTAGAGGCTGATCCAAATGTGGAGGCCAGATAGGGAAAGGTTAGCCAGCTACTCCTCAGTCAGGTGGAGGCCAGACAGTCGGTGCTCCAGCTAGACTCTATGCTCTCCCAGCTAGGCGGGATGCATTGGCCTCAGATGTCGTCATCACATGTATTATTTCCATCAGTGGTAGAGATGCATCGGTATTATTTGATCCAGGGTCCACGTATTCATATGTATCATCTCTGTTTGCTCGTTTCCTGGCCATTTTTCCAGAGCCCTTGGGTGTTCATGTTCATGTGTCCACTCTCCTGTGGGCAATTCTATTGTTGTGAACCAGGTCTATCGGTCTTTTGTGGTTACATTTTGTGGTATTGAGACTAGAGCAGATATCATGTTGCTCGATATGATCAACTTTGAGGTTATCCTGGGCATGGATTGGTTATCTCCATATCACGCTGTCCTAGATTGCCATGCCAAGACTGTTTCTCTAGTGATGCTAGGGTTGTCGAGACTAGAGTGGAGGGGCTCCACTGTGGATACACCTAGCATGGTTATTTTCTTCCTGAAGGCTCAATGCATGATTGATAAGGGGTTTTGGCCTACTTAGCTTATGTTCGAGACACCACTATAGATTCTCTCACGATTGATTCAATGCCAATAGTCCGGGAGTTCGTTGATGTTTTTCCTTCTGATCTTCCTAGCATGCCTCCGGATCGTGATGTTTTGTATCAACTTGGCTCCAGGTACTCAACCTATATCTATTCCACCATACCGCATGGTTCCGAAGGAGCTAAAGGAGCAGTTAAAGTAGTTGCTAGCTAAGGTGTTTGTTAGGCCAATCGCATTTCCTTGAGGCGTTTGTGCTGTATGTAAAGAAGAAAGATAGAACTATGTGGATATGCATTGATTACCACCAGTTGAATAAGGTAACCTTCAAGAATAAGTATTTATTATCCCATATTGATGATTTGTTCGATTAGTTGCAGGGTGATAGGGTGTTTTCTAATATTTACCTAAGGTCAAGGTATCATCAGTTGAAGATTCGGGATTCAGATATTCTGAAGACCACATTCACGATGGGATATGGCCACTATGAGTTCCTGGTGATGTAATTTGGCTTGACTAATGCTCCAGCGGCGTTTATGGATTTGATGAAAAGAGTGTTCAGGCCCTATATCGATTCTTTTGTCATTGTCTTTATTGAGGACATCTTGATATACTCACGCAGCCTGGGGGAGCATGCGCAGCATTTGAGAGTAGTGCTTCAGACCTTACGAGAGTAGAAGCTTTATGCTAAGCTCTCCAAGTGTGAGTTTTGGCTAGAGTCAGTGGCATTCTTGGGGAATATAGTGTCAGGAGAGGGTATCAAGGTGGATCCCAAGAAGATTGAGGCAGTTCAGGGTTGGCCACATCCTACTTTAGTGACTGAGATCAGGAGCTTCTTGGGGTTAGTAGGCTATTATCGGCGATTTGTGCAGGGCATCTCATCCTTTGCATTACCTCTGACCAGATTAACCCAAAAAGGGGCCCCATTCTGTTGGTTCGATGATTGTGAGGAGAGCTTCTAGAAGGTCCAAACAGCTTTGTCCATGGCACCAGTCCTTGTATTGCCTTCCAGTTCAGGGACATATACAGTGTATTGCGATGCTTCTCTCGTTGGCTTAGGATATGTATTGATGCAGGAGGGGTGAGTTATTACATATATTTCACATCAGTTGAAGGTTAATGAGAAAAATTACCATGTACACGATCTAGAGTTGGCGGCGATTGTTCATGCTCTTAAGATATAGACGCATTACTTATATGGGGTGCCATGTAAGGTTTATATAGACCATCGCAGCTTTTAGTATTTGTTCAACTAGAGGGACCTTAATTTGAGACAGCACAGGTGGCTTGAGTTGCTGAAGGATTAGGACATTACCATTCTTTATCATCTATGCAAGAAAAATGTGTTTATGGATGCCTTGAGTAGGAAGGCGGAGAGCATAGGTAGTTTAACATTCATTCGTGCGGAGATGAGACCGTTAGCTTTGGACATTCAATCCTTTGCTAACAGGCTTATGAGATTGGATATTTCAGCGCCTAGCCGGGTCCTAGTATATGTGGTTGCTCAGTCTGCATTGTTGGAGGAGATTAAGGCCCGCCAGCTAGATGATCCACATTTGGCAGATATCAGGGAGACAATACTTTAGGGAGGGGCCAAGGAGATTTCTATTAGCGAGGATGGTATGTTACGGCTTCAAGGCCGTGTATGTGTATTCCTAATGTCGACAGCTTGAGGGAGAGGATTCTAGAGGAGGCCCACAGTTTGAGGTACTCCATACATCCAGGTGCTACAAAGATGTAACGTGAGTTGAGGTAGCATTAATGGTGGCGGAGCATGAAAAGGGACATCGTGGAGTATGTAGCTAGATGTTTGAATTTCTAGCAGGTCAAACATGAGCACCACAGGCCAGGTGGACTACTTCAGCGGATGCCCATTCTAGAATGGAAGTGGGAGAGCATCACTATGAATTTCATGGTTGGGTTGCCACGGACTTAGCGGAAGGTTGATTCGGTATCGGTTATTGTGGATAGATTTACCAAGTCCGCCCATTTCATTCCAGTGGCGACTACCTATACGATAGAGAGGTATGCTCAGATTTACATTCATGAGATAGTGAGACTACACGACATGCCGGTCTCCATCATATCAGACAGAGGCCCTCAGTTCACTTCCCATTTCTGGAGTGCTGTTCAGAGTGAGTTGGGGACCCGCATGGAGCTTAGCATGACATTTCATCCTCAGACCGACGGGTAGTCAGAGTGGATAGTCTAGATTTTAGATGATATGCTTAGAGCATGTGTGATCGACTTTGGAGGGTAGTGGGATCTGTTCTTACCTTTGGCAGAGTTTGCATATAATAACAGTTATCAGTCCAACATAGAGATGGCCCTATATGAGGCACTGTATGGTCAGCGTTGTCGTTCTTATATCATATGGTTTGAGCACGGTAAAGCTAAGTTGCTTGGTACAGATTTGGTTCAGGATGCCTTGGATAAGGTAAATTTGATCCAGGAGAGGCTCCGCATAGCTCATTTTGGGCAAAAGAGCTACGCGAATCAGAAGGCGCATGATATATGATTTACGGTTGGTGAGAAGGTCCTCCTGAAGGTTTCGCCCATGAAGGGCAAGTTAAGCCCAAGGTTTATGTAAAATTGTTAAGTAACAGTTTCAAAGATTTTAATAAACTAAGAAAGCATTTTTTTCATAGGTATCGGGATCGAATTTCGAGTTCTAAACTTGGTACAAGTCCGATATATTTGTTAAGACCTACTCGTAAAATTTGGTGTCAATCCGAGTAGTTTTAGGGCGTTGTGACCCGTTGTAGGAAAATTAAAAACATGAGGTTCAATGAATTTATTCATTTGGTTTTGGGGTTGATTCCTCGATTTAATGTTCTTTTGGGTGTTTCGAGGGTTCGACTAGGTCGGCCTCATCATTTCAGACTTGTCGGTATGTTCGGGCGGGGCTCAGGAGCCCCGAGCGTCAAATGGTCGAGGTTCGAGCGAAGTTGGAAATTGAAAGGAACCAACTTCTGCTGCTTATGTTAAAACTGCTTCTGTGACTCTTGGACCGCATAAGCAGAGACCGCAGAAGCGGTCCTTTTATCACAAAAGTGGTCAGGCCAGCCCAGGGAGAAAACCGCAAAAGTGGACAAGAAACCGCATAAGCGGTTTTGCTTATACGGCCCCCAGACCGCAGATGCGGTCGACCCCTCTTTGCCCAACACTGTATATGCGGTCCATTTTTTCGCAGGTACCGGACCACAGAAGCGGTCCCCAAACCGCAGAAGCGGAAATCACAAAGGCATTGAGCTTATTTAATACGGACTCAAGTGCTTTTATCTCCCATTTTCTTATACTTGGGCGATTTTGAAGCTTCCAAAGATTCAAGTTTCAACATAGCATTTGAGGTAAGTAATTTTCACTCACCCTTAGTGTAAATACATGTATAATGGGTAGATTAAACACTATAAATGTGGTAGAATCAAAGGGTTAGGACTAGAGCTAGGATTTTTAATAAAATTAAGTTTTAACCACCTAATTAGCTATATAATGAACTAATAATCACATATTAGTAATCCTTAGGTTGTGGAGAATAATTTTCTTTGAAAAATCTCGGGATCCGGGCAGGTGGACCCGGGGTCAGAATTTAGGAAACTTGCAGGAAAGGTTGGAAAATCACTTAATTAGTTAGAATTAACCATTGTGAGCATTTATTGACTAATTCTTCCCTTATTTAAACTAGTTGGTGCTTGTTCGGCTTTGAATTGAGCTTGGAGCCTAGTCCTGTGATTGAAAGGGCGCTTCGGAGCGAGGTGAGTCTCTTTTCTAACCTCGTAAGAGGGAATTGTCCCATTAGGTTTTATGTTGAGTATTTGCTGCTAAATGTAGGGACTACGCACACGTTAGATGACGAGAGCCCGTGCGTAGCTACTATTATGTGCACATGTTAATTATGGAAAAGCTTATACATGCTTTGTTTTGCCATCATCTCACATGATAAATTATAAACATGATGTTGTACAATTATTGACTTATACCACATGCTATAATCTGTTGTTACCTGCAAATTCCATGTTTGATCATATGATATTTACATATATATGTTAATTGACCTTAGCAAGTATCGAGTCGACCTCTCATCTCTACTTCTTCGAGATTAGATGGGATACTTACTGAGTATACATTATTTATGTACTCATGCTATACTTCTGTACTTAAATGTACAGTGTTTGCGGTAGGTGGATCCGGACATCACTCTGGTGCATATTAGTGAGCACTTCTGGGACTTCTACGGTAAGTTGCACTCCTTTCTTGTTGATCCGCAGCCTAAGAAGTCTTCCTGGTGTTTTATTATTTCTATCTATCCTGATTCAGACAGTAGGATAGGATATTATTCATGTTATGTATATTCTACTAGTTGCCCGTAGCTTGTGACACCACGTTCTGGCATACACTAAGTAGTAGACAATATTTTTGGGGTTGTATAACTATTTTTACATCTTATCGATATTTATTGATTATTGTTTTATTTGGAAAAAGATTTTTATTATAATGACTTGGGAGAATGGGAATTTAATTATTCTTCCACGTAGGCTGGCTTGACAAACGGTGTCGGGCGCCACCATGACTCATTTTGGAAAATGAGTCATGAAAAATGCAGAACATTATCAACTTGGAAAGCTGTATCAGTTTCTTAGTGGTCTAAATAATTGATTTGATAATGTGAAGGATCATATCCTAATGACCACGTCAGTACCTAACATAAATCAGGTATATCTAGTGACTATTACTGCGGAAAGTCAGAGAATGAACAATGTTACTACTGGTGTCAATGACCCCACATTCCTGCTGAGTAATAGAGCCCCAATTGGTGATTACAATTGTGGCTCTAAGCCGAGGAATAATCTTGGAAGGTCCCCTCTGCAATGTGACTTTTTCCATCTTAAAGGACACACTAAAGAAAATTATTTCAAACTTCATGGCTATCCCACTGATTTTAGAGGCGGGAAAGGAGGAGGAGGTAACCTTGATTCCAAAGGTGCATATGCTAACACTGGCATAGCATCTGATTCCTCTAAAAAAGGAAATGCTGCTGATGTGAACCCAACTTATGGTTCAACAACTGATAATTCTCCAACAATAAAGGTATCTCCACAATACCTTTCTTCACTCAGGATCAATACAATCAAATCCTGCAAATGTTGCACAAAGGAAAGCAGGTTGATACTATGGCTAACTCTGCAACATTGAATACTATAGGTACTATAACATCTCTCATGTCTCATCTAGTGAATAATAATTGGATTATAGATACAGGTGCTACTAATCATATGGCTCACAATCTGAATCTACTGAGTAATATTAGAAAGCTGTCAGATATTGATCAAAACTCAGCTCAACTTCCTAATGATGAAAAGGTTATTATTAGTCACACTGATGATTTATCATTGTTTAAGGATAGATCAGTACATCATGTACTATAGATGACAGATTTCAATTTCAATATGATGTTAGTGTTCAAAATCACAAATGAGCTAAGATGTCTAGTGGCATTCTTCCCTGATTTCTGCATATTTTAGGAGCTCTTCAATGGGAAGGTGATGGGGATTAGTAAAGAAGAGAATGGGCTCTACATTCTGAAGAAAAATGAGTCAGATGTTCCCAAGCAGCTGCTAGATTCAAGGCAATCTTATTCAAGTTCTTGTGTAAATATTATTAATAGTGACTTGCAAACAAATAATGTGAGCATTGAAAATAAGGATATATCTGAGTGTCCGATTGAAACTGCTTTGTGGCACAAGAGATATTAAGGGTTCTACAAAGGATAGAAAGTTTACCAAATGTTAATGTTCAATAGGTAAAAATCATTTCGCCTCCCCAACTTTGTGTTAAAGATCAAACTCCCCCCTCAACTTTGAATAATAATCATTATCCTCCCTTTATCCTACACAATACCTTTTTTGCCCTTGAATTTTTAATTTCCTCCTCAATTAAATACTTTTTTATTGTATGATTTTTTTTATGGTTTTAGCTATAACTTAAATTATGTAATACCTATTATAAATTGTAAATAGAGTTTATTAAAATTATAAGTAGAATAAGTAATCAGAGTCAATTAAATATACTTTATCTTTATAACTGTTATTTAATATAATGCATATTAAATATATATTTAAGTTATATTTTCTTAGCGACGCAGCTAGAAATTCATATAATAGGATAGAAAAATAAACCAATTTTTTATATTTCGGATTGAACTTGTGAGCTAAGATAACTTGGGGTGTTTTTCCATCCTCTTATATGAAAAACTCGGATTGATCTTTTGAGCTAGGAATCAAAATTTGTGAGCTAAGAGAATAGAGTTCAGTAATTTCTTAGCTCACAAGTTCAATCCGAGTTTTTCATATAAGAGAATTGAAAAATATCCCAAAATATCTTAGCTCACAAGTTCAATCCGGAAAAAAAAAGTTGGCGTATTTTTCAATTCTCTTATATGAATTTCTAGATCTGTTGCTAAAAATATATAGCTTAAATATATATTTAATATGCATCGCATTAAAATAACAATCATAAAGATAAGTATTAATTGATTCTAATTAATTATTTTACTTATACTTTTAATGAACTCTAGTTATAATTTATAATAGGTATTACATAATAGCTAAAACCATAAACAAATATCATATAATTAAAAAGTATTGAATTGAGGAAGAAATTAAAAATTCAAGGGCAAAAAAGGTATTGTGTAGGATAAAGGGGGTGGGGGGAGAATGATTATTGTTCAAAGTTGAGAGGGCGGAGGGGGTTTGATTTTTAACACAAAGTTAGAGAGGGTAAATGATTTTAACCCATGTTCAATTGAGGGATTATTTCTGTACAATGTGTCCTGTTGCTAAGCAAACAATAATTCTTTTCTCTTCCAGTAATTCATGTTATATTAATGCATTTGATCTCATACATGCTGATGTTTGGGACCATATAGAGTTCATACTCATAATGGTAGGAGATATTTTATGACTTTAATGGATGACTACTCAAGGTTTATCTGGCTTTTCTTAATGAATGATAAGGCAAAATCTATTGTGATTCTTAAAAACTTCATGTTATTAGTTAAGAATCAGTTTCATTGAAGCATCAAGTGTTTAAGGTAAGACAATGGCACATAATTCTTTAACAATCAGGTCACAAGTCTTCTACAAGAACATGGCATAATCCATCAGAGTTCTTGTGTATATACTCCACGATAGAATGGCAGAGTTGAAAGGAGACATAGATCTATTCTTGATATGGCTAGAGCCTTAAGATTTCAGGCTTGTGTTCCTCTAAAGTTTTGGGGAGAGTGTGTTACAACTAATGTATACATTCTAAATAGGTTGCCCACTATTGTACTAAAGGGTATATCGCCTTTTGAAAGGCTATTTCACAAGTCCCCTTCCTTGCAACACCGCAGAGTCTTTGGAAGTCTTTGTTATGCAACCAATTTGAAGAAAACTGATAAGTTCTGTCATACAACTATTCCTGTTGTTCATTTCGGTTACTCCTCTATTCAAAAGGCTATGTTCTGTATGATCCGAGCTCCAAAATCTTATTTGTTAGCAGGGACGTTGTATTTAAAGAAACTATCTTTCCTTTCAAACACCTACATACAACTACATCTCACTTATTCCAGTTCTAGAGTTCAGAGATGCTGAATGTTCTAATATGTCTTCTCCTGATGTGATGATCCGGCCCGTCTTCACGTGAATTACTACCCCATTTTTGCTATTTGTTTCTTCTTCATGTTTCATTATCGATATTTGGTAAGTTAGAGTTGAATCGGATTGGTTTTGGTGGGAAATAAGATAGGCCTATATTGGAAAAGTCAACCGGATGCTGACTTATGAGTTATAGGAGTTGGATGTTAATTCTGATAATTCTATTAGCTTTGGGGAATGATTTTTGACTTAGGAGTGCGATCATAATTAATTTTGAAGGTCCGGTGTAGAATTAGGATTGAATTGGCGAAATTAGTATTTTGGTGAATTCCAGTTGGTAGGTGAGATTTTGATCCGGGGGTCGAAATGGAATTATGAGAGTTGTAGTAGCTCCGTTAGGTGATTTTTGATGTGCGGCTAAAATTTCAGGTCATTTGGAGGTTCTTTGGTTGGATTTTTGATCGAATGTGTGTTTCAGAAGTTTTTAAGAAACTTTGGCTTGAATCCTATGAGATTTAATAGTTTTAGCATTGTTTGATGTGTTTTTATGATTGGAACAAGTTTGAATAACATTTTAGGATGTGTTGGTTCCTTTGTTTGAGGTTCCGGGGGCCTCGGGATGAATTCGGGTGGTCAAACTGACCAAATTTAGCTATTATAAGTCACAGGTTTCAGCAGATGTTGCATAAGGAAAAATTGGCCTATGCGATTGCATGTATGGAGTCACAATCGCATAACACTGGGAAGTACATCTACGCAATCACATGGTATATTCCACGTTCGCATAAGAGGATTTTTGGGGCAGTATGTTTTTATTCTACGCGTTTGCAAAGAACTTGGACGCGTTCGCGTTGGTTTGGGAAACTGTTTGTCGCGATCGCATAGCTCTTTTTGTGTTCACATAGAACCTTTTGAATTCCTGAGAATTGTTTCATCATGATAGCATACCTAGGACTGCGATCGCATAGAGGAAAAACTATGCGAACAGAAGGGTTTATTATGTTATTTCATCCGCGACCCATTCATTTTATTCCTCCATTGTTGACCACCTCAAGAGCTTTTTGGTAGAAATTGAAGAGGGTTTTGACGGGAATTGATTGGAGGTAAGTCCGGTGACCTAGAAACTATATTTTATTTAAGAATCAACCTTTAATTCTTGGAAAATTGAGTGAAAATTTTGAAGAACTAAGGCTTGGGTTTTGAAATGAAAATTTGGGATTTGAGGGGGCATTTGAGCTCCGATTTTGGTAAATTTTATATGTACGGACTCGGGGCGAGACGAGAAATCCGGTGATGTGAATTTTGTAATTTTTTGAGATGTGGGACCAGGTCTCGGGTTTTGCCAACTTCATGATTTTTAATAATTTTTGATTCGGTCATGTTCCCTTAGTCTATTGTGATGTATTCGTTGTGGTTTTGACCAGATTCTATGCACAAAGAGGTTGATTTGTGATGGAAGCACAAGGCGAGCTAGTATTTCGGCCGGCTTGAGGTGAGCAATGGTTATAAATTATGTTATGAGGGTTTGAAAACCCGTATTTGCACTACGTGGTGCTATGTTGAGGTGAGATACACGATGTATGATGAGCGTGGTATTGTTACCGTTGGGGATTAGGACTAGGTCCATCCCAATTGATGACTCTTCTATACTTTTGACTGAGACTGAACTAATATCAGTATATTTTGGGCTAGTTGCGATGTTTGGGGCCTTGTGCCGATCTGTAGAACCCTTAGGGGGCATGTTGTGCTAGTTGACCTCACTTTACTTGTTGAAATCATACTCTCAGTCATATTATTAACTGTAAAATATAATATGAACCGGCTGAAGAAATTGGCACTTTAAATGAGGAATACCTGGGGTTGGAAACCCCGTCTTAGCTAAGTGCGCCCGAGAGGCCAAGTCTATATTGACTAAGAGGGGTCAAGGACCCGTATATATATATATATATATATATATATATATATATATATATATATATATATATATATATATATATATATATATATATATATATATACATATATATATATATAGAATGCACGCTGCAATAGTATATTATATGGATCGGACTGCACGCCACAGTGATATATTATATGGATCGGACTGCACGCTACAATGATATATTATATGGATCGGACTGCACATCGTAGTATAATATCACTTCGGCTTTAGGAGCCCCTCCGGAGTCTGCACTTCCCTAGTGAGCGCCATCGACTATTATTATCGGATTGGGCTGCACACCTCAGCAATATATACTATTATTGGGTCGGGCTGCACACCGCAGTAGTATTCTGTACGGATCGAGCTGCACGTCGCAACTTTGAGAGATATTCACCTGTCTCGTTGCTTAGCTGTTGTTTACTGCCTTTATTGTTGGTTATAGAACTATTTAGTGTTTTTACGAGAATTCTTACTTGCAGATGTTATTTATGGCTATTACTCACTGAGTCAGAATACTCACTTTACTCCCTATACCTCGTGTGCAGATTTAGGTGCACCATAGTCTGAGGGAGGACCTATCTAGCGGATCATCATCTCTTCGGGAGCACCGAGGTAGTTGCTTGGCATTCGCAATCATGATTCTTCCCTCCTACCTTTATCTTTTATTATTCTGCTTCTTAGACAGTATTGTTAGGATGACACTATGTATTAGAGGCTCATGGTCGTGACACCAGATCCTGTTATGGATTATATTTCTTGTATTTTGTTGGATTTCAGTACACTTTATCCGTATTTATAGCCTTTTTTTATACTAATTTGGTAATTTTAATAACAATGTTTAAACTCTAGGATCACCAATAGTTGGGGTATTTGTGAAAATTGTCGGGCTTGCCTAACAAGATGTCGGGCACCATCACGATCGGGGTTTGGGTCATGATAAGTTGGTATCAGAGCCTAGGTTACCTGGTCTCGCGAATCATAAGCCGGTTTAGTAGAGTCTCGCGGAGCAGTACGGGGACACCTGTACTTCTCCTCGAGAGGCTGCAGAACCTTTAGGAAAATTTCATATTCTTGAAATTCTTGTCATGCGACTTTGTTGATCTGGGAACTAAACTTTTGTATTCTATTCTCTCACAAATGGCGAGGACCCGTGCTACCGGACGTGGAGGACGACCACCAATACCACCCCCTCGAGGCCGTGGTTGCGGTTGTGGCCGTGGTCGAGTCAGAGCAGTAGGGGCAGCACACCTGTTGACCTAGCCTTTGTGCAAGCTCAGGGCCAGACTCAAGCTACAGATATTCCAGTAATCCATGTTCAGTCACTGACAGTGCCCATTGAGATTACGGGTCTCTAGGAGACCTTGGCCCAGATTACTATCGGTTTGCACTGGCCTAGCCCAGGTAGTCTCAACCACCACTATAGCAGCTACTTCTCAGGCAGGGGAGGGAGTCAGATCCCCGCTACTCGCACACCCAAGCAGGTGATGCAGGATTTGCAGACACTAGGAGCAACTCTAGCTCAGCCGGTGGTACCAGTTCTGGATTTTGTGCTTGAAGCTATGCCAGACGATGAACAGTGTCATCTCGAGAGGTACAATAGGCTTCAGCCTCCAGTTTTTAGTGGCGCTCAGGGCGAGGATGCCTAGGGTTTTCATGAGAAATGTCAATGTATGCTTCGGACGGCATGGATTTTAGAGTCCAGTGAGGTACCATTCATAGCATTTCAGTTCACTAAGGCTGCCTTCACATGGTGGGAGGAATATAAGCGGTGTAGGCCGGCAGGTGCAACACCTTTGTCGTGGTAGGAGTTCTCCACTATCTTTTTGGAGAAATGTGTACCACAGTCTTAGAGGGAGGAGCTGCACAATAGTTCGAGTGGCTTCAACAAGGAGACATGAGTGTGACCTAGTATAAGGCAAGATTTTTTGAGTTAGCCCGTCATGACTCATGGATGGTTCCGACCGATAGTGAGAGGATCAAGAGGTTTATATATGGACTTGACTATCACCTTCACATTCTGATGACTCAAGAGAGAATCTTATGTATTTCATTTGAGGATGTAGTTTATATTGCTCGTGATATTGTGTTGGCTCACCGCCAGGACAGATAGGAGAGGGAGGCTAAGAAGCCTCGAGGTTCTGGTAGCTTTATTCGTGCCCCATCTAAGGGTTAGTTCTAGCAGATCAGAGGTTGATCATTCAGGCCTCCTCAGATAGCTCACTCTGAGTATCATGGCTTATCTTCTGGTCGGACTTATCAGGGCTCTCAGCACAGTCAGCCATCACTTAGTTCACTTCCTGTGCAGAGTTTGACTCACGCCCCATCTATTCCGGGTTCATCCCGACCGAGTGCATCAGTTAGTCACTCTGGCATGAGGGGTTCCCTTCAGTCCCGGTTCCCAGAACCCGGGAGTTACAACGAGTGTGGTGAGTTCGGGCATATGCGGGGGGAGTGTCCTCGCGGTGCATCGAGTTCATCTCAGCAGAGGGGTCAATCCTCATCTTCTAGCCCAGTATCTTTAGTGTCACACCTCTCTTTTTACTACCCCTTTGACCTTTTTAGAAGAGATACGTAGGGTATACCTCAATGTTCAAATACCCGAGGAGGATATAATAACAAAGAGGAAGGACTTTTTCCAAATAAAGGACAATCGGTTCGGGATTTTATTTAGATTTTCAGAGTTGCCACTTGGGAAGATAATGGTGTCCCAAGTCACCGGTTAATCCCGAATCCGAGGAGATTGACTCTGTATTACGCTCCGCTAAACAGAAACCTGGATAAGGAATTCTATTAACCCGGGAGAAGGTGTTAGGCACTCCCGGATTCCGTGGTTTTAGCACGGTCGCTAAACCGTCGTTCTCAATTTTATATGACTTATTATTCGCTTTTTAACAATATGTATATCTGTTCCCAACTTTAATATTTTACGAATTGCGACGTTACGAATTGTGACCTTTGATACATTTCGTCTTCGTCGGGATTTATGATTTGAGTCGCACCAAGTGCACACTCGTATTAAGGAAGGTATATTTATTAAATCGTGCCTAAATAAACGTCTAACGGCTTTACATTTTTTGGGAAAGGTTATGGAATTTAACAATTAACCTTCCCAGATCTATTATATACTTTATCAATTACTTAAAGGGGGCCCCACTGTTTTTGTTATTATGTGAGGCTCATCCCATGTATGTTTTAAAGTCCAAACTTAATGTGTCATTACATTTTCTATCAGTGTTTTTTCCTTAATCAATTTAACTATATATATTTCCATAAGTGAGTCCAGGCCTTTATTGTTTCTATTATTATTGGGCATGGATTTCTGGATTCGTATTCAATGCGTTATCATATGTATCTGGGTTTTAATAACCCAGATCGGATTAGGGCTTTCATTTAAAGGCCCAGTTAATTCTCAAACACAGTCCAGGCCTTCGTTGCACATTAGGCCCAGACCACAGATGAAGCAATGGTAATGAAAACAAAAATGAGAACTCACAATAAGAATAGGCATTCAGAATCAAAAGGAGATGAATTCAACTATATTTTATTCATTAAGAGAAATTGCTATACAAACTATCAATATCAACTTCAAATCATGTTTATCTAATATACATAAAACTGAATTAACAAACTGTTTTCAATTTCATTTTTTTTATAACAAATTTATACTATGATCTGAATTATCTAATAGCTAAGTGATTAGGAGTTTATTTAACTATATAAGAACACGATTAAACTAAATGATTCATCTATTTATACACAGTATTCAGATGCTAGTTGTGTTTTTACTGAGTTCACTATGAGTCTAATCCGTTTGATATCACAAAAACTAGTCTTATCTAAATTATTACTTCATTTTGTTGTTTTTTGTTTTTAAACTTATTCAGATCTAGATATCGAGTACCAATATTAAACTATAAACATAAGCTGATTAAAGTCATTACTGTGAGCTTGTTGTTATAGATTCGCGTCAGGATTAGTTAGCCTGGTTTTAGGATTTTAACCTATTTAACTAAGTGATTTAGATACTATAACTACACTACTACTACTTACTACTTATTACATTGTTTTGTTCGAGCTTCTACTTATACATACAATATCCTAATGAATTACAAATTCAGTCTACTTAAACAACTATGAAACAAAAATGTAAAATAGTAGAGTCTTTTAAACTTGAAGCTTCATTTCATCATAACTTCCACATTACATAGTCTTGAACAAGGATGTGTACCTGATTAAGCAAATAGATTCAATAAGTCTAAGGGGATTGAAACAGATACAGCAACTAGAATCAACAGGCAATGCAACAGTGATAGAATGAATTCCCAAACGAGCAGATGAGATAACACAACAACAACAATTAGAAACCCAGCAAACGAGAAGAAATCCCAAACAACTTCAAATATGAATTTCAACTAGAAAGCCCAGGCGACTATTTGCTATTTAGTGTAGAGCTCTTTCTAAAAATTTTGATTTCCAAAATCCAGCCCTTAAGCTAGTCCTAAATGGGGGTATTTATAGGTGGGAAGTGGTGAAATTTTTGGGGGGAAAAGATAGAAAATATTTCTAGTCCCCTCCCCTTCTTTTTGCCAAATCCTACACTTTAGCCCCAATTTCTGTTACAAGATGCCTTCTAGCATGTGCTGGAAGGTTCTATTTGATTCCTTTTTGGGGCTTTTACTAGTGTGCCCCTACTTATTAGTGTTTTTTACTAAATTACCTTTTCCTTAGGACTAATGTACCCTTAATTTTGTACCAAATTGCGGAAATCGGGAGCCTAAATGTCTTATGTATCCCTATAGGCTCTATTTAATCCATAACTTTGCCATTTACTATTCCTTATATGCCCTTAAGGGCATTTATTAATTACCCGACCTACCTAGGTCAGATTTTTCCTAGATTCAACTCTTATTTAGCTAATGGCCAGCATTTGTACTAGTATTTAAGAACATGCCAGATTAGACTTCAGATTTATTTCAATTTTAGCCATTTCTATTTCATTTTCTGTTATTGAAACTAATTTGCAGTGCTAGCCTGCTTATTTATTCTGTATTAACCTATTTAAGACTCAGCTAGTCCAAAAATTGGACTTGGTCTTGCAATTGGGGCCCATTACTGAACACAAGCATGGCTGAGACGTTTGCAAGTCTAGCCACTAGTGATAATGGGTCAATTTGGGCCTTGCAGGCCTAGCCTATTAGACTTGAACCAATTTTATTACACACCTGGCCTTTTTAACTATTAGCCAGTGTGTGAAGTCTATCAGAACAGATCAGTTGCAAAACTGACCACTCTTGGTCATTTATTCACTTATAACCTCTTTTGTGTTTTTCAGTTTTAACCCATTTTAAACTACATAACACATGTTTTCAATTTTAACCACTTACAAGTTTAACACTACTGCTGCTATAACCAATTCCACCTAGGCATAATAGGTATTAACAGTAATCAACTTAACAAAAGGTTGTTGCAAACATAGCCATTTTCACAAAATTGCACACATAGCCATGAAATCAAAATAACTTATCAATTAATCAAAACTCATAGGAAAGGGATTGAATATTGTTGAATTTAAATCAAAGATTTATAACTCAGATTTCACAACACAGTGTCAATTAATCATGAAGCAGGTATAGCAGAACTACCTTATACTTAGAGGATTAATGAAAACCCTAAGTCATGCCTAACATGTCCTTGACTAAGCACACATAGGTAAAACTCATAAAGAAGTCTTAAATGAAAGCAAGGTTCAGACAGAACAACAGACATTTTCCAAAAGATACGAGCTAATCTGAACATGCATAAGATCTAAGCAATAGACATGACAGTAGACAAGAAAGAACATAACTTAAGCAGAGAAATAGAACAAACAAAATTTTCTCAAGGACAAAACCCTAATCTAAACATGCGAGACATCTAAGTGAAAGATATGAAGATAGATGAAATAAGGAAAAACATATCTTAAACAGGGAAACAAGAATCAACAGAAATTTCTCAAAAACCCTAATCTATCATGTAGTTTTATACGGCTAATATACTAAAACGAAACATGCTAAACACACAGAAATAAACAAAGATAACAAAAATTAAAGAAAAACAAGCAAGAAAGGAAGGGGAAACTTAGCTCGCGGGATCTGCCTCCTGAGCTTTCCCCTTTTTCTTTTTCTTTTCTTCTTTTCCTTTTTCCAGATTTCTCTTTTCTTTTTCTTTATTTTCTTTTTCTGGTTTTCTTTTTTTATTACACAAAACTTCAGCTTCAAGGTCTTTTGGTTAGGGATAAGTGTTATAAGTAGAAAAGGCGGGATCTCCATTTGCATTGCCCTTGACCAAGTTGACTTAGAAGGGTTCTCCATTTGTGAGGTCGGATGAGTGCAAGGAGAGCTTTCAGAAGCTCAAGACGGTGTTGAACACAACTCCAGTGTTGGTATTGCCATCAACTTCAAGTTCTTATACTTTGTATTTTGATACTTCAAGACTTGGGTTCGGATGTGTGTTGATGCATGAGGGTAAAGTTATTGCATATGCTCCCCGTTAGTTGAAGCCTCATGAGAAGAGCTACCCCGTACATTAATTGGAGTTGGATTCTATAGTTCATGCTTTAAAGATTTGGAGGAACTATTTATATGTCGTATCTTGTGAGGGGTACACTGATCATCGCAGCCTTCAGCATCTTTCAAACAGAAGGATCATAATTTGAGGCAACAGAGGTGGCTTTAGTACTTAAGGACTATGATATTACCATTTTGTATCACCCGGGGAAGGCCAATGTGGTGGACGATTCTTTGAGCAAGAAGACGGTTAGTGTGGGTAGCTTGACATACATTCCAGTTGGGGAGAGGCCCTTTGCAATTGATGTCCAGGCTTTGGCCAATCGAATGGTGAGGTTAGACATATTGGAGCCTAGTCGGGTGTTGACCTGGGTTGTTTCTCGGTCTTCCTTATATGAGCGCATCAGAGAGCGCTAGTATGATAATCCGCATTTGCTTTTCCTTAAAGACAGGGTTCAGCATGATGATTCTAGGGATGTGACTATTGATAGTGATGGCGTGTTATAGATGCATGGCCGGATTTGCATGCCCAATGTGGATGGGCTTCGGGAGTTAATATTGGAGGAGGCCCACATCTCGCGATATTCTATTAATCAGGATTTGAGACAGCACCACTGGTGGAGGAGAATGAAGAAGGATATTGTGAGTGATGTAGCTCAGTGTCTCAATTGTCAGCAGGTCAAATATGAGAACTAGAGGCCTGATGGTGTACTTCAGCAGATGGATATTCCAGAGTTGAAGTGGGAGAGAATTACTATGGATTTTGTGAATGGTCTCCCTCATACGTCGAGGAAGTTTGATTCGATTTGGGTGATTGTAGACCGACTGACCAAGTCCGTGCACTTTATTCTAGTGTGTACTACTTATTCTTCAGAGTGACTAGCATAGATTTTCATCCGAGAGATTGTTCGGTTGCATGGGGTCCCAGTTTCCCTTATCTCAGATAGAGAAACTCAGTTTACTTTCCTGTTTTAGAGGACTTTTCAGTGGGAATTGGGCACATAGGTAGAGTTGAGCACATCATTTCATCCTCAAACAGACAGGCAGTATGAGCGCACTTTTCTGATATTGGAGGACAAGTTGTGTGCTTGTGTTATTGACTTTGGATGTTCTTGGGCTCGGTCCTTGCCACTTGCAGAGTTTGCTTACAACAACAGCTACCAATCCAGTATTCAGATGGATCCGTATGAGACCTTAAATGGGAGATGGTGTAGGTCTCTGGTTGGATGGTTTGAGCTCTGGCGAGGCTAGACTATTGGGGACAGTGTTAGTCAAGGATGCCTTAGAGAAGGTAAAAGTGATACAGGATTTACTTCGTATAGCTCAGTCGCGTTAGAAGAGTTATGCGGACCGGGAGGTTCGAGATGTATTTTATATGGTGGGCGAGAAGGTCTTGTTAAAGGGTTAGCCCATGAACGGTGTTATAAGGTTTGGGAAGAAGGGAAAGTTGAGCTCGTGGTTCATAGAGCCTTTTGAGATACTTAGAAATATTGGGGAAGTGGCCTATATGCTTGCCTTGCCACCTAGCTTGTCGGGGGTTCATCTGGTATTCCATGTGTCTATGCTCCGGAAGTATGTTGCAGACCCGTCCCATGTTTTGGATTTTTGCACCGTTCAGTTGGATGATGATTTGACCTATGATGTGGTGCCAATGGCTATTTTGGGTCGTCAGGTTCGGAAGTTGAGATCAGATATAGCTTTGGTGAAGGTGCAATGGAGAGGTCGGCCCATGGAGGAGGCTACTTGGGAGACCGGGCAAGAGATGCAGAGTAGATATCCTCACCTCTTTGAGACTTTAGGTATGTTTCTTGACCCGCTCGAAGACGAGCGTTCGTTTTAGTTGGGGAGGATCTGACGACCCGGTCCGTCATCACGTGAGTTACTGCCTCAGTTTTGTTGTTTATTGCTTCTTCATGTTTCATTATCGGCATTTGGTGAGTTAGAGTCGAATCAGATTTGTTTTGGTAGGAAATGACACATTTAGTGTCTTTAAGGAAGGCCTATATTGGAAATGTCAACTCAATGTTGACTTATGAGTTATATGGCTCATCTGTGAATTCCAATGATTCGGTTAGCTTTGGGGGATAATTTGTGACTTAGAAGTGCGATCGGAATTGGTTTTGGAGGTCCGGTATAAAATTATGCTTGAATTGGCGAAGTTAGTGTTTTTGCGAATTTCGGTTGTTGGTGAATTTTAATCCGTGAGGTAATTTTGGATGTGTGGGTAAAATTTCAGGTCATTTGGAGGTGTTTTGGTTAGATTTTTGATCGAATGTGTGTTTCGGAAGTTTTAAGAAACTTAGGCTTAAATCTGATGAGATTTAATGGTTTTAGCATTATTTGATGTATTTTGATGATTGGAACAAGATTGAATAATGTTTTAGGATGTGTTGGTTCCTTTGGTTGAGGTCCCGAGGGCCTCAGGATGAATTCGGGTGGTAAACGGACCAAATTTAGCTATTATGAGTTGCAGATTTCAACAGATGTTGTAGAAGGAAAAATTGGCCTATGTGATCGCATGCATTGAGTGATTGCATAGCACTAGGAAGTAAAGTTATGCGTTCGGTTCGTATATTCCGCCTTCGCACAAGAGGATTTTTGGGCAGCATGTTTTTATTCTACGTGTTCGCATAGAACTTGGACGCGTTCGCGTAGGTTTGGGAAACTGTTAGTCATGATCGAATAGCTCCTGTTGCGTTCGCATAGAACCTTTTTGAATCCCTAAGAATTTTTTCATCGCGATCGCATGCCTAGGGCTGCGATCGCATTGAGGAAAAACTAGGCGAACAGAAGGGTTTATTATGTTATTTCATCCGCGACTCATTCATTTTATTCCTCCATTGTTGACCACCTCAAGAGTTTTTTGGTCGAAATTGAGAAGGGTTTTGATGGGAATTGATTGAAGGTAAGTCTCGTGACCTAGAAACGCTATTTAATTGAAGAATAAACCTTTAATTCTCGGAAAATTGGGTGAAAATTTTGAAGAACTAGGGCTTGGGTTTTGAAATAAAAATTTGGGATTTAAGGGGCCATTTGAACTTCGATTTTGGTAAATTTTATATGTACGAACTCGTGGTGAGACGAGGAACCCGGTGATATGAATTTTGTAATTTATTGAGAGGTGGTCCTGGGGCTCGGGTTTTGCCAACTTCATGATTTTTAATAATTTTCGAGTTTTTTCGATTGGGTCATGTTCCCTTAGCTTATTGTGATGTATTCCTTGTGGTTTTGACCAGAATCTACACACGAGGAGGTTGATTTGCGAGGGAAGCGCAACGCGAGCAAGGATTTCGGCAGGTTTGAAGTGATTAATGGTTATAAATGATGTTCTGAGCTTTTGAAACACCGTTTTTGCACTACGCGGTGCTATGTTGAGATGAGATACCCAATGTATGATGACCATGGTGTTGTTACTGCTGGGGATTTGGACTCGGTCCATCCTAATTGATGACTCTACTATAATTTTGACTCAGACTGAACTAATATTAGTATATATTGGGCTAGTTGCCATGTTTGGGGCCTTGTGCCGATCTGTAGAACCCTTAGGGGGCATGTTGTGCTAGTTGACCTCACTTTACTTGTTGAAATCATACTCTTAGACATATTCTTAGTTGTAAAACACAATATGAACCGACCTTAGAAATTGGCACTTTAAATGTGGGATACTTAGGGTTGGAAACCCCGTCTTAGCTGAGTGGGCCCGAGAGGCCAAGTCTATATTGACTGAGAGGGGTCAAGGACCCTATAGTGAGGGTATCCGATATACACCGAATCGGGCTACATGCCGCAAATATATATATATATATATATATATATATATATATATATATATATTTGCGGCTATTTTATTGAAGAATAAACCTTTAATTCTTGGAAAATTGGGTGAAAATTTTGAAGAACTAGGGCTTGGGTTTTGAAATAAAAATTTGGGATTTAAGGGGCCATTTTAACTTCGATTTTGGTAAATTTTATATGTACGGACTCGTGGTGAGACGAGGAACCCGATGATATGAATTTTGTAATTTATTGAGAGGTGGTCCTAGGGCTCGGGTTTTGCCAACTTCATGATTTTTAATAATTTTCGAGTTTTTTTGATTGGGTCATGTTCCCTTAACTTATTGTGATGTATTCCTTTTGGTTTTGACCAGAATCTACACACGAGGAGGTTGATTTGCGAGGGAAGCGCAACTCGAGTAAGGATTTCGGCCGGTTTGAAGTGATTAATGGTTATAAATGATGTTTTGAGCTTTTGAAACCCAGTTTCTGCACTACGCGATGCTATGTTGAGATGAGATACCCAATGTATGATGGCCATCGTGTTGTTACCGCTGGGGATTTGGACTCGGTCCATCCTGATTGATGACTCTACTATAATTTTGACTGAGACTAAACTAATATTAGTATATTTTGGGCTAGTTGCCATGTTTGGGGCCTTGTGCCGATCTGTAGAACCCTTAGGGGGCATGTTGTGCTAGTTGACCTCACTTTACTTGTTGAAATCATACTCTTAGACATATTCTTAGTTGTAAAACACAATATGAACCAACCTTAGAAATTGGCACTTTAAATGTGGGATACTTAGGGTTGTATATATATATATATATATATATATATATATATATATATATATACACGCCGCATTAGTATAGATATATGGATCGGACTGCATGCCACGGTAGTATATTATATAAATCAGACTCCATGCCGCAGTAGTATATTACATAGATCGGACTGCACGCTGTAGTGATATAGTATATGGATCAGACTGCACGATACAGTATTATAACGCTTGGGCTGTAGGAGCCCCTCTGGAGTCTGCACACCCCTAGTGAGTGCAGCTGACTATTATTATCGGTTCGGGCTACACACCGCAATAGTATATACTATTATTGGGCCAGGCACGCCATAGCAATATTCTGTATGAATCGGGCTGCACACCGCAGTAGTGTAGGTAAATTGCCGAACTTTGAGAGATATTCACCTTTTTTCCCTGCTTAGTTGTTGTTTACTGCCTTTACTATTGGTTATAGAACTGTGTAGTGTTTTTACGAGAATTCTTACTTTCAGTTGTTATTTATGGCTATTACTCACTAAGTCGGAGTACTCACTTTACTCCATACACCTTGTGTGCAAATTCAGGTGCACCACAGTGTGAGGGAGGACCTATGTAAGGCCCCGTAAAAATTTTGTGCATAAAACCTAGTAGCTGTGGTGTCATGGTCCGAATAATGTGTTAGGAATGCGTAGAATTCTTCGCGGCGAGCTTGCTCGCCGCGGTTCGGACGCTTGGTAGTGATTTAAGTTTCAAAAATGTAGAGAATTAATTTTTCCGAAAAGTGTCCAATATGCGGTCAAGAATGCGATCGCAAACTTGACATGCGGACCGCATTCTTGCCGCAAAACGTTCCAGAGAGTTTCCCAAAATCGTGTCAATAATGCGGTCGAAATTGCGATCGCATAGTGAATCTGCGGTCCACTTTGCGACCGCAGAATCAACATGCGGTCCGCATAGTGACCGCATTCCTTAACAGAACCTGTATAAAATTTGGGGCAATTCTGCGGTCACTATGCGGACCGCATGTTGATTCTGCGGTCGCATAGTGCACCGCATAATTGACCCCGGCCCAGATTTTTGTAACGTTTTGACCCGATCTCTTCTTTAATATAACACACTTCTTCTTCATTTTATCATATCATCTTACCAAAATTAGAGAGAGAAGAGAGGGTTTTTAGAGAGAGAAATCTTTCATCTTCAAAGATTGTTCCAACTATCTTAATTCCAAGGGATCTTAGGGCAAGGATTCAACTTCCCCAATCTTTTCAAGGTAAAAACCCTAACTATTTTCTTTGACTTTCAGTTTTAATTGGGTAAAGAGAGGTTTGCATATAATAGCTTTTGAAAATAGAATTTTTACACTCATGCATGATTATTGAACTTGATTTTTAGTAAAAAAAAGTGAGTAGAAGTAAGAGTCTTCAAGAACAAGGTTGGCAAGAGTAAGATAGCGTGGGTAAGCATAAAGTAGGAAGTTAACGGAAGAAAACCAATCACCAGGTATGTATGGCAAATTTTGATTCTTGTAAAATCGCCCAAATGTGTGCGTGTGACGACCCAAAGGGTCATCACTTATTTAATTAATCATTTCGAGCTTCTGAGGCCTTGAAAACCTCATTCTATGTTGCCTCGATTTGCATGCACAATCCGAGCATGTAGCCGGAAAGATTTTTTGATAGAAAATATGAATTCTATGAGAAATTTGGATAAAAATGATATTAATATTGATATGGTTGACTTCGGTCAACATTTTTGGTAAACGGATCCGGACCCGAGATTGGATGGTCCCGAGAGGTCCGTAGGAAAATATGGGACTTAGACATGTGTCCGGAGTCGAATTCCGAGGCCTAGAGCCCAAGTTATGAATTTTTATGTGAAATTGTTTTTGATGTAATTATTAAAGGAAATAAATTAATTGACCTTGGTATCGGGCTCGTATTTTGGTTCCGACGCCCGGTACAAGTCTTAAATATTATATATGTGATTTCTGTAAAGTTTGGTGACATTTGGATGTCGTTTGAGATGTTTTGGACTTTGAGTTCCAAGTTAAGAAGTTTTGAAAATCAAAAGTATGAAAATCATGAGTTTGAGGCTTGATTTGATTAAAACGAAGTGATATTGGCGATATGATCGCACGAACAAGTCCATAATGTGTTTTTGAGGTTGTGTACATGTTTGGTTTGGAGCCGGGGGCTCGGGTAAAGATTTGATAGGCCGTTGGATGAAATTCTGAATTTTGAACTGCTGGTTTTTTCACCCAGTTGTTGGCTTCGCAATTGCGAAGAATTTCTCGCAATTGCGAAGGGGACAGTGTAAGGCAAGGCTCGCAAATGCGAACCTTGATCGCAAATGCGAAGCCGGCCTTGTTCGCAAATGCGAACAATTGTTCGCATTTGCGAAGGTCCCCAGTGCTGCCTATGTTCGCAAATGCGAACAATAGTTCGCAAATGCGAACATTTCCCATACTGCCTTGGTTCGCAAATGCGAACCATTGTTCGCAAATGCGAACACTGCCTTATACAACATGTGTTCGCAAATGCGAACATTGGTTCGCAAATGCGAACATCCCTTTGACTGCCAGTGTTCGCAAATGCGAACAAATGTTCGCAAATGCGAACTTCCCAGCCTTAGCTTATTTTTCAAACTCCAAAAATTGGTCGGGGTTCGCAATTGCGAACCCATGTTCGCAAATGCGAACACAGAGACCTGAAAAACACGAATTTCAGTCATTTCTTCACTTTTTACAAAACCAAAACACCCATTTGCGATTCTTCAAGGATATCTTCTTCATCAAAACGATTGTAAGTCACTTTTTACTTAATTCTTTCAATTCCTAACATCATTAAACATGTTTTTCATAAGAAATCAAAGATTTTCATGGTAAAATTCTTGTTTTTGTTAGAAAATAGGTTTTTCATAAATTGGGGAATTGGACCTCGAATTGAGGTCCGATTTTGAAACAAATTATATATATGAACTCGTGGGGGGATGGGTAACCGGATTTTGGTCCTAACCCCGAGTTCCGACCATGTGGGCCCGGGGTTGAAATTCACTATTCCGGGCGCAGAATGTTGTAAAAGTTGTATTTGGTCTTAAGAATTAGTTTGTTGAGTAGAATTGATGATATTAAATCAATTGTGTATAGATACGGTTGGATTGGAGCCAAATTGAAAGAAAAGACATTTCCACGGAGTGAATTGTTCATAAGCATTCGAGGTAAGTGTTTGTTCTATCCTAGCTTGAGGGAATAGGATTATGTGTTATGTGTTATGTGATCGAGTGCGGTGTATGAGGCTGTGGTGACGAGCATCCATACACTAGCGTCTAGTATGACCGTGAGTCGTTGGAAAATGATTATTTTGAGATATATTACGGATGAATTGTTATTGTTCTCCCTTGTTGGGACTTGTTGTGAAGATAATTATTGATTGCCCTTGATGGGGCGGTTTATGAATTACTGTTTCTTTCTTTGCCCTTAACTGTGATTGTTATTTGGGTGAGGAAGAGTGATAATGCACGAAGGGTGATGCCGTGCCATGTTTATTTAATTATGCACGAAGGTTAATGCCGTGCCATGTTTATTTATTGATTATGCACGAAGGATCATGCCGTGCCCTGTTATTGAACCATGTACGAAGGATCATGCCGTACTATGGATATGAGGATGAGAGTAAAAGCACGAAGGGTGATGCCGTGTACTTTATTTGTTTATTTGGTGAGGATGAGAGTAAAAGCACGAAGGGTGATGCCGTGCAACTACTTGCTATTTCTTGAATTGATATTACTTGTGTTTACATTATACTTTGTTTTTCCTTGTGAATTTATTAACTGTGGTTAATTGTTGAATTCTTTAAGATATTCCTTATTGTGTTAATACTTGATTATTTCTTGTTATTTTGTGGTACACATATATATATTGAATTGCACAGGTTTATGTGGGTGTCTGGTCCTAGGCTTGTCACTACTTCGCCGGGATAGGCCAGGCACTTACCAGCACGTGGGGTCGGTTGTGCTGATGCTACACTTCTGTGCGTTTTTGCACAGGTCCAGGTTACGATCAGGAGCAGCAGCAGCAGTAAATAGATTGCGTGGGAGTTGATCATATTTGAGACCGAGGTAGCTTGCGGACGTCCGCAGGCCCGGCGTCTCTCTCTTTATTTATGTTATTAGCTGGAGTCTCTTTGTTCCGAGACAAACAGGATTGAGTTATATTTCTTTCAGACTTTTATGTGTAGTATTCCGTAGTAGTTTGTGAGTTGGTGACTCCACGTCTTGGGTAGAGGATTTCAGTATGATTTTCACTTGTGAATTGTTATTTCCATTTTGATAAAGTATTCCGCATTTATTTAATTAAGATTGTGTTAAAAACGGGATAGTATGAATACGGTGGCTTGCCTAGCTACCACGAGTAGGCGCCATCACGATCCCGATGTTGGGGGAAAATCCGGGTCGTGACACTGGTATTCAGCTTTTAGGACTTATTTAACCTACAGCCAGTCCTTGCATTGGCATTTAAGGACTGGCCAGTTCTATTATTTAAAACTTAGCCTTTTTTGCTTCATTTTCAGTTAATTAACACCTTTATTTTAATTTTAAAGCTAATTGCAGGACTAGCTTGCTTTATTATGGTATTTAAACTATTTAAAACTTAGCCAGTCTCAAGTTGAGACTTGGCTTGGGTAATTGAACCCATTTGCTGAAAACAATTGGGCCCAAAGCCTTTGCAGGCTTGGCCACTTGTGGTTCAGGGCTCAAAATGAGTCTGGGCAAGTCTGATATTGCAAACTTAGCCAATCTTTGCATAATCTAGCTTTTGACTGATCACAGGCTGGGCTAAGGTCTTTGCAGACATAGCCTCTTTTGAGATGGACCAGTGTGTTTGGACCTTGTAGAGTTGTCAATTTGTAAAATTGACCACTCTTTTGGTCACTTATTACCTAATAACCTATTGTTTGTTCATTTTCAGGCTTAAGTCTATTTCAAAACTAGCCGTTTTCATGGAACCTAGCACTAGCAGCTATAACCAATCCCCTAAGGTTGATCAGTGTTAATCAAATACTCATACTAACAAGAACTACTGAAAACTCAGTCATTTTCAATATGTATTGCACACAGAGCCACATAAGATCAAACAATATGCATCAATCAACCAAAACTCAGAAAGGGAAATTTGATATGGTTGAATCTTAGTTAATCAATTAATATTATCCAATTTCATGTGACAGGGCACTATGACAGTTACACAGTATGAGACGAGATTTATCGACTTGGCTCGTCATGCGGTGGTGATACTTCCCACTGAGCGGGAGAGGGTCCGCGAGTTTATAGATGGGCTTAATCATCCGATTAGACTCCAGATGGCTATGGGCGTAGGGAGTGACATATCATTTCAGGAGGCCAATGCGGCACGCGAGTTGAGATGGCTCTTGCTAGGGGAGGCGGTTATTCTTCGGATAAGAGGCCTCGTCATTCGAGCGGGTTTGGTGGTTCTTCCTCCGGTAGCGAGAGAATCCTTTGATAGAGGCCGGTCCTCCGGGCCTTTTCATTACGCCCTTCAGGCCTTCACAGGGTGGATCAGGTGATCGTGGTTCTCGGGGGCATTATTCAGACCAGTCTCTTATTAATGCTCAGCCTCTTCAGAGTGTTCGTGGAGGCCATTCGGGTCGTCAGGGCCAGCAGCCCTATCAGTCTAAGAGTTGCTACGGTTGTGGCGACCCAGGTCATTTTATCAGAAATTGCCCTCTAGCAGCGGGCAACTCTCAGCAGCGAGGTCCTCGTCCTATGATTCAGGCCCCAGCTGACCTCAGCCTGCCCAGCCAGCCGGAGGCGGGGGTAGAGATTATAGAGGTGGAGGTCGAGACCGTAGAGGTGGAGACCGTCCGGCGAGAGGTAGAGGTCAGCCAGTTGATGGTCGTCCTAGAGACGCAGCTCAGAGGGGAGGTGCAGATCCCCGATTCTATGCTTTACCGGCCAGGCCAGAGGCAGAGGCATCAGATGCCGTGATTACAGGTACTATTCTTGTGTGTGGCAGAGGTGCTTCAGTATTATTTGACCCTGGATCTACATATTCCTATGTGTCTTCCTACTTTGCACCGTATTTGGCCGTGCCCAGCTATGCTCTAGATATTCCGGTTTATGTGGCTACACCGGTGGGTGACTCCATTGTAGTCGATCGGGTGCATCGTTCGTGCGTAGTTATATTTGGGGGTCTTGAGACCCGTGTTGATCTGTTGCTTTTGGATATGGTAGATTTTGATGTCATATTGGGGATGGACTGGTTGTCCCCATACCATGCTATTCTTGATTGTCATGCTAAGACGGTGACCTTAGCCTTGCCAGAATCACCCCGACTAGAGTGGAAAGGTACCTCAAGCCACTCCGTTCGCACCGTTATTTCCTATGTTAAGGCTCGACGTATGGTCGAGAAGGGGTGTCTAGCTTATTTGGCTTATGTTCGTGATTCCAGCGCAGAAGTTCCTTCCATTGAGTCGGTCCCTATTGCACGGGAGTTTCCGGAGGTTTTTCCTTCAGACCTGCCGGGCATGCCACCCGACAGGGATATTGATTTCTGTATTGATCTGGCACCGGGTACTCAGCCCATCTCTATTTCACCCTATCGTATGGCCCCGCCGGAACTAAAAGAGTTGAAAGATCAGTTGCAGGACCTTCTTGAGAAGGGTTTTATCAGGCCCAGTGTTTCCCCCTAGGGAGCACTTGTATTATTTGTAAAGAAGAAGGATGGCTCGATGCGGATGTGTATTGATTACCGGCAGTTAAACAAGGTGACTATCAAAAATAAATATCCACTGCCGAGGATTGATGATTTGTTTGACCAACTCCAGGGAGCGAGGGTATTTTCTAAGATAGACTTGAGGTCAGGCTACCATCAGCTGAAGATCAGGGCGGCTGACATTCCTAAGACGACCTTTCGCTCTAGATATGGGCATTATGAGTTCTTGGTCATGTCCTTCGGGTTGTCCAATGCCCCAGCAGCATTCATGGAGTTGATGAATCGGGTATTCAGGCCTTACTTAGATCTGTTCGTGATAGTCTATATAGATGACATCCTGGTGTACTCCCACAGCTAGGAAGAGCACGAGTAGCACCTCAGAGTGGTTCTTCAGACTCTGAAAGATAACCAGCTATATGCCAAATTTTCTAAATGTGAATTCTGGCTGAGTTCGGTAGCATTTCTGGGTCACATTGTATCAGTGGAAGGTATTCAGGTAGACCCAAAGAAGATTGAGGCAGTCCAGAATTGGCCTCGACCAGCTTCAGTGACTGAGATCCGGAGTTTCTTGGGATTAGCAAGTTACTACCGTCGTTTTGTAGAGGGGTTTTCTTCTATTGCAGCCCCGATGACCAGGTTGACCCAGAAGGGTGTCCAGTTTCAGTGGTCAGAGGAGTGTGAGGCGAGCTTTCAGAAGCTCAAGACAGCCTTGACCACCGCACCAGTGTTGATACTACCTACAGGTACAGGGCCTTATACGGTTTATTGTGACGCATCTCGTACAGGGGCTTGGAGCGGTATTGATGCGGGATGGTAAGGTTATCGCTTATGCTTCGAGGCAGTTAAAGATACATGAGAAGAATTATCCAGTTCATGATCTTGAGTTAGCAGCAGTGGTTCATGCCTTAAAGATCTGGAGGCATTATCTATATGGTGTGACATGTGAGGTGTACACTGATCACAAAAGCCTACAGTACTTGTTCAAACAGAAGGAGTTGAATCTACGACGGCGGAGATGGTTAGAGTTGCTAAAAGACTATGATGTTACTATATTATATCACCCAGGTAAGGCCAATGTGGTGGCCGATGCATTGAGTAGAAAGTATGCCGGCATGGGTAGTCTTGCATATATTCCGGTCAATCAGAGACCATTAGCTCTAGATGTCCAGGCCTTAGCCAACCGGTTCGTGAGATTAGACATTTCTGAGCCTAGCAGAGTGTTAGCCTGCACGGTCGCTCGTTCTTCCTTATTAGAGCGTATCCGTGAGAGGCAATTTGATGATCCTCATTTACGTGAGTTGAGAGATACGGTACAGCGGGGAGGTGCCACACAGGTAAACCTAGATGATGATGGGGTATTGAAATTGCAGGGTCGAGTTTGTGTACCCAATGTGGAGGGGATTCGAGAGTTGATCCTAGCGGAGGCCCACAGTTCGCGGTATTCTATTCACCCGAGTGCCGCGAAGATGTATCAGGATTTACGGCAGCAATATTAGTGGCACAGGTTGAAGAAGGACATCGTTGCGTATGTTGCTCGGTGTCTAAATTGTCAGTAGGTGAAATATGAGAACCAGAGGCCTGGTGGTGTATTCCAGAGAATTGAAATTCCCGAGTGGAAATGGGAGCGGATCACAATGGACTTCATTTCCGGACTTCCTTTAACTCGGAGGAAATTTGATGCTATTTGGGTCATTGTTGATAGGCTGACCAAGTCAGCACACTACATTCCAGTATATGTCTCTTACTCATCGGAGAAGTTAGCAGAGATTTACATTAGGGAGATTGTTCACCTTTATGGGGTGCCAGTATCTATTATCTCTGATCGGGGAACGCGGTTTACCTCGCGGTTCTGGAGAGCGGTCCGGCAGGAGTTAGGCACCCAGGTTCAGTTGAGTACAGCATTTCATCCTCAAACGGATGGCCAGTCCGAGAGGACTATTCGGATTCTTGAGGACATGCTTCGAGCCTGTGTTATTGATTTCGGAGGCTCGTGGGATCAGTTTCTACCATTAGCAGAGTTCGCCTACAATAACAGTTACCAATCTAGCATCCAGATGGCTCCGTATGAGGCGTTGTATGGTAGGCGATGTCGATCACCGGTCGGATGGTTTGAACCGGGAGAGGCTCGGTTGTTGGGTACAGACTTAGTTCAGGAGGCCTTGGATAAGGTCAAGACTATTCAGGAGAGATTGCGTTCAGCTCAGTCCAGGGCAGAAGACTTATGCGGATCGTAAGGTTCGAGATGTAGATTTCATGGTTGGTGAACGAGTATTGCTCCGGGTATCGCCTATGAAGGGCGTGATGAGGTTTGGGAAGAAGGGCAAGCTCAGCCCTAGGTATATTGGTCCATTTGAGATTCTAGACAGAGTGGGAGGGGTGGCTTACAGACTAGCTTTGCCGCCTAGCTTATCAGCCGTGCATCCAATTTTTCACGTATCTATGCTTCGGAGATACCATGGCGATCCCACACATGTGTTAGACTTCAGTACTGTCCAATTGGACAATGATCTATCTTACGAGGAGGAGCCGGTAGCCATTCTAGACCGGCAGGTTCGACAGTTGAGGTCGAAGAGTTATCCTTCTGTGCGTGTTCAGTGGAGAGGTCAGCCTCCTGAGGCATCGACCTGGGAGTCCGAGTCTGATATGCGGAGCCGCTACCCACACTTGTTTCCTGACTCGGGTACTTCTTTCTTTTGTCCGTTCGAGGACGAACGGTTGTTTTAGAGGTGGAGATTGTGACGACCCAAAGGGTCATCACTTATTTAATTAATCATTTCGAGCTTCTGAGGCCTTGAAAACCTCATTCTATGTTGCCTCGATTTATGTGCACGATCCGAGCATGTAGCCGGAAAGATTTTTTGATAGAAAATATGAATTCTATGAGAAATTTGGATAAAAATGATATTAATATTGATATGGTTAACTTCGGTCAACATTTTTGGTAAACGGATCCGGACCCGAGATTGGATGGTCCCGAGAGGTCCGTAGGAAAATATGGGACTTGGACATGCGTCCGGAGTCGAATTCCGAGGCCTAGAGCCCAAGTTATGAATTTTTATGTGAAATTGTTTTTGATGTAATTATTAAAGGAAATAAATTAATTGACCTTGGTATCGGGCTCGTATTTTGGTTCCGACGCCCGGTACAAGTCTTAAATATTATATATGTGATTTCTATAAAGTTTGGTGACATTTGGATGTCGTTTGAGATGTTTTGGACCTTGAGTTCCAAGTTAAGAAGTTTTGAAAATCAAAAGTATGAAAATCATGAGTTTGAGGCTTGATTTGATTAAAACGAAGTGATATTGGCGATATGATCGCACGAACAAGTCCATAATGTGTTTTTGAGGTTGTGTACATGTTTGTTTTGGAGCCCGGGGGGCTCGGGTAAAGATTTGATAGGCCGTTGGATGAAATTCTGAATTTTGAACTGCTGGTTTTTTCACCCAGCTGTTGGCTTCGCAATTGCGAAGAATTTCTCGCAATTGCGAAGGGGACAATGTAAGGCAAGGCTCGCAAATGCGAACCTTGATCGCAAATGCGAAGCCAGCCTTGTTCGCAAATGCGAACAATTGTTCGCATTTGCGAAGGTCCCCAGTGCTGCCTATGTTCGCAAATGCGAACAATAGTTCGCAAATGCGAACATTTCCCATACTGCCTTGGTTCGCAAATGCAAACCATTGTTCGCAAATGCGAACACTGCCTTATACAGCATGTGTTCACAAATGCGAACATTGGTTCGCAAATGCGAACATCCCTTTGACTGCCAGTGTTCGCAAATGCGAACAAATGTTCGCAAATGCGAACTTCCCAACCTTAGCTTATTTTTCAAACTCCGGAAATTGGTCGGGGTTCGCAATTGCGAACCCATGTTCGCAAATGCGAACACAGAGACCTGAAAAACACGAATTTCAGTCATTTCTTCACTTTTTTCAAAACCAAAACACCCATTTGCGATTCTTCAAGGATTTCTTCTTCATCAAAACGATTGTAAGTCACTTTTACTTAATTCTTTCAATTCCTAACATCATTAAACATGTTTTTCATAAGAAATCAAAGATTTTCATGGTAAAATTCTTGTTTTTGTTAGAAAATAGGTTTTTCATAAATTGGGGAATTGGACCTCGAATTGAGGTCCGATTTTGAAACAAATTATATACATGAACTCGTGGGGGGATGGGTAACCGGATTTTGGTCCTAACCCCGAGTTCCGACCATGTGGGCCCGGGGTTGAAATTCACTATTTCGGGCGGAATGTTGTAAAAGTTGTATTTGGTCTTAAGAATTAGTTTGTTGAGTAGAATTGATGATATTAAATCAATTGTGTATAGATACGGTTGGATTGGAGCCAAATTGAAAGAAAAGACATTTCCACGGAGTGAATTGTTCATAAGCATTCGAGGTAAGTGTTTGTTCTATCCTAGCTTGAGGGAATAGGATTATGTGTTATGTGTTATGTGATCGAGTGCGGTGTATGGGCTGTGGTGACGAGCATCCATACACCGGCGTCTAGTATGACCGTGAGTCGTTGGAAATTGATAATTTGAGATAATTATTGATTGCCCTTGATGGGACGATTTATGAATTGTTGTTTCCCCTTGATGGGACGGTTTATGAATTGCTGTTTCTTTCTTTGCCCTTAACTGGTATTGTTATTTGGGTGAGGAAGAGTGATAATGCACGAAGGGTGATGCCGTGCCATGTTTATTTAATTATGCACGAAGGTTAATGTCGTGCCATGTTTATTTATTGATTATGCACGAAGGATCATGCCGTGCCCTGTTATTGAACCATGTACGAACGATCATGCCGTACTATGGATGTGAGGATGAGAGTAAAAGCACGAAGGGTGATGCCGTGTACTTTATTTGTTTACTTGGTGAGGATGAGAGTAAAAGCACGAAGGGTGATGCCGTGCAACTGCTTGCTATTTCTTTAATTGATATTACTTGTGTTTACATTATACTTTGTTTTTCCGTGTGAATTTATTAACTGTGGTTAATTGTTGAATTCTTTAAGATATTCCTTATTGTGTTAATACTTGATCATTTCTTGTTATTTTGTGGTACACATATATATATTGAATTGCACAGGTTTATGTGAGTGTCTGGTCCTAGGCTTGTCACTACTTCGCGGGATAGGCCAGGCACTTACCAGACACATGGGGTCGGTTGTGCTGATGCTACACTTCGTGCGTTTTTGCACGAGTCCAGGTTACGATCGGGAGCGGCAGCAGGAGTAAATAGATTGCGTGGGAGTTGATCACATTTGAGACCGAGGTAGCTTGCAGACGTCCGCAGGCCCGGCGTCTCTCTCTTTATTTATGTTATTAACTGGAGTCTCTTTGTTCCGTGACAAACAGGATTGAGTTGTATTTCTTTCAGACTTTTATGTGTAGTATTCCGTAGTAGTTTGTGAGTTGGTGACTCCACGTCTTGGGTAGAGGATTTCAGTATGATTTTTACTTGTGAATTGTTATTTCCATTTTGATAAAGTATTCAGCATTTATTTAATTAAAATTGTGTTAAAATCAGGATAGTATGAATACAGTGGCTTGCCTAGCTACCACGAGTAGGCGCCATCACGATCCCGATGTTGGGGGAAAATCCGGGTCGTGACAAGTGCGAATTGTTTTGGCATGTGTCAAATTGAGAAATTTTACGTAATTCTTTGATTTCCTTGTTGAGCATTTGATTGATGTTGAACTACGTGTGGTGTGGTATGAAATATGAATTGAAAGATAAAAAGGTAATCGAGATTGGTAAAGAATTGGGAACAACCATTGTGATGGCATATTTGGCTTATTGTGGAAGGAATTTGAAACACCTTAATTGTGGTAAATTGTTGAACATGATTATGTGGGCATTTTCGATTTTTGGAATACTTGTAACTTGGTTTTGATATTGGCTTGAGAAGAAATTGAGAACATGAACCAATGTGTAAGTTGCTTATTTGAACTTGTTGAAATTGTGTGTAGTACCTTATCTCCTGTTTGAAATTGTTGTGTTTTCAACTGTAAGGCGGGGTCGTGTTGCGCGCCGCAACGTGGGAAATAAGGTGTGGGTTGGGGTGATAAGGGTGGCCGAGGTAATAAGGGTGGTCGGGGGCAATAAGGATGGAAAGCGATCGAAATCGCTATTGAAAATTGATACAAAAATCAATAATGTGAAATTGTGAAAGGAGACAACAGGAGAGTTTGCAACCTGTGGGGCACTGATTGCCCCTTTGTTTGACTACTTGTGCTTTACGTGATTGATTGGTTATTGTTAAAATTGGTTGATCGTAGAAAGTGCTTTGTATTGAGAATTATTTGAAATGAGGAAAATGTGGAAACATGGTTGGCTGGCTTAATTAATTGTTGATGTAATTCAATGGCTTGAGTTTACTTGGGACAAAGTTTGTCCATACATGCCAGTACAATTCAAGTGTACTGACGTCCCTTTTGCCGGGGACGCTACATTCGTGTTATGATTGTAGGTGGATCAGTAGCAGGCACTTCAGCTCATCGGCGGTAGTATCCTTCTCCTTCCACTGCCCGTTTTGGTGAGCCCCTTTCTTCCTTAGTGCCCTGTGTGGTTCATGCCACTTTTGTTTAGATTTCATTTTGGTTTTGTAAGGTATAGCCGGAGCCTTGTTACCGGCTAGTATTGTATCCCCTTTTTTGTATCCTAGAGGCTCTGTAGACATGTAAACTGTGGGACTCCAGTATTATGTATACATTATGTTATGTCGGGCGTTGTAAAAACTACAAACTTGTTAATGAATCACTTGTATGGTTTTAATTGTTTAATGTGAAATCATTCATGGTTAGTAAGATATTTGGTTAATGAGAAACAATCAACACGGGGGTAACGCGTGGGAATGAAAGGCACCCAGGTCCGCTTGACTGGGGCAACCCGGTCAGGCGCCGGTCATGTCCTCGATTTGGGGCGTGACAACCTATCTAGCTGATCAGCATCTCTTCAGGAGCATCGAGGTAGTTGCCTGGCATTTGCAGCCTCTGATTCTTCCCTCCTACCCTTATCTTTTATTATTCTACTTCTTAGATAGTATTGTTAGGATGAAACTCTATATTAGAGGCTTATGGTTGTGACACCAGATCCTGTTATGGGCTTATGTTTCTTGTATTCTGTTGGATTTCAGTACACATTATCCGTATTTATAGCATTTTTGTATACTAATTTTGTAATTTAATAACGATGTTTAAACTCCGGGATCACTAATAGTTGGCGTATTTGTGGAAATGGTCGGGCTTGCCTAATAAGATGTCGGACGCCATCATGATCGGGGTTTGGGTCGTGATACCTGATCTGTTTACTCAATCCTCACCTCCATATCCTTCTCAACCCTCTCTAAGTGTTCCTGCTTCTCCTCTCCCTTTTTCACTTCCTTCTGATCTCTCTCCCTCTTCATCTTCTGTTTCTTATTCTTCTTATCCTTCTTATCCTTCCCCTCTTTCACCTATTCATACTAATCTATGAAGGTCTTCTAGAGTGACTAAACCTCCCATTTGGATGGATGATTACATTGTGATGTCTAAGTCCTCTTCTTGTGCTCATCCAATCTCATAGTGTGTTTCCTATGAGTCAATCTCCTCCACCTGCAAGGCATCACTTACCGCTTATTCAGCTATAATTCAACCAAGGACTTATGCTAAGGCCAAGACATATCCCAGGTGGATTGAGGCTATGAAGGCTGAGATTTCAGCCTTAGAAGCTAATCCAACTTGGACTATTGTTGATCTCTCTCCTGGTAAGACTCCTTCAGGCTCCAAATGGGTCTTTAAAGTTAAATACAAGTCTATTGGTGAAGTGGAAAGGCATAATGCTATACTAGTTGCTAAAGGATATAGTTAACTTGACGGTCTAGATTATAAGGAGAAATTCTCTCATGTTACTAAGATGGTGATTGTTAGCTCTGTGTTGGCTTTAGCTGCAGCATCTTGGTTGGTCCATCTTTCAGATGGATGTTCACAATGCCTTTCTTCTAGGTGATATTCTTGAGGAGGTATACATGCACATTCTTGATGGCTTTGCTACCAGGGGGAGTTGCAGAAGGTTTGCAGACTTCATAAGTCACTGTATAGGATCAAACAAGCTCTCAGACAGTGCAACTTGAAGCTGACTAGTGCACTAATTGACACAGGCTTTGTTCAGTCACACTATGACTATTCTTTGTTCGTGCACAAAGCAGGTTATGATTTTGTAGTAGTGCTGGTATATGTAGATGATTTGCTAGTAACAGGAACTAGCCTAGCAGTTATTCAACAAGTATGGAAAGACCTACAAACCAGATTCAAGATGAAGATCTAGGAGAGTTCAAGTTTTTCCTTGGCATTAAGTTATTGAGATCCAAGGAAGGAATCCTGATGAATCAAAGAAAGTATGCCCTTGAGCTAGTGTCTGAAATGGGTTTGGCAGGCAGTAAAGCAGTTGCTACCCCTTTAGAGTTCAATCACAAGTTTTCATCTGTAAAACTTGACAAGTTTATGCACACTAGTGAAACCTCAGTAGACAATGAATTAGAAGACATAAGCAGCTACCAAAGACTGATTGGTAGATTGTTATATCTAACCATGACCAGGCCTGATATTGCCTTAGTGGTCTAGGTATTTAGTCAATACATGCATGCGCCTAAGGAGTCTCACATGGATGCAACTATGAGAGTGGTTAGATGCATTAAGGGTACTGCAGGGCTTGCGTTGTTTATGCCAGCAGTTGAAAGCACAAAACAATCAGCATTTCGTGACTCAGATTGAGGAGCATGTGTAGAAACTAGGAAGTCAGTAACAAGGTACATGGTGAAGTTTGGGCAGGCCTTGGTGTCTTTGAAATAAAAAAATAAAGTATTTTTTTCAGAAGTTCTGCCGAAGCAGAATTCAGAAGCATGGCATCAACTGTTGTTGAGATTATTTGGTTAATTGGATTGTTTAAAAAGCTTGGAGTGAATGTGAATCTGCATGTCAAAGTTGCAGCTCATCAAATCTTTCATGAGAGGACCAAACACTTTGACATTGACTATCATTTTGTGAGAGAAAAAAATAGATATGGGCAAGTACAAACACAACATATTGGAACTAAGGAGCACTTAGCTGACCTTCTTACAAAAAGCTTATGCAAGCCACAACATGATTATTTGGTAGGCAAGCTGGGAATGAAGAACATATTTCATCCCTCAACTTAAGGGGAGTATTGAAGCTGGTAGTTATGGTAGTTAGTATAGTGGTGTAAGTGTGGGTCCAACTGTAAACTAGCTGTCATTAGTGTAGAATTAAGTTAAGATGTTAGTTAGTTTAGTCATATGTATAAATACTTCTTCTTCTAGACACTTCTGTAATTAGAGTTGATTTAATCAAAATTCAGTTTCATCTTCTCTGGCTCGTTTATGCTCTCTCAATACTCCTCCATTGTTGACCTCCATTAACACCACTACATCGCTTATATCTGAAACTCTGATTAGGGAGGAATGAGTACTTACTATTCCATCACAATCCTCGTTTGATCTCAATCTCCATACTAATATTCTCAACGAAAAAGATATATAGCTCCATATTTGTTATTTTATTTTTAGCCATTACCACAACCAGTGGCGGATTTAGGGGCGCAAGGGTGCCCTTCGCCCAAAAAATTACACTGTATATATAAGATAAAATCTATTTTTTACCTCTATATATTAAGTTTTGAACACCCTTAGCACTATCCAAAAGTGTAGTTTAGTGGTTAAGGGTGTTCAAAATTTACATAAGGTCATGAGTTCAATTCCAATTAGCTACAATTTTTTTTTTGAACACCCTTCATGAGGGTTCTGGTTCCGCCACTGACCACATCATGTGCGTACTTAATTGAAATTTGAGGGATAATGCTGCTTATTGATTAAGATCATTTACTTCTTTAATTCTACGCATTAATTACTTTCCTCGTTTAATGTTTCCTCTATTGTCCTTAATTGTTATTGCATTTGTCGTGTTTTACAGTTTCAGTATCTTTTTCATTTAATTGATGGACTTTTAACATTCACAGCTGTTACAATGAGAAAACTTGAACCAACTACCAAGTTGGTTGATATTCATGTACTAGTAGCTTCACCAGCAATTCTCTGATTACGATGGTCCAACACGATAAATATTTATCCGTATTTAGTGTTTAGACCGTTCTAATAAATACATAACACGTCTCTTTACATATTATAATTTAATTATGATAAATTAATATAATTTGATGCAAACATCAAATAGTAAGTAAATTTTTACCGGCCGAGTGCTATGCTCGTCAAATAGTTCCCAACTACGCTTGAGACCTTCACTGGGAGCCATATGCTCGAGCTACGAGCTTGCTTTTGTACGTAAATCCCTTCTCATTTCTCTTCGATCTTTTCAAACCTTTTGCCAAATTCTAAGCTGTTGAAAATTATATATTTTAGACCTAATACACCCATAAAGGGTGCTAGCTTATTATTTATTACCCATTACTTGGTTCAACCCTAACTCTATCGTTGTCTATATAAACACCACTACGGGTGTTGAAAGACATCGAGGATATTTGGCTAAGCTTATAAGCTGGTTAAAGTGGCTTATAAGTATTTTTTGGCTTATCTATATATTGGTAAAATTTAAGTGCTGATAAGCCAAAAATAATCCAAAAGTCATAAGTTGGTCTCCTCCAACTTATCAAATTCCAGCTTATAAGAACTTTAAGTTTGATCAAAATATTTACTATTCTAGCCCTAAAATACTTCATTTTAGAACAAAACTCTGTATACCCAATTCTCTAACTGCTTATTGTTAATTTCAGCACTTTTATCCAAACACGTAACTGCTTATTTTTAAATCAGCTTTAGCACTTAAAAATGCTTTCAAAACCTAATGCTTATCAACTACTCAAAATCAACTAAGCCAAACGGGCTCATAATCTAAATCATTTAGAGAACGATTACAGTTTTATATATTTGTATCATTCAGGGTTCCTTTCGTAGTTGTAGTACTAGTGTTATCCTTTTGTTCCTTATTTTTCAGATTGATATTTTATATTACCTTTGGTTCTGTATTGGGAAAATGTTTTTATGACATGGCATGACTCGGCGGATTAATTAATTGAAACACACAAGAAGAAGAACTAAAAAATAGGCACGAGGCGCAATTCAGATACGAGTCCCATACCTATTTGAAGTGAAACGGGATGCAATTCTAATGACAAAAGATACAAAGAGAGAAAATCGAACAGATACGAAAAGCAGTTTAGACACGGATCTCGTATCAATTCAAGACATTTAAGGCCAACGGATCAAAAACATTTAAGACATAGATCTGAAGACAAAAAGGAGTCCAAATTCAAGTATTAAAATACCTTATACGTTAGGAAAATGATATTTAATAGGAATGATTGTGTAACGGCTAATTTATGACATTTATTACTCATAATTGTTTCATTAAAGCTTAGATATCATTCCTTTACCTAGAATCAACTATAAAAGGAGGAAGTCTCATCATTTGTAGCCACGAATTATCATTGACATCATATTGGAATGCAATTTTCTTTGCTCTTATTAACGAAAGCCTATTATATTTTTTGGTCTCTTGATTATCAGTAACTCGATTTCTTATCTTAAATTCTAAATTTGACCGAATTATCACTTTTTGGTTAAACAAATTGGTTTTGTTTCCGTGAATATGATAATCTATTCTTACCAAAACTCACATTCTACCCATTGTTAACATCATGTCAAACACCAACAACAACAATAACAATGCAGTTGAAAACCAAACCCAAGGGGATTTACACAATGTTGATGTAATTCCTCCCCCCCCCCTCCCCCAAACTTCTCCACGCCAATCTCGTGAAGATACTCCTTCACCAATATCACATGCTGATGAACAAGGGCAATCAGAACATGTTAAGGGGCCAGAGCAAGCTCTGCAAAGAATAATTGATGCACGGGTTAGCGAAGCTCTTCAAGCATTAGTTAGCCGGTTACCTGCTGCACCCACTCCTTCCACAAATTACAATACACTGTAAAATCCTCGTTCTGGCCTTGATAACACAAACGAAGGATCCCCCAGTTAACCATGAGAAATGGATAGAGGTAATGCAAATAACTCTTATTTACAAAATTTTGTTCTAACATTGCAGGCACAACTCAAGGAGCAAAGCGAGCGGATCGAGCAAATACCGGGTGTTCCTCCAATATTCAAAGGGATGGATGCGGATAAATATTCTCAGCAACCTTGGAAATTGAGTGCAACTCCTCTTCTTATCCCCAGGAAGTTTAAAATGCCTGACATTTCAAAATATGACGGTACAACCGACCCACAAGATCATGTGACGGCATTTACTACAGGTGTCAAAGGGAATGACTTAACCAAGCAAGAAATTGAGTCTGTATTGGTCAAAAATTTTGGAGAAACACTAACAATGGGTGCACTAACCTGGTATTCTCTCTTGGCTAAAAATTCTATTAATTCTTTTGCTGAGCTTGCACATTCTATTATAAAAGCGCACTCATGAGCACAAAAGGTTGAAAAAAGAATGGAGGACATCTTCAAGATTAAACAAACAAACACCGAGTTACTCAGATATTTTGTTGATAGGTTTCAACGCGAACGAATGACTTTACTTCGTATACCAGATAACTGGGTTGCAATAGATTTTTTAAGTAATTTGAACGACAAAAGTTCTGAAGCCACGAGAAAGCTTAAAGAAAGCCTTCGTGAATTTCCTACAACCACTTGGAACGATGTTTATAACAAGTACAGTAGAAAAACTTAGAATTGAAGAAGATACCGTACCTCAATATCATCATGAGGAAAGGAGCAGATCCAGAAGGTCCGAAGCTGAAAAAAGTCAAGTAAGAATAGATACGATCCATATTTAGGCTCTGTAGGAAAAGATTCACGTACAAAACAAGCAAATCAACGATATGATAAAAAATCGAGAAACAGGGAATTCGATTCTTTCTCAAGATTGAGAAATGATAGAAGTAGGCAGGAGCCACGTGATGACGATAGAAGATTGAAGGCAAGATTCTGTAGGTACAATTTCAATGTCACCACCTCCAAGCTCGTAGCTGTTTTGCGAAGCATGGGAGATAAGGTATGGTGGCCGAAGGAGATGCGTTCAAATCCATACAAATGCAATCCAGATCATTGGTGTGAGTTTCATAATGATCACGGGCATAAGACTTCATAATGCATATTTTTACAAAGTGAAGTAGACTATCTATTGAAACAGGGCAATCTCACTGAGTTATTTAGTGAGAAAGTAAAGTAGGCTTACATGAAAAATAGACAAGAACCACTAAAACCACCATCACCAAAAAGAACAGTGAATGTCATCAATGGAGGAGCGTATATCTACGGAGTAACGTACACAGCTTCAAATAAGATTTCTAAAATGGTGATCACACACGGGAAGCGAGTACGCCGAACCTTGGAACATGAAAGCATGAGTTTTTGATGATGCAGATGCGGAAGGAATAATTACTCCTCATAATGATGCACTGGCTATATCCTTTCTTGTACACAACACCGATGTAAAACGAGTTTTAATTGATCCGGGAAGTTCTGTCAACATCATTATACTAAGGGTGCTGCGGTAAATGCAAGCTGAAGATAAAATGATAACGAAAGCACATACGTTGTCAGGCTTCGACAATTCAAGTGTGATAACGAAAGGTGAAGTAATTCTAACAACTTATGCTACATGTGTTACTAAAGAAACTAAATTTCAGGTAGTTGAGATAGAAATGGCCTACAACATAATTATGGGGAGACCATGGATCCATGATATGGATGTTGTCCCATCAACTTTGCATCAAGTTATCATGTTTCCATCACCCTGGGGATATGTCAAATTCGAGGGGATCAAAAAATAGCCAGGAGTATCAACGCTGTGACAGATTCGGGTACCGTCGGTAAAGAAAAATAGCAATTACAGGGAACAATTAGAGGCATCAGCAATCAAACTTCAACTGAAAAAATAGACTTAGACTCGAGACCTGATGTAATTTAGGAACCAGAAGAAAACGAAAACATCAAAACGATAATAGAGCAGCTCAAAGCAGTAGTACTATTAGAGCAATGGCCTGAAGGAAAAGTTTACATAGGGGCTGATCTAAAGCGAGGCATGCGAGGTATGTTAATTGAATTTTGAAAAACTAATGTGGACTATTTTGCTTGGTCCCATGCTGATATAACAGGTATACCACCAGACGTAATGACTCATAAACTCAACGTGGATCTGTCTTTTGTTCTACTCAAGTAGAAGAAAAGAAAGTAAGGTGCTTTCAAGAGTCAAGTAAGTCAAGACGAGGTTCAAAAATTACTATAAATTGGGCTAATCCGCGAGGTAAAATATCCTGATTGGTTAGCCAACACAGTAGTCGTACCTAAGAAGAATGGTAAGTGGCGAGTTTGTGTGGATTATACAGATCCAAATAAAGCTTGCCCGAAAGATTCCTTTCCTTTACCCCATATAGATCAACTGATAGATGCAGCTGTAGGTCATGAACTTCTAAGTTTTTTAGATGCATATTCGGGGTACAACCAAATTAAAATGTACCCTGATGATGAAGAAAAGACTTCTTTAATCACAGACCGGGGGACTTACTGTTATGACGTAATGCCCTTTGGTCTAAAAAATGCTGGTGCAACCTATCAAAGATTAGTCACTAAAATGTTTCAAGAAAATTTAGTAAAAAATGGAGGTATATATAGACGATATGCTCGTCAAAACCCAGCATTCTACTGATCATATTTCTCATTTATCTGTTACATTGAAAATTTTGCATAAATACAATATGAAACTCTACCCAGAAAAATGCGCATTTGGAGTAGCCTCAGGTAAATTTTTGGGTTTTCTTGTTTCCAACTGTGGTATTGAGGTAAATCCTTCTCAGATTAAAGCAATTCAAGAAATACCCGATATCCTTACAAATAAAAAGGAGGTTCAAAGATTGACTAGAAGAATCATGGCCCTAGGGAGATTTATTTCTAAATCCTTAGAAAAATGCTTCAAATTTTTCTCGGCACTCAAAAAGTAGATCTTTTCAAGTGGAAAGATTGCCAACGAGCCCTTAAAGATTTGAAAATCTAATTGTCAAAGCCCCCTCTATTGGAAAAACCAAAAGAAGGCGAAAAGCTACTCATTTACTTGGCAGTTTTAGAAGTAGCGGTAAGTGATGTTTTAGTTCGTGAAGACCAAGATAAACAATCTCCTATTTATTATGTAAGTAAGACTTTGCTAGATGCTGAGACAAGGTATCCGCAGCTGGAAAAATTAGCATTAGCTTTAATCATGGCATCTAGAAAACTAAGGCCTTATTTTCAGTGTCATCCTATTATAGTAGTCACTGCTTTCCCATTACGAAATATTTTGCATAAACATGAACTGTCAGGTTGATTAGAAAAATGGGCTATAGAATTAAGTGAATATGAAATAATTTATCAACCTAGAACTGCTATCAAATCCCAAGTACTGACCGATTTCGTAGCTGATTTTAGTCAAGGAATGCATTTGGAGGCAGAAAAAGAGTTACAAGTTTTTAATGGTGCAAACCCGGGGATTTGGACAATATTTACTGATGGTTCATCTAATGTAAATGGGGCAGGCTTAGAAATTGTTCTTATACCACCTACGGGTGAAACAATTAGACAGGCTATAAAATGTCACCCTATAACTAATAATGAAGTAGAGTATGAGGCTGTGATTGCAGGTTTGGAATTGGCACTTGAACTGGGCATCAAACAAATAATATTCAAAAGTGATTCTCAGCTAGTAGTAAATCAAATACTGAGGACTTATGTATCCAGGGAAACAAGGATGTAGGAATACCTCGAAAAGGTACGAGAATTGGTAAGACAATTCGGAACTTGGAAGGTAATGCGGATCCCAAGAGATGAAAATGGAGAAGCTGATGCTTTGTCCAACCTTGCATCCGTGGCAGACGTAGCGAACGATGCAAATGCTTCGATTGTACATTTATTTCATTCCATTCTCGAACCTGATAAGAATGAGGTAAACTTTAATCATTTAACATGGGATTGGAGGAACGAAATTATTGCTTTTTTTTTGCAGTATGGAACCGTCCCTGATGATAAAACAAAGGCTCACGCATTACATAAGAAAGCTGCCCGTTATTGTTTACATAAGAAATCTTTATCGAAAAATATTCTGAGGTCCTTTAGCAAGGTGTCTCGACCTTCACAGACGGAGTATGTAATGAGGGAAATACATGAAGGACATTAATACGGGAGGTAGGTCACTAGTAAAAACGTTAATACGGGCTGGATATTATTGGTGCAGAAGCTCTGATTCCATTAGAAATAGTAGAACCGGGTATAAGATATGTTCAAACAACAGAAGACTCAAACAACAAATAGTTACGGGTTAATCTTGATTTGATTGAAGGAAGGAGAGAAGCGGCATTGATAAGGATGGCGGCTCAAAAACAAGTAATTGAACGATACTATAACCGGAAAGCACGTCTCAGGTTTTTCAAAACTGGGGACTTTGTGCTCAAAAAGGTTTTTCAATCTATGAAGGCTGCTAATTCTAGAAAGCTATGTCCAACGTGGGAAGGACCGTATAGAATCTGTGACATTGCAGGGAAATGAGCGTATGAGCTAGAGACTATGGACGGAAAAATTCTACCTTCACATTGGAATGTTGTCCATCTAAAAAGATATTACTTCTAAGGAAGTGGACATGGTCAGGTATCTTCATGTTAATGTTTTTTAAATTAATAAAGTTTTACTAACAATTTTAGATGCTAGGCAAAAACCCTAACCCGTGCCAAATAATGAGTCACGACCGGCATGGCAAAATGAAATATTCTTAAATTCTGAGCCTAGGGTTATATTAATCTGATGGAAATACATACGGGGTAAGCAGTCTTATACCTCTAAGTCCCGTATATTTTCTGTTTCAGGAAAAGGACCAAATTGTGAGGACTAAACAAGTGCTCAAGGCTTCATTCTTCAACGGTCAAACACTTGGGGGACTATAGCCTTGTGCAGAGAAACGATACGGGTATCAAGAAATCGTGCAGAGAAACAGATACGGTTATCAAGCAATCGTGTAGGAAAAACAATATACGGGTATCGAGCAAAAGTTGATCGAAATTCAGCTGCAAATAGCCATGTATCAAGATTCAGCTGCAAATAGCCATGTATCAAGATTCAGCTGCAAATAGCCAAGTGTTACGAGGAAAATGAAGTCACTTAGCATAAAACATTCTTCTACGTTGCAAACACCTTCCACAAACCCTTTCTAAATATGTAAAGATAGGGCTATGGTTATGTGCTAAAATAGGTTACAATGAAAAACCTTGTATATTTTATATAAAAAATCTGTTACAAGAAAAATAGTTGCAAGAAAGTTATAGATGTATTCTAACACATGTAATAGTCAAAGTTTATGAATAAATACTTATCACAATAGATACATACAAAACGTGTGTATTCCTATTTCTTTCGTCGTATTATAACACCATTATGAAGTTGAGACGACTTCTTCATTACGTGTCTATAAAATAAAAGGGCCCTCTTTTATAAAATTCATGTTGATATTCCGTGAAAAGAATCATAAAGCATTTTCAAAGAATAAAAATGCAAAGCTATTCTACAAGTCCTAAACACGAAAATAATCAGGAATAGAACATAAAGAGGTATTAATTAAAAACCTCTAAACATAAAAAGACTAGAGAAAAAAAAACTTAGTCATTGAAATATAATTGTCTTTAAACCAGTGCCCCATTATGGAAACTGGGGACTTCACTAGAGAGATCCTTTAAAATAACCAAACGATTACACCACCAAACATTGAAAGGGAAAAGACTGGAACACTTCTCATTAGTTAATGGAGGAGTCAGAGCATTAGAAGTTGTAGCCTCATTTTCAGAAATAACAAAAGGCTCGATAACAACTTCTGCAGGAGCAACAACAGGAGCAGTTTCAACTAAGCTTGGAGTATTAATATCATCGAGGGAAGAAATAGTCACGGGAACCTTAAATCCCATAGACTATGATGAAAATGATTCACCCTCGGTCACTTTAATAACCACTTCAGCTACTTCAGTAACCGCTTCACACTACAACGGCTCTGTCACTTCAGGAGTTCCACACGCTGAAGAAGAAATATCAATTGGTTTCTCTGGAGAAGGAGTGTCAACAGGTTGGTTATTCTTTTCAATCACATCTAAGATTTTGGCTAACTCAGATTGCAAGTTAAAATTTTCTTGAGTAGCCTCCAATAAAGCATCATGACGCGATCTTAGAAAAGCCCAATTGACTTTATAATGCAAATTCTCTACAAGAGAATTATATTCCTTCTCCGTATTTTCATAATTTTCCCATATAGCAAGGGAGTTTTTTCATTGTCTCTTGCTCAGCTAGATGGGAATTAAGGGAAATCTTAAGTGTGGTGTTGGAACTCTCCAAATTGCAAATTTTATCTGAAGAAATCTTCAAATCAGCCCGAGTCTGATTCAAGCTCTGTTCCAACTCTCTAGCATATTGTTCTTTTTTCTTCATAATTAGTGCTTTGAGCCTATTGATTTCTTCATTAGCCCTTGACAACGATTCACTCAAAATATCATTATACTTTTTTACCTGACTTAAAGTGGCCTAGGAGATTCCTAAGTCAGTAGATAAAGTACGATTTTGTTGTTCCAAATGGGCTTTATTATCTCGTAGCTCATCGATGCTCATTAAAGCACTTTCAAATTGCTCCTTCCAATTTTGAGCCTCAAGCTGAGCTTCTTCAATGGCTTTTGTAGACTCCCGAGCTTTTCTTTCCAAAGTAGAAACCCTTCCCATTAGTTCAGTGCCAATCAGGTTAGCCTACAAATATAAGGCACAAAAATAAGAACCAAAAGTAAAAGGAAAGCGAATGCCCAAGTAAGGGAGTTACCTTCAAGGTCGAATGAACTATATCATTTATCAAAGTCAAGCAGCTATGGTTTTGCATCTTCTTCCTCTCTATATCTCCAATTAAAGACTCAAGCCAAACATCAGCACTACCAGTCTTACTCAAAATGCTATGAGTAGGAGGTACTTCAAGTGTGACTTTTCTCATAGCCATACCTCTGATACTAGGGCCAGTTTTTAAATGCACGGAAGACGAAGAAAGGGCAGTGGAAGGAGGAGTAATAGAAGAGGTAAAAATAGTAGAAGGTGCGGTAGCCAAAGCAGGAGCAGAAGAAGTAGGTACGGGAGCCAAAACAGGAATAGAAGTAGGCACGGGAGCTAATATTGGTACGGGAACAGAAGCACTCACTATAAATGAAGGAATAAAATAAGTCAACATAAGAGCGGAAACACTCACGGTTGGAGATGATATAAAAGAGATAGGAGAAATGGGAATTGAGGAAGATAAGGGAATTTCATTTAAAATAGGACCGGGCTCTCCACCTTCAAAATCACCAGCAGAGAGACAATGAACAGATTCAATAAGGTCTCTTGGTGCACCATCTTCATCAATCAGAACAGGCTCGGTAGGGGAGATACGAGCAGGAGTATCTTCAATCTCGCTCTCCATAATAACGTCTCCTTGCTCTAGGCCTAGATATCAGCGAGATACCACCTTCTTCCTCATTCTCAGCATCAATTGCCATTGCTTTTCTCTTTGCTATCATAGCTTTAGTCTTATCCAAATCAAGGGAGGTGTTGGCAGCAGTGCACATAGCCAAAGCTACCTCAGGCACCATCTCATATAAAAAAAGGGATATGAACTCAATTTTATAAAGAATTGGGTTTGCCGTATGTATTTAAAATAAAAATATATATACTGTGTTTTCACTTTTCAGTCATGTAAAGATATGAAATAAATTTCCAAGTTCTTTCCTCTTTGGGAGCAATTTTTAAAATTGAATCTACTCAATCACAGAAGTTGGGAATAGGCTCTACATCTCCCATGGTTGCTACAAAAAATCAACAAGGGATGAAATTAAAGAGAAAATCAAAATCTCTAAAAATAGGTACGGTAAAGTAAATAGAAGCTTACGTGCAAAGTTCCACTTCTCGGGGAAGGGAATGTTTGTTTCACCTAACAAATCCACTGTGCGAACAACAATGTAACAAAGATACCACCCACGGTCATTGACATCATCAAGGTTTACCAAAACATTTTTACTTCTCGCAGTTATGGTGAAAACCCATGATGCATCAGGTTGGGATGGTATAAAATAATAAGATAAGCAAAAGTGAAGTCGATTTTGGCTTTGGTAGATAAAAATCTCAAACAAGTCACGACCCTCCATACTAAAGGACCAACTTGACCTAAGCAGATGTTGAAGAAGCGATAGAAATCAAGGATAACTGGGTCTGTGGCAGGCTTTAATCCCCAAGTAAAGGGATAGGTATAAACGAAAGAGTACCCATTTCTAAAAGAAGAAATCCTTTGATTTATAGAAGGAATTGACAGGCGAAGAATCTCTTTCCAATTACAATCTTCCTAATAGTTGGGATTGAAAGCTCAGTTATAAGAGAAGGGTAAGCATCAATTTTTTCCAATTATTCAACTTACTTCTGAAGAGACGTTCTATCACCACCAAAAGACAAATCATTCGGTATAATATCTTCAACTAAGGGTTCTTGAGAAGGGTCATACCTTTCTAAGAAGGGCTTTTAGAAGAAGAACCTTTGATGTTTAAACTCGGAGAAGGAGAAGCAGAACCGGTTGAGCCTCCACGTGTGGATCTTAAACTTCCAAGCCTTCCCCTCTTGTCTCTACTATGCCTAATCGGAGTAGGGGCATTAGGAAATTGATCAAGAATTGAAACTTTTTTAGGGTTGGGGTTTGAAGATGTCATTGTTGGATGAATTTTAACAAAGGAAAAGTAAAAGGAAGCAAGAAATCACTTGGTGAAAAATATAACTGAGAAATAAGGAACCGAAAGGGCATATGGAAGCAACTGACGAACTAAGAGGTATAATGATGAAAAGACTATATTAAAGGGAACTGTCACTTCGTAAAAAGAAAGGTTGAAGAAGCCTAAAAAGAAGGAAGTAGAGTTGCAGAACTAATCAGAAGATGACACGTGTAAGAAGCATTAAAAGAGCAAGACAACTGAGACGTCAGTATTATCGTTAGCATTGAATATGACAAAAATACCATTTCCACTTTTCAATTATTTAATAGATAAATAAAAGGAAAGTGCGGGGACTATCTGTATTGGAAAAAAGTATTTATGACATGGAACGACACGTGGATCGGTCAAAGGGTCAGCGGACAATAATTAATTGAAAGACACGAGAAGAAGAACTAAAAAATAGGCACGGGGCGCAATTCAGATACGAGTCTCGTACATGTTTTAAGCGAAGCGGGATGCAACTCTGATGACAAAAGATACGAAGAGAGAAAATTGAACAGATACGAAAAGCACTTTAGACACAGATCTCGTATCAATTCAAGACATTTAAGGCCAACGGATCAAAAAGCATTTAAGACATGGATCTGAAGATAAAAATGAGTCCAAATTCAAGTATTAAAATACCTGATACATTAGAAAAATAATATTTAATAGGAATGATTGTGTAACGACTTATTTAGTGACATTTATTACTCATAATTGTCTCATTAAAGCTTAGGTATCATTCATTTACCTAGAATCAACTATAAACGGAGGAAGTCTCATCATCTGTAGACACGAATTACCGTTGACATCATATTGGAATACAATTTTCTTTGCTCTTATTAACGAAAGCCTATTATATTTTTTGGTCTCTTGATTATGAGTAACCCGAATTCTTATCTTAAATTCTAAATTTGACCGAATTATCACTTTTTGGTTAAACAGGTTCTCTTTGCATCATTTTATTTATTAGGTTATAGTTACTATTTCGTTTGTCATAGTTTCCTGTTGTAATTGTGAAGATTTTATTATATTGAGTCGAGGATCTTCCGAAAATAGCCTCTTTACTTTCAAAATGAAGGGAGAAGGACAATGTATATATTATTTTTCCCAAAATTCACTTGTAGGAATATATTAAATATGTTGTTATTGATGTTTGTATTATTGAGGGTTTTAGGTTGTCGTAAAAGGGAGTCCCTTCATCTTGCGAGGATTCTCGACAACCGGTAACTCAAACTGTGATTCTGCATATCCACTTCCGCTACCGTTAAATAGGTCCCGATGTTGTGAAACGTGTCATTTTTCTAATATTGCCATGTAGAACATTTTCAATGGACCGTTGATGCCAAGTTGTCACCATCAGATTGAGCAAAAACAAAAACAGAAAAGTTCACGGGTTCAACATATATAACTCACGAGAGAGGCCTTCCAATTATTATTCAATGCCAATATATGACAAAATGGAATTTGGCATAAATTGTCAAATGCCACCAGATCTTGCCTATCTTTACGACAATAGACTATTATGAAAAAAGCCACTTGGCATAATTAGTTATTTAGTTAATAGTTAGTTATTTTTTTAAATTTAAATATCTATAAAATATGAAAATAAGAAAAAAAATTATCAATTCAAATTGGGGAGTAGTACACACATATATATATATATATATATATATATATATATATATATATATATATATATATATATATATATATATATATATATATATATATATATATATAATTGTTATTATATTATATTATATTATATTATAGAGAATATGAATAACAAAAAAGTCCAAAGAATGCCAAGTTTCACCAAAATTTAACAAGTGTCAAAATTTAGGAACAAACCTCCAAAATATTTGGATATTCAAAAGTAATTTAAAATAAATAAAAAATTAAAAAAATCTTTAATCTTTCAATTCAATTTACTACAACACAGACAATTTTTTAAATGCTTTGTTAAACCTAAAAATTCGAAAAACATAACTACTCCAAGTCTAAATTATTAAGTGCCGATATAATCACATAAATGAAAAGAGTGCTCTAGAATTAGCGTCACTTTACAAATTGAACCTTCCCTTTTCTCTTGAAAATTAAAAATTCAGAGTATTTACTAGATGCATTGATTCTAGAAAATGTATACCAAGATAAACCGTTATTTTTTTCTATTAAAAGAGAGAAAATATTGTTGTACTAATTTGATAGTGTTGAGAAAAAGTTATTTGGCACTTTTAGAATAAAATCGAAACAATTTTTGATTAATTTAAATTATATATCTATATTTATATAAAGATTCACTCATCAAGAATATAAGAAAAATATTATACAAAAGAAAGCAGCAAAACATAAATATTAAACAAAGTAACATGCTAATATTTTTTTATTAACAATGTAATAATACTAAATATTGGATAATATATTAAAAAATTACATAACAAAAAAGTTATTCGATGACTATATTAGTTCCTTTAATTTAATAGAGATTTTATCCATTAAAATTCATTATATTATTGAGAATAGCAAAATAAAATTTAAAATAAAATAATATTTCACGAGTAATAAAATATATCTTTTATTATATTACAAAAAGAAAGTAGTAATAAAAAATATTATACAAATTTATATGCTAATAAATTTTTATTAACAATATAATAATACTAAATATTATATATAATAAAGAATAATATAGAACAAAAAATATTTTTTATTAGTCCCTTTAATTTAATAGATATTTTAGTCATTAAAATGCAAATAATATTGCTGAGAAAAAAGAATAAAATTTTAAATAAAAATATGTTTCTTGATTAATAAAATATATATCTTCTATTATATTACAAAAAGGTAGTAGCAGATAAAAACATTAAACAATGTAATATACTAATAAAAATATCTATAAATAATATAATAATACTAAATATTGGTAATATAATATCTTCACAATGTAGAGGTAAGGTTTGCGTACAGACTACCCTCCCCGAATCCCATGGTGTGGGATAATATTAGGTATATTATTGTTGTTGTTGTTGTTGTTGTTGTTGTTGTTGTATATAAGTACATTTAATTTAATAGAGATATTAGATATCGTATTCACAAATATGATGACAATTAAAATTTATAAAATAATACAATCTAATATGTTCAAATAACCCGATCATAATTTTCGTTAATTCATATTTTTTAATATCGACCGCGCATTATGACAAAATGGAATTTGGCATAAATTGTCAAATGCCACCAGATCTTGCCTATCTTTACGACAATAGACTATTACCAAATGATTAATATGATACGACCCACATAACATGCATTTGCCCTTTGATGAAAGCCTATCTCCAAATAATATCGTATTTTTTTTTTTTTAGTTCCCATTTAGTATCTAGAATTTGCATTGGAGTCCCAGAATATTGAGATATGCGCCGCGTCGGGTTCAATTCGGGAAAAAAAAGTTCCATATCAAAGATTTTTTCATGATTAGAAATCAAACCCGAGCCTCTATGAAGTAAAGAGCAATCCCATTTAATGCACCACATCTTTTGGTGGCAACATCATGTATTATTGTAAAGAGTATAGTATATTATTACTATCTTTTTGTTTCATTTTATATGAAGATGTTCGGAGTTATGTACGCAGATTAAAATGTTTAATTTCAGTATAAAAGCTAACATAATATAAGAAAAATAACTTTCATCCATAAATAAAAGTAATGAGATTTTGACTTCTTACCAAAAAAAAAATGAGATTTTGACAATTTACATTTAAAAACAATTCAGTGTTTAATGCTCATAAAGGTCATTCAAAAATTATTTGATTTACTAATATTATTATTGTTCCTTTTTAATTACTAAAAGATATATTTTGCTCACCAATCAAATACCAGAAGACATTCTCAAAAAATATTTTTCATATACATTGATGTGTGTCATCTATATAATGCACTAAGGAAATATTGAAGAAATGATTTCCTATGGTCAATCACAAACTTAAAAGAAGAAAATAAACTTACAAAAATCTCTTATATCTATTTAAGATCTCTTATATTACATTTTAGCGATTTATTGTAAAAAGTATCATGTAACTAACAACTTGTTTGGATGGTTGTTATTGATTGTGTTGTATCGTGTGAATACTTTAAATATAATATTTATTTTGAACTGTTATTTAAAGTTTATTGTATCGTATTATTAAATTCACCGTTACGTAACAACAAAAAGTGTCGCTTTATGGCACGGCCGATTTGGTGCGGCCGCATCGTTATATTATTTTTCCTCTCATCTTTTCCCTTTCGGGTAGGGGTAAGGCCTGTGTACGTATTACCCTCCCCAGACCCCACTTTGTGGGAACATACTGGGTAGTTGTTGTTTTGTTCTTGTCCTTCCTTATTACTAAATAATCCTATTTTATTCTTTACCCTACCTTTTTATGTGATAATTCTACCTCGTAACTCACTTTTTTTTTATAATATTGCAAATTTATACTTCATACTAGTGAATTTATCAGTGCTTCGCGCGGCAATTAAAAAACCTAAATAGTCTTACTTTAATAAATATTTTGAATTTTAAATCCGAATAGATATTATTTCAAGTTTCAAACTACTTTATCAATAACACTTAGGTTTGTATTTTGCTCTATATCAATCAAGAGTTACTTGAATCTGAGGGGAATTTTGATCTTTATATGTAGATAGCTAACAAATTCTAAGAAAGTTCTTTAGTTGTATAGTAATTAACTTTTTCCTTACATTCGTGAAGTTACTTTAATGATTTCATAAGTTTTTATTATTTAAAAAATCTAAAAAGAAGAGGTGATGTCTTGGCAGCTCTTGAGAACACTATATGACATATCGATTGGCATATCTATAATTGATAGTATATATAAGAGTATTACTTTTCACAAGAGTAAAGAAGCGAAAAATAAAACAATTCATAACTTTGAAATATTAAAAAACTTTCAAATGCACATTAGGGTTAATTAAGCTTGCTACCTCATTTTCAATGTCTAATAAATAGCGCTCCCTAATTTATAATTCCATAATCTTGGCTTGCTAAAACTTTTGAGAAGTACCCATAAAAGTAATAATGTAAAGACATTGGGGGTAAGTGATTGGAGCTTTACATTTTCGGTGAACAACTATTTTTTTCACTCAATTCCTTCTAGAAAAAGAAAACTCTTAGCATTATCCATTTATGACCAAATTTATGTAGAAAATGATCAATGCACAATCCTACCAATGGAATTACCAAAAAGATATTATGAAATAAATTTATCATATCATAAATTTAATTTGATATATATAGAAAGGAACAAATGTTACAAAGTTAAACTTTTGGAATTCTTAGAATAATTAAGGTAAAAGAAAAAGTATATATACGAAAAATAAAACGAAAAGATACTTTTAGGAAAATGAAAGAAGAAGGAATTAATAAGAAATTAATAAAAATAATGATAATACCAATATTTTCAGTTAACTTCTGCTTCATTCTTCCTTCCAAGCTTGTTAACAACTTCTTCCTTTCTCAAATCATAAAACAAATCCTTCCTTAAAGATATTATTTTTAATCAACACCTAGAATTATATTGATTGCAAATGTAATATTGTATTTCATGAAATCTCTACATCGAAATGATCTCTTAGCAGTAAAAAGTGAAATGCTTGACACTAAAAATCATGAGATACCTTCTTTAGTTCCTTACAAACTCACTTGGGTACAAAATTTCTTAAATTGGAGGCATCGAAATGCAGGCTATAAAAATTTGTAGACCTTTTTAATTTGAAGAACATTGTTAAACTCATAAACATGCAAATGAATAATATATAACGAATCGTGAGTCACCATTATAATATGTTCAAAGTAAACATGAAACAAAAGCGAATTCTTACCAACATTAATTTTAGTGACGAATATGCGAGTAGAAACCTTATGGAGCCAATACAATGGTTGATTGAGGATATTCTCATATATAAAATGAAATACCCTTCCCTTTTAAAACTGGAGAAACTGAAAGACCAAAGGTTTTATGTGTTTGGCAAAAGTTTGAAATGATACCTTTCTCTCCCTCATTCCTCATTATTATGGAGATACCGTTACAGCTTACAAGGCTAATTTTTTAATGTAATAATTAGTTGTTGCATTAAAATGAGTGAAGAAAACCCAAAAAATGAGGTAAAAGATAAATGCATTCCCTGGCATATAAAGCCTGCCACGTCACTTATTTATTCCCCAGCATTATTTAGTTGTTGTATTAAAATGAGTGAAGAAAACCCAAAAAAATGAGGTAAAAGATAAATGCATTCCGTGGCATATAAAGTCTGCCACGTCACTTATTTATTCCCCGGCATTATTATATATATAGATTGTTGGTGCATAAAATCATGAAATGACAACAAACAATACATTCTATCCAGTGGCGGATCTAGCATATTAGGTTCCTGGGTGCTCAAATGTTTTTGATATAAAGTTACTACAGTACACAACTATTTCAATACAATAGTCAAAAAAATTAAGGAGAAAACTCATACAAAAAAAAGGAGGAGGAAGAAAGTAACCTTGAATATATATAAGAAAAAGAAGAAGGTTGCAAAAAAGGTTGTTGCTAAGAATTGAACTCCTGCCCTCAAACATTACTAAGATTCCAAGACCACTTCTTCACCAAAGCACCCACCAGTCATTGTGTTATGTGGTTGTTTTCTGATAATTTATATCCATTTCGTTAAGTTTTCTATGGAATTATACCTACCCCAATTTAAGGTTAATGGGTGCTTAAGCACCTAAATTTTCTACATAGATCCGCCACTGATTCTATCCAAACACTGTGTATAAAAATATAATACAACAACAACAACAACAATAACCCAGTATATTCCCACAAAGTAGGGTCTGGGGAGGGTAATATGTAGGCAGGCCTTACCTCTACCCAGGCTGTTTCCAATTGACCCTCGGCGCAAAATATAGTATAATATTTTGAAACAATACAATTATAAAAATATAATACAATACAATTCAATACACCATGATACGATATATCGTGAAACAATCATTGCAACAAGTGGCAGAGCCACATGCACCAAAGGGATACACCTTCGTCAGAAAATTACACTTTATAGCTCAGTAGTATTTTAAAAAAAATATGTATATATACTATAATGACATCCTTTGACTTCTTGATAAGCTTGTTTCTTTATTTTGATCCCAATTAATAAAAATTCTGGCTCGGCCATTAATAACAACCATCCAAACAAGTTGTAAAACCATTTGTAATGAGTCATAATCGATCTCCATAAATTCTCACCAAAGCAAATATTCCTGAAACGCATATATAATAAAGGCAAGAGCCACATTATTCAATGCAGTTTCCCTAAGAAAAATATTTCTTTCTCCCCATAACCAAAAAATGAAGCTTTCTTTCTTCCTTTTTCTTCTATTTTTCCTATTCAAAATCACCTCGACTCACACTCTTCAAATCCCCTCAAAATCACTATTACCAACACTTGATCAAACCACCCTAAATAAAAACTTAGACAATGACACAATCTACAAAATCTCAAAACAACTATGTTGGAATTGCATAGGAGAAGCAATTCAATTCTTGTTTCATCACAATTTAGTAAGAGCAACAAAAATGGAGTTACCATTAACATGGGATTCAAATCTTGAAAAATATGCAAAATGGTGGGCAAATTCAAGAAAAGAAGATTGTAGATTAATGCATTCATTTCCAGAATATGATTTTAAATTAGGTGAAAATATTTATTGGGGTAGTGGTTCTACTTGGACACCAACAGATGCTGTTAATGCTTGGGCTGATGAACAAAAGTATTATAATTATGGATCAAATTCTTGTGTTGAAGGGCAACTTTGTGGCCACTATACACAAATTGTGTGGAAAAGTACAAGGAGAATTGGATGTGCTAGAGTTGTTTGTGATAGTGGTGATGTTTTTATGACTTGTAATTATTTCCCTCCTGGGAATTATATTGGTGAAAAGCCATATTGAGGTTAAATTGGTATTTTTTTTCTTTTTTTTTTGGGTTTTATTTGGATTGGAATTGATAATCTCTAATACTGTAATTCTTATTGTGATATGGTTAAGTTTAATCTTGAGCCTTGGGTTTACTTGAAACGATATCTCTATATACTTTCACAAAGGTTGCAGTTATAAGATGGCGTACCAAACCCTTTGTGGGAATTCAGTAGGTATGTTGTTGTATATGGTTAAATATCACGTCATATGGTACAATTCTTTTTCTTTCAAACATTTGATGTCTAGAATCTACTGGCCCAATTATAACCTGAATTCGCGTGGTAAAAAGTTCAACTATGAAGGTTTAATGCTCCTTACTAAAGCAAAATCTAACACTCTAATTCGAAACCTCCGACAAAAGAATATTTATCATTTTACATTTTACGTGGTATAATACTTGTGAAGTAAATATTGACCTATTGGTGTACATATACATTGTTCTACCGTTATATACATATTACTAGCTTCAATTATTTGAACTTTTTTCTTCAAATTTTTTGTTTCTTTTTTCTAGGGAAGATCTATTTGATCACTTGCAACATGCCAAACTATTATACTTTCAACTATAAAAAAATATGTATATGATATGACTAATAAACCAACTAAATTTAATCTTACATATTACTATATTGCGTTTAGATCATATATACCTTGAGTATAAAGAATTTTTACACGCTATTAGGTCACCAAAAGAATATTTGTAGGTAAGCCTTCTTAAAATATGAAATTTATAATCTTTGAATGTAAGATAAAGTATCCGCTATTATAAGTAAAGGTGACTTGATGGTATAAAAAATTCTTATATATAACTTAAACTTGAATTTTTTTTTCCCCGAAATCTACAACTTATATAGGAAAAGGTAGGAGGGGAATTAAGTCTTGTCTTCATACATTAGTTTAGTTTGACCCCAGCCATATGATCCTTCGAAATTAATATATCAACCATTTTAATTAGAGGTAAAAAGAAGTGAAGTATATATTAACATTTGAAAGCAAAGTACTTGACTAACAAATTAAGTTGATTATGATGAGAAGAAAATAAATACGGTGTCACGACCCTAAAACGGACCCAATCGTGATTGCGCCCATCGTGAAATTAGGTCAGCCGACACAAACCCAAAACCAACCAGAAGAATATGAAAAGTCAATTTAAGTCATTAATTATCTAAAATTCCATAGTGTAAGTTCAAATAACCAGTGCAAAAAAAAAAATATATAACACAAAAGAGTGTCACCAGTCATGAGCAACTACAAACTCGTTTAGGAATAAGAAAAGGACAACATAGTTCGAAAATAAAATACTAATACAATACGAGTAAGATAAGAAGGAGAAGCACAGGGCTGCGAACGCCAAACAGCTACCTAGTCAACTTCGGAGACTTGCTGAAAGACTGATCAGCACTCACTATCGCATCCTGAGACCCCTGTATTTGCACATAATGTGCAGGGAGTAATGTGAGTAAGCCAACTCGGTAAGTATCAATCTTCAACTCGTGCAGGGTAGAGAGAGGGAAAATGTTTGCATTGGAACCATTATCCACCAGCACCCTAGTGACCACAGAATCTTCACATTTCACTGTAAGGTAGAGAGCGTTGTTGTGTTCAGTACCTTCCACAGGCAACTCATCATCAGAGAAAGTGACCCTATTCATCTCAAATATGTTATTGACAATCTTCTCCAAATGGTTCACTATGATTTTGTTGGGGACATGAGCTTCGTTCAAATTTTCATCAAGGCCCGACGATGCTCGTCTGAATAGATCAACAATGATAGCAAGGAAATCTGAGCGGGAGTCTTTCTCAACTGTTCCACGATGGAGTAATCTTGTACTTTCATTTTTCTCAAAAACCCCTCTATTTTTTCTTCAGTGACTGCTTTCTTTACTAGAACTAGATTATCTCTGAGTGTTTTAGCTTTCCTTAACTCTTCCGGGGCAAAGCATCTCCCCGAACGAGTTCATCTCTGGGCCTCATTAACTTCTTCTTTCACTTCCCTTTCCTTATTGGTCACTATCACATGTTCATAGTTCTATGGGATAGCCTTGGTGTTGATTACCGGCAGCTGGGTTACAGGCTTGGTGATGACAAGGTCTATTCGGGCACCCTCTACAACTGTGGTAGGCTTATTTGCCAATCCTTGCATGATCATCTTTGACTTTTCTTGCTTTGGTAGAGCATCACTTGGGGATCTCTTCTCAACTACCACAGATGTTTCACCATTTTTCATGCTCAACTTGTTCGCTGATCCTTCCGACATTTGTTTCTCGACTGGCTTGACCTCACTAGACCAAATTATCATAACAGATTATGAAGATTTCTTGGGTTCCCACTCCTTGTGTACTATCTCGATCATGTTTGTTTCATCATAGATTGGCAATGGGTTCTGATTGATGTTGGGTGCTTTTGGAGTTTGGACCATAATCTGGTTTGTGTTAATGAGCTCTTGGATGGCATTTTTCAAGTGCCAGCACTTTCCCGTATCATGCCCCGAAGTACTAGAACAATATGCACAGCTTAGGGAGTAATCAAGATTCTTTGGAGGAGGGTTTGGCAATCTCGATTCAATTGGCCTCAGCACATCCAACTGCCTAATCTCTAGAATAAGCTAGTATAAGACTCCCCCAACAGGGTGAAAGTTTTCTTATGATGCAACCTTTTATTTTTCAATACTGACTTGGGCCGAAAACTTAGGATGCTACTGTTTCAGTAGGCTCTGGAGGTGGGTAAGCATTTTGTGGAGTGGGATAGGTATTTTGTGGGTCTGGGGCACGCCATTGTGGGTAAGAAGAGGTTGAGTGTATGGCTGGGCGTGGTGGATAGAACACTGAGGGTCTGGTGGTGGGAAATAATGTTGAGGTAAATTATATGGGGTTTGGGTGTCGGTTCGGTGATGGGGTCGAGGTTGGGTGTAATGGTGTGGTTTGCCCCTCGAACCAAGCTACGATCCGGAGTTAATTGTTGCAACATTCTCTTTCTTCTCCTTTCCGATCCCTCCTACAGTTCTATTCTGGATGGCTTGGGTGGTTGCTTTGATGGCTGAGTAGCTCATGATTTTTCTTGTTTTAAGCCCTTCTTCCACCATGCCGCCCATCTTTACTACCTCGTTGAAAGACCTGCCTATGGCTGACAAAAGATGGACAAAGTAAGTGGGCTCCAGAGCCTACAGAAAGTACTCCACCATTTCATTTTCATCCATTGGAGGGTTGACCCTTGCAACTTGTTCTGTCCAGCAAAAACCATATTCTCTGAAATGTTCTCCTGGTTTCTTCTCTATCTTAGTCAGGGACCAATGATTTGAAATGATTTCTATGTTGTATTGGAAGTGTCGCACAAATTCTTGGGCCAAATCATTCCAAGTATACCATCTGATGTGATCCTGACGTGTGTACCACTTAACACCATACCACTCAGACTCTAACTGAAGTATGCCATTATCATCTCATCTCTACCACCAGCTCCTCTCATTTTGCTACAGAATCCTCTCAGGCGAGCCATCGGGTCTCTGTGCCCATCATATAGGTCGAATTTAGGCATCTTGAATCCAATAGGCAACTAAATATTGATATAGACACAAATTGTGATGACACAAAGGGTCATCACCATATTTCTCTCTTTTACCGCATTGCCGAGGCCTTAAAAACCTCACTTTTACTTGCCTCGATTTGCCTGCACAGTCCAGGCGTGTAGTCAGAAGGCTAAAATATAAATTTTGTGTGAAAAATGATGAATTTGATATTAATATGGTTAAAAAATGACTTTGCTCAACATTTTGGGTAAACAGACCCGGACCCGAGATTGAATGGTTTCGGAAGGTTTGTAGAAAAATATGGGACTCGGGCGTGTACCCAGAGTCAAAATTCGAGGTCTAGAACCCGAGTAAAAGAATTTTTCTGTGAAATTGTTTTTTTGAAATTATTAAGGAAAATGGAAACAAAAATTGATTAAAAGATCGTGGTATTGGTATTGTATTTTAGTTCCGACGCGCGGTAGAAGTCTTATATGTGATCTAAGCGCTTTCTGTAAAGTATGGTTGAAATCGGACATCGTTTGACATGTTCGGGACTATAAGTTCCAAATTTGAAAGTTTATGAAGTTTAGAAGAAAATCATGTGTTTTGAGGATTCTATGTATATGATGTTATTTTGGCGATTTAGTCGCACGGTTAAGTCCGTAGGATGTTTTTGAGGTTGTGTACATACTTGGATTGGAGCTCTGAGGGCTCGGGAGAGTTTTGGATAGGCATCAGATTGCATTTCTCATTTTTGTAAAATCTGGTGAGTTGGCTTATGTGGTTTTCGCATATGTGAAGGGGAGTTCCGCAATTGCGAGCTCGGTAATGCGAGCGTTACTTTACAAATGCGAAGAGTGGGAAAATAGGTTATAGTTGCAAATGTGACGCTCTCGCTCACAAATGCGAGAGGGCCCAGATTGCAAATGCGATCAATCTTTCACAAATGTGAAAGTAGGCATCAGGACTTGAGTTCGCAAATGTGAACCCAGATGTTGCATTTTCCAAGACTGCAAGGTTTGCAATTGCGAACCCAGCTTCGCAATTCCCATAACTGAGGCTTGTATTTTTCATACTTAGACAAATTTTTCAACCAATTTTTTCATTCTTTCAACTCAAACACTATAGGCGATTTTCAAAGAAACCTATCTTCTCCAAATCATTTGTAAATTAATTTTTACTCAACTTCTTCAATCTTTATCATCATTAAACATGTTTTTATCTAAAAATCATTGATTTCCATGGGTGAAAATGGGGATTTTAGGTAGAACTTAGGTTTTTTATTCACGTCCAAGCAACGGTCGTAGTCAATATAACCTGGTCAATTAAGTCCAAAATCGATCCCACAGGGAATTAACCTACCAACTACAACTTTCACAACCCAAGAACACTTCTGAAGTAGCTTCCCAAACTTTAAGTATATTTTTGTGAAGGTTTTCTAACAACTAACTTTTGCAAGAATTAAAGACTTGAATGAAAGAATTGAATGCTGGGTAAAGAATATAGAGAAAGGTTAAGGTATTGATTTCCCCTATTGATGGAATCCCTTCTGTTTATGCTCATACAAATTATTAATATTATTCTATCAATCATGAACGCTATTTCTACCGTAATTCTCTTCCGAACAACTACAATAATTTACTAGTGCACTCTGCTGAGCTACCCTAGCTAGCTTTAATTTGAATAGTTCACTTTATATTGCACCCAAGGCTTCGTTATTCCTAATCCCACATTTACGCCTAAAGTTATAGATTCCTCCAATAACCTAGGTGTGGTGTTGTTCAACAATATACCTAAATATGCACTCTTTTCCAAGTTATGCATACTAAATAGACACAGCTAATTGGGAGCTCTACCAATTAACTACAACAAGAACGAAGTTGAACAAATAGAAATCTAGCTAACAATTTGTAATCACATAAATGAGAAGTTCATCACTCAATAGGTTACATCAAAACCTTAGATAAGGAATTAGCTACTCATAATCAAATAAACAAGAATAATAATTGAATTCACAATCAAAGATTCAATGTAAAATAAAGAAATAAGTTGAGAGAGTTCTCTCTTACTAATTATCTTGCAAAAGTAGTGAATAATACAATGCTTGCCTCTCTTGGGCAAATCCTATAATTATATAGAGGGTTTAGGTTATAAAAATTGCATCTTGATAAGTTTAGCCTTCAGAATTTCGGCCTCGAGTCCGTTCGCCGTCGCGAATGGACCGCGAAAAATCTACTCCTCTGAACTTCAAAAATCTTCCGTAGGCCTCTTTTTTCGCGGTTTGTTCGCGGTTACGGATAGACCATAGTTTTTCACCCTGTACCGTTTGGAATTGGGAAAATGCAAAACATGCAAGTTGTATCCCTTTGAGTTATATTTCCAACCGTATATTATGGAGCCAAAACAGAATTCTGATCAAAACGTTATGTCCAATTTACTAGACAGTGCGTAATATGCCTCATCGAGTCTTCGTTTGTACTAAACTATCAAATTTGACCCCCGAACACGATCCCGGCTTAATTCTTTGAGCTTTTACGAAGATTTCAAAGTTCCAAATTACTTATATTCATTTCATAACATATATATAGCTCGGAATCACACCTTCCCGGCTATTTTCATCATAGTTTCTTGACTTGTACCACACTTTGGCCTTTTTCACCATCTTTTGACTCCAAAACTTGCTCTTTTTATCTTCATTAGCTCATGTGTACCTATAACACACTAAAAACACTAATAAAAGTATTTTGTCATCATAAACAATATCAAAACAACAATAAAGCGTGATTATTTAGGGCATAAATATAGTCAAATTCACCTATTATCAGTTTTCTTAAAATTGGGGATTCGGACCTCAATTTGAGGTCCGATTTCAAAGCGAATCATAGATATGAACTCGTGGGGGAATGGGTAACTGGATTTTAGTCCGAACCTTGGGTTTTGCCCATATGGCCCCGGTGGCATTTTGGGAATTCTTGAGTAAAACTTTGGAAAATTCATTTTCATGCATTCTAATTGATTCAATTAGCATTTCTTGATACATTCAACAAATTTGTGACTAGATTCGAGCGATTTTGTGGTGAATTCTAAGGGTAAAGTTATACAAGAGGCTTGAGTTGAGTTTGGAGCATTTGAGGTAAGTGTTTGATCTAACTTTGGCTTGACGGAATAGGATTCTAATATTATTTTCTAATTGCTAAATGTTGAGTATGGTGTATAGGCATGGTGACGAGTACGTATACACCAGTCTCTAGCATGACCATGAGTCCTTATTGTGCTTATTCTGGTTTTGTTGTGACTCTTCCTTGTTAAATTGGCGAACTCTATATAATGTGAAGAGTATGACAAGTAATTTATGATTTGTAAACTCTTTGGAGCATCGGCTCGAATGATAAAGTAACTATTGAGTAAGAAATGAAAGCAAGAGAAAGAGATGTGATTATTTCCTTGTTGGGATGTTTACATATATTGATTATCTCCCTCGCTGGGATGTAATGTCACGACCCGGATTTTCCCCCAACATCGGGATCGTGATGGTGCCTACTCGTGGTAGCTAGGCAAGCCTCTTGATTCACATTATCCTATTTAACAATACTTCATACTCAAATTAATAACATAAATCATAATCTTAATTAAACAAGAGCGGAAGACTTTATAAAAATAGAAATTAGTAGTTTCAAGGTATCTGATACTGAAATCCTCTACCCAAGACGTGGAGTCACCAACTCACGAACTACTACTGAATACTACACATAAAAGTCTGAAAGAAATATAACATAATCTATTTGTCTCGGAACAAAGAGACTACAACTAGTAATATGAGTAAAGGGAGAGACGTCGGGCATGCGGACGTCTGCAAGCTACCTCGGTCTCAAATATGATCAATTCCCACGCAAACGATTTACTGCTGCTGCTCCTGAACGAAACCTAGACCTGTGCAAAAATGCACAGAAGTGTAGTATCAGCGCAACCGACCCCATGTGCTGGTAAGTGCCTGGCCTATCCCGGCGAAGTAGTGACAAGCCTAGGACCAGACACCCACATAAACCTGTACAGTTCCATATATATGTATACCACAAATAACGAGAAATAACCAAGTAATAACGCAATAAGGAATATCTCAAATGAACTCAACAATTAACAACAGTTAATAAATCCACAAATGAAAAACAAAGTATAATGGAAAAACAAGTAATATCAAGTCAAGGAATAGCAAGTAGTTGCACGGCATCACCCTTCGTGCTTTTACTCTCATCCTCACCAAATAAGCAAATAAAGTGCACGGCATCACCCTTCGTGCTTTTACTCTCATCCTCACATCCATGGTACGGCATGATCCTTCGTACATGGTTCAATAACAAGGCACGACATGATCCTTCGTGCATAATCAATAAAACGTGACACGGCATTAACCTTCATGCATAATCAATAAATCAAGGCACGGCATGATCCTTCGTGCATAATCAATAAAACATGGCACGGCATTAACCTTCGTGCATAATCAATAAATCAAGGCACGGCATCACCCTTCGTGCATTATCACTCTTCCTCACCCAAAAAAACAATCACAGTTAAGGGCAAAGAATGAAAAAGTAAATCATAAACCGTCCCAGCAATGGCAATCAATAATCTTCTTCACAACAAGTCCCGACAAGGGAGAACAATAACAATTCTACAACCCGGCAAGGGTTCAACAATTTATCTTCAAATATGTCTCATAACAAGTATAAACAACGACTCACGGTCATGCTAGACGCCAGTGTATGGATGCTCGTCACCACAGCCCATACACCGCACTCGATCACATAACACATAGCAAATAATCCTATTCCCTCAAGCTAGGATAGAACAAACACTTAACTCGAATGTTTACGAACAATTCAATCCATGGCAATGCCTTTTCCTTTCAAATTTGGCTCCAATCCAATCGTGTCTATACACAATTGATTTAATATCATCAATACTACTCAACAAACTAATTCATAAGGCCAATTACAACTTTTATAACATTTTGCCCGGAATAGTGAATTTCGACCTCGGGCCCACATGGTCGGAACTCGGGGTTCGGACCAAAATCTGGTTACCCATCCCCCCATGAGTTCATGTATATTATTTGCTTCAAAATCAGACCTCAATTTGAGGTCCAATTTCCCAATTCATGAAAAACCCTATATTCTACCAAAAACAAGAAATTCTACCATGAAAACCTTTGATTTCTATTGAAAAACATGTTTAATGTTGTTAGGAATTGAAAGAATTAAGTAAAAAGTGACTTACAATTGCTTTGAAGAAGAGGGAGTTCGTGAAAAATCGCCAATGGGTGTTTTTGGGTTGTGAAATGTGAAAAATGAAGTTGGAAATCGTGATTTACAGGTCTCTGTGTTCGCATTTGCGAACATGGGTTCGCAATTGCGAACCCCGACCAATTTCTGGAGTTTGAAAAATAAGCTAAGGATGGGAAATTCGCATTTGCAAACTTTTGTTCGCATTTGCGAAGCCAAGTCATACTGGGAGGTTCGCATTTGCGACATAATGTTCGCATTTGCGAACAAGGCTGGCCTCTAGGGACCTTCGCAATTGCGAAGAATGCTTCGCATTTGCGAATCCTGGCTTAACAATGAAGGCCTCACATTTGCGAGGTTATGTTCGCATTTTCGAACCCAAGCCGTCCTGGACGCCCTTCGCATTTGCGATCAAGGGTTCGCATTTGCGAACCCTGCCTTGATCTGTCACCTTCGCAATTGCGAGAAATACTTCGCAAATGCGAAGCCAACAGCTGGGTGAAAAAACAGCAGTGCAAAAATTCAGAAATTGATCAAACGGCCTATCAAATCTTTACCTGAGCCCCCCGGGCTCCAAATCAAACTTGTACACAATATCAAAAACACATTATGAACTTGTTCGTGCGATCACATCGCCAATAACACATCTTTTTCATCAAATCAAGCCTCAAGTTCATGATTTTCATACTTTTGGTTTTCAAAACTTTCAAACTTGGAACTCAAGGTCCAAAACATATCAAACGACATCCGAATGTCACCAAACAGAAAGCACATATATAATATTTAAGACTTGTACCGGGCGTCGGAACCAAAATACGAGCCCGATACCAAAGTCAATTAATTCATTTTCCTTTAACAATTACATCAAAAACAATTTCATAGAAAAATTCATAACTTGGGCTCTAGGCCTCAGAATTCGACTCCGGACGCATGTCCAAGTCCCATATTTTCCTACGGACCTTTCGGGACCATCCAATATCGGGTCCGGGTCCGTTTATCGAAAATGTTGACCGAAGTCAACCATATCAATATTAATATCAAAATTCTTCGAATTTCTCACATTTTTCATATATTTCAACATAAAAATTTTCCGGCCATATGCCCGGATCGTGCACATAAATCGAGGCAACATAGAATGAGGTTTTCAAGGCCTCAGAAGCTCGAAATGATTAATAAAATAAGTGATGACCCCTTTGGGTCGTCACATTCTCCACCTCTAAAACAACCGTTCGTCCTCGAACGGACAAAAGAAAGAAGTACCTGAGTCAGGAAACAAATGTGGGTAGCGGCTCCGCATATCAGACTCGGACTCCCAGGTCGATGCCTCAGGAGGCTGACCTCTCCACTGAACACGCACAGAAGGATAACTCTTCGACCTCAACGGTCGAACCTGCCGGTCTAGAATGGCTACCGGCTCCTCCTCGTAAGATAGATCATTGTCCAATTGGACGGTGCTGAAGTCTAATACATGTGTGGGATCGTCGTGGTATCTCCGAAGCATAGATACATGAAAAACTGGATGCACGGCCGATAAGCTAGGCGGCAAAGCTAGTCTGTAAGCCACCCCTCCCACTCTGTCTAGAATTTCAAATGGGCCAATATACCTAAGGCTGAGCTTGAACTTCTTCCCGAACCTCATCACGCCCTTCATAGGTGACACTCGGAGCAATACTCATTCACCAACCATGAAATCTACATCTCGAACCTTACGATCCGCATAAGTCTTCTGCCTGGACTGAGCTGAACGCAATCTCTCCTGAATAGTCTTGACCTTATCCAAGGCCTCCTGAACTAAGTCTGCACCCAACAACCGAGCATCTCCCGGTTCAAACCATCCAACTGGAGATCGACATCGCCTACCATACAACGCCTCATACGGGGCCATCTGGATGCTAGACTGGTAGCTGTTGTTGTAGGCGAACTCTGCTAATGGCAGAAACTGGTCCCACGAACCTCCGAAATCAATAACACAAGCTCGAAGCATGTCCTCTAGAATCCGAATAGTCCTCTCGGACTGGCCATCCGTCTGAGGATGAAATTCTGTACTGAGCTGAACCTGGGTGCCTAACTCCTGCTGGATCGCTCTCCGGAACCGCGAGGTAAACTGTGTACCCCGATTAGAGATAATAGATACTGGCACCCCACGAAGACGAACAATCTCCCTAATGTAAATCTCCGCTAACCTCTCCGACGAGTAGGAGACAGATACTCTGGAATAAAGTGTGCTGACTTGGTCAACCTATCAACAATGACCCAAATAGCATCAAATTTCCTCCGAGTCAAAGGAAGTCCCAGTAACGAAGTCCATAGTGATCTGCTCCCATTTCCACTCGGGAATTTCAATCCTCCGGAATACACCACCAGGTCTCTCTGGTGCTCATATTTCACCTGCCGACAATTTAGACACCGAGCGACATACGCAATGATATCTTTCTTCATTCTCTGCCACCAATAGTGCTGCCGCAAGTCCCGATACATCTTCGCGGCGCCCGGGTGAATGGGATACCGCGAACCGTGGGCCTCCACTAAGATCAACTCTCGAATCCATTCAACATTGAGCACACAAACTCGACCCCGCAATTTCAATACCCCATCATCATCTAGATTTACCCGTGTGGCACCTCCCCGCTGTACCGTATCTCTCAAATCACGCAAATGAGGATCATCAAATTGCCTCTCACGGATACGCTCTAATAGAGAAGAGCGAGCGACCGTGCAAGCTAACACCCTGCTAGGCTCAGAAATGTCCAATCTCACGAACCGATTGGCTAAGGCCTGGACATCTAGAGCAAATGGTCTCTAACTGACCGGAATGTATGCAAGACTACCCATGCTGGCAGACTTTCTACTCAATGCATCGGCCACCACATTGGCCTTACCTGGGTGATATAAGATAGTAACATCATAGTCTTTTAGCAACTCTAACCATCGCCGTTGTCGTAGATTCAACTCCTTTTGCTTGAACAAGTACTGTAGGCTTTTGTGATCAGTGTATACCTCACACGTCACACCATATAGATAATGCCTCCAGATCTTCAAGGCATGCACCACTGCTGCTAACTCAAGATCATGTACTGGATAATTCTTCTCATGTATTTTTAACTGCCTCGAAGCATACGCGATAACCTTACCATCCTGCATCAATACCGCTCCAAGCCCTGTACGAGATGCGTCACAATAAACTGTATAAGGCCCTGCACCTGTAGGTAGTACCAACACTGGTGCGGTGGTCAAGGCTGTCTTGAGCTTCTAAAAGCTCGCCTCACACTCCTCTGACCACTAGAACTGGACACCCTTCTGGGTCAACCTGGTCATCGGGGCTGCAATAGAGGAAAACCCCTCTACAAATCGACGGTAGTAACCCGCCAATCCCAAGAAACTCCGGATCTCAGTCACTGAAGCTGGTCGAGGCCAATTATGGACTGTCTCAATCTTCTTTGGGTCCTACCTGAATACCTTCCACTGATACAATGTGACCCAGAAATGCTACCGAACTCAGCCAGAACTCACATTTCGAAAATTTGGCGTATAGCTGGTTATCTTTCAGAGTCTGAAGAACCACCCTGAGGTGCTGCTCGTGCTCTTCCTGGCTGCGGGAGTATACCAGGATGTCATCTATAAAGACTATCACGAACAGATCTAAGTAAGGCTTGAATACCCGATTCATCAACTCCATGAATGCTGCCGGGGCATTGGTCAACCCGAAGGACATGACCAAGAACTCATAATGCCCACATCTAGTGCGAAAGGCTGTCTGAGGAATGTCAGCCGCCCTGATCTTCAACTGTTGGTAGCCTGACCTCAAGTCTATCTTTGAGAATACCCTCGCTCCCAAGAGCTGGTCAAACAAATCATCAATCCTCGGCAGTGGATACTTATTCTTTATTATCACTTTGTTCAATTGCCGGTAATCAATACACATCCGCATCGAGCCATCTTTCTTCTTTACAAATAATACAGGTGCTCCCCAAGGGGAAACACTGGGCCTGATAAAGCCCTTCTCAAGAAGGTCTTGCAACTGATCTTTCAACTCTTTTAGCTCCGGCGGGGCCATACGATAGGGTGGAATAGAGATGGGCTGAGTGCCCGGTGCCAGATCAATACAGAAATCAATATCCCTGTCGGGTGGCATGCCCGGCAGGTCTGAAGGAAAAACCTCCGGAAACTCCCGTACAATAGGGACCGACTCAATGGAAGGAACTTCTGCGCTGGAATCACGAACATAAGCCAGATAAGCTAGACACCCCTTCTCGACCATGCGTCGAGCCTTAACATAGGAAATAACGGTGCGAACGGAGTGGCTTGAGGTACCTTTCCACTCTAGTCGGGGTGATTCTGGCAAGGCCAAGGTCACAATCTTAGCATGACAATCTAGAATAGCATGGTATGGGGACAACCAGTCCATCCCCAATATGACATAAAAATCCACCATATCCAAAAGCAATAGATCAACACGGGTCTCAAGACCCCCAAATATAACTACGCACGAACGATGCACCCGGTCGACTACAATGGAGTCACCCACCGGTGTAGACACATAAAATGGAATATCCAGAGCATAGTTGGGCACGGGCAAATACGGTGCAAAGTAGGAAGATACATATGAATATGTAGATCCAGGGTCAAATAATACTGAAGCACCTCTGCCACACACAAGAATGGCACCTGTAATCACGGCATCTGATGCCTCTGCCTCTGGCCTAGCTGGTAAAGCATAGAATCGGGGATCTGCACCTCCCCTTTGAGCTGCGTCTCTAGGACGACCATCAATTGGTTGACCTCTACCTTTGGCCGGACGGTCTCCACCTCTACGGTCTCGACCTCCACCTCTATAATCTCTACCCCCGCCTCGGGCTGGCCGGGCAGGTCGAGGGTCGGCCGGGGCCTAAATCATAGGACGAGGGCCCCGCCGCTGAGAGTTACCCGTTGCTCGAGGGCAGTACCCGACAAATGACCCGGGTCACCACAACCGTAGCAACTCTTGGGACCGATAGGGCTGCCGGCCCCGACGACCCGAATGGCCTCCACGAACACTCTAAAGAGGCCGAGCATTAATAGGAGGCCGATCTGAATGCTGTCCACGAAACCCACGATCACCCGGTCCACCTCGTGAAGCCCGAAGGGCGGAATAGAAAGGCCTTGGAAGATTGGCCTCTGTCAAAAGATTCTCTGCCACCAGAAGAAGAACCACTATACCTGCCTGAATGACGAGGCCTCTTGTCTGAAGAATAACCACCTCACCCGAGCAAGAGCCATCTCAACTCTACGTGCTGCATTAGCTACCTCCTGAAATGATATGTCACTCCCCACGCCCATAGCCATCTGAAGTCTAATTGGCTGATTAAGCCCATCTATAAACATGCGGACCCTCTCCCGCTCTGTGGGAAGTATCACCACTGCATGACGAGCCAAATCAACAAATCTCATCTCATACTGAGTGACCGTCATAGTGCCCTGATGGAGGCGCTCAAACTGCCTCTGAAGTGCATCCCGCTGAGTAGCAGGGAGAAACTTCTCTAGAAATAGCTCTGCAAACTGATCCCATAATAAAGCTGGGGACCTTGCTGGTCGAGTCAAGCAATAATCCCTCCACCAAGTCTTGGCGGATCCTGAAAGCCTAAATGTACAGAAGTCAACTCCATTGGACTCCACGATCCCTATAGTCTTGAGAATCTCATGGCAACTGAATAAAAAATCCTGAGGATCCTCTGATGTGGTACCACTAAAAGTAGTGGTAAACAGTTTGGAGAACCGATCAAGTCTCCATAAAGAATCTGAAGTCATGGCCGCTCCATCTCCGGCATGAGTCGTGGTACCTGACTGGGTGGCCACAGCTGGCTGAACCACTGGCGCCTGAGGCTGAGGAGCTACTGGCTCCGGAGTACGAGCAATAGGAGTCTGGGCCCCTCCTCCAGCCTGAGAAGCGGCTGGTGCAACTGATAATAAACCTGCTCTGGCAACGCTGTCCATAAATCCCGCTATCCTGACCAAAGCCTCCCGAAGATCCGGGGTAAATAAAGCCTCTCCTGGGACCTGAGCTGGGCCCACTGGAGCTGCTGGGACCGGAACCTCCTCATCAATCTCAATATAAGGCTCCACCTCTGGAGTAGCTGCCGGGGGCTGAGCTCTACCCCAACCACGGCCTCTGATACGGCCTCGGCCCCTACCCCTCACGGGAGCTGCCTGGGGCTCGAGCTGTTGGTCAGCGGACGAAGAAGTGCATGTGCTCACCATCTGCGAAAGGATAGAATAGAAGTTCAATCAGTAATTGAGGAACAAGTCGCACGACAAGAAAGAACAAATGAGAGACTCTTTCCTAACTCAATAGACTCTGGAAGACAAGTATAGACGTCTCCGTACCTACCTCTCAAACTCTACTAAGCTTGTTCGTGAGTGGTGAGACCTATGTAACCTAGAGCTCTGATACCAACTTGTCACGACCCAGATTTTCCCCCAACATCGGGATCGTGATGGCGCCTACTCGTGGTAGCTAGGCAAGCCTCTTGATTCACATTATCTTGTTTAACAATACTTCATACTCAAATTAATAACCAAAATCATAATCTTAATTAAACAAGAGCGGAAGACTTTATAAAAATAGAAATAAGTAGTTTCAAGATATCTGATACTGAAATCCTCTACCCAAGACGTGGAGTCACCAACTCACAAACTACTACTGAATACTACACATAAAAGTCTGAAAGAAATATAACATAATCTGTTTGTCTCGGAACAAAGAGACTACAGCTAGTAATATGAGTAAAGGGAGAGACGTGGGGCCTGCGGACGTCTGCAAGCTACCTCGGTCTCAAATATAATCAATTCCCACACAAACGATTTACTACTGCTGCTCCTGATCAAAACCTGGACCTGTGCAAAAACGCACAGAAGTGTAGTAGCAGCACAATCGACCCCCTGTGCTGGTAAGTGCCTGGCCTATCCCGGCGAAGTAGTGACAAGCCTAGGACCAGACACCCACATAAACCTGTGCAGTTCCATATATATGTATACCACAAATAACGAGAAATAACCAAGTAATAACGCAATAAGGAATATCTCAAATGAACTCAACAATTAACAACAGTTAATAAATCCACAAGGGAAAAACAAAGTATAATGGAAAAACAAGTAATATCGAGTCAAGGAATAGCAAGTAGTTGCACGGCATCACCCTTCGTGCTTTTATTCTCATCCTCACCAAATAAGCAAATAAAGTGCACGACATCACCCTTCGTGCTTTTACTCTCATCCTCACATCCATGGTACGGCATGATCCTTCGTACATGGTTCAATAACACATGATCCTTCGTGCATAATCAATAAAACATGACACGGCATTAACCTTCGTGCATAATCAATAAATGAAGGCACGACATGATCCTTCGTGCATAATCAATAAAACATGGCACGGCATTAACCTTCGTGCATAATCAATAAATCAAGGAACGGCATCACCCTTCGTGCATTATCACTCTTCCTCACCCAAATAACAATCACAGTTAAGGGCAAAGAATGAAACAGTAAATCATAAACCGTCCCAGCAAGGGCAATCAATAATCTTCTTCACAACAAGTCCCGACAAGGGAGAACAATAACAATTCTACAACCCGGCAAGGGTTCAACAATTTATCTTCAAATATGTCTCATAACAAGTATAAACAACGACTCACGGTCATGCTAGACGCCAGTGTATGGATGCTCGTCACCACAGCCCATACACCGCACTCGATCACATAACACATAGCAAATAATCCTATTCCCTCAAGCTAGGATAGAACAAACACTTACCTCGAATGTTTACGAACAATTCAATCCGTGGAAATGCCTTTTCCTTTCAAATTTGGCTCCAATCCAATCGTATCTATACACAATTGATTTAATATCATCAATACTACTCAACAAACTAATTCATAAGGCCAATTACAACTTTACAACATTCTGCCCGGAATAGTGAATTTCGACCCCAGGCCCACATGGTCGAAACTCGGGGTTCAGACCAAAATCCGATTACCCATCCCCCCACAAGTTCATGTATATGATTTGTTTCAAAATCGGACCTCAATTTGAGGTCCAATTTCCCAATTCATGAAAAACCCTATATTCTACCAAAAACAAGAAATCCTACCATGAAAACCTTTGATTTCTATTGAAAAACACGTTTAATGTTGTTAGGAATTGAAAGAATTAAGTAAAAAGTGACTTACAATTGCTTTGAAGAAGAGGGAGTTCGTGAAAAATCGCCAATGGGTGTTTTTGGGTTGTGAAATGTGAAAAATGATGCTGGAAATCGTGATTTACAGGTCTCTGTGTTCGCATTTGCGAACATGGGTTCGCAATTGCGAACCCCGACCAATTTCTGGAGTTTGAAAAATAAGCTAAGGATGGGAAGTTCGCATTTCCGAACTTTTGTTCGCATTTGCGAAGCCAAGGCATACTGGGAGGTTCGCATTTGCAACATAATGTTCGCATTTGCGAACAAGGCTAGCCTCCAGGGACCTTCGCATTTGCGAAGCCTGGCTTAACAATGAAGGCCTCGCATTTGCGAGGTTATGTTCGCATTTGCGAACCCAAGCCGTCCTGGACGCCCTTCACATTTGCGATCAAGGGTTTGCATTTGCGAACCCTGCCTTGATCTGTCACCTTCGCAATTGCGAGAAATACTTCGCAAATGCGAAGCCAACAGCTGGGTGAAAAACCAGCAGTGCAAAAATTCAGAAATTGATCCAACGGTCTATCAAATCTTTACACGAGCCCTCGAGCTCCAAACCAAACTTGTACACAACATCAAAAACACATTACGAACTTGTTCGTGCGATCACATCGCCAATAACACATCATTTTCATCAAATCAAGCCTCAAGTTCATGATTTTCATACTTTTGGTTTTCAAAACTTTCAAACTTGGAACTCAAGGTCCAAAACATATCAAACGACATCCGAATGTCACCAAACTTTGTAGAAAGCACATATATAATATTTAAGACTTGTACCGGGCGTCGGAACCAAAATACGAGCCCGATACCAAGGTCAATTAATTCATTTTCCTTTAACAATTACATCAAAAACAATTTCACGGAAAAATTCATAACTTGGGCTCTAGGCCTCAGAATTTGACTCCGGACGCATGTCCAAGTCCCATATTTTCCTACGGACCTTTCGTTACCATCCAATCTTGGGTCCGGGTCCGTTTACCGAAAATGTTGACCGAAGTCAACCATATCAATATTAATATCAAAATTCTTCGAATTTCTCACATTTTTCATATATTTCAACATAAAAACTTTCCGGCCATATGCCCGAATTGTGCACGTAAATCGAGGCAACATAGAATGAGGTTTTCAAGGCCTCAGAAGCTCGAAATGATTAATAAAATAAATGATGACCCTTTGGGTCTTCACATGTAAAAGTTATTATTATTATTCCCTTACTGGGATTTAACTGTTGACCAATGTTTACCCTTGCCGGGATATCTATTACTTTAGTATGTCCCCTCACGCTCATTGTTTGTGATTGTTGTTTGGGTGAGGTTGAGTGATAAAGCACCATGGGTGATGCCGTGTACGGTTTTATTGATTATTAATGCACGAAGGAACATTTCGTGCCATGTTTGATTATTTATGCACGAAGGAACATTTCGTGCCATGTTTGATTACTATTGCACGGAGGACCATTCCATGCCATGTTTTGATTATTATTGTACGAAGGAATATTCCTTGCCATATTTTGATTATTAATTGACGAGGGGACATTCCATGCCATGTTGATTATTAATGCACAAAAGGATATTCCGTGCCATGTTTGATTTATTACTCTGGTTGACTTTGTAGTTATACAGTTTTATTCCTTATTTATTTATCTTGTATTCTAAACTACTACAACCTCTATAGCATTCTCCCCTCCCTCTTGACTTGTTAAATTTCTGTATTATCTTATATATATATATATATATATATATATATATATATATATATATATATATATATATATATATATATATACATTTGTTTGGTAGTCTGGTCTAGCCTCGTTACTACTTTGTCGTGTTTATGCTAGGCACTTACCAGCACATAGGGTCGGTTGTACTGATGCTACACTCTATGCATCTTTTTGCATAGATCCAAGTGTTGGAGCAACATTTGAGTAGCAGTAGCATTCTTTGAGCAGGTTTCAAGTCCAGGGACATTCAAGGTAGCCTTGTTGATGTCCGTAGGCTCGAAGTCCTTTCTACTTTATTCAGTTTATTATCATTGTACCGTAGTAGACAGTTTTGTGTTTCATTCAAACCTTGTATTTAGTATTCTCTGGACGTTCGTGAGTATTGTGACACCAGTCTTGGGTAGAGGATTGCTAAACTTCTGCATTTCTTTTAGTAAATTTTATTTAAGACTTCTGCTTTATTGTTAAATTCTTCATTATTGTTAATGTTGTCGATGTTCGCTAAAAGAGGTAATTGATAATTGGCTTTCCTAGCTCCAATTAGTAGGCGCCATCATGACTCCCGAGTGTGGGAAATTCGGGTCGTGACAATTGGTATCAGAGCACTACGTTACATAGGTCTCACAACTCACGGACAAACTCAATAGAGTCTGAGGGATCAGTACATAGACGTCTGTATTTATCCCCCAGAGGCTATAGATTTAGGAAAGTTTAACATTTGTTCTTTCTTATCGTGCGGTCCTATTTTTCAAGTACCGATTGAATTTCTATCATGTTCCTCCGCATATGGCGAGAACACGTGCATCCTTTTCTACCGCACAACAGTCCGAGCCCCCAGCAGCAACTCCTGTGGCGGAGCCTCAGGTTTACTTGGAGGAGGAGGTTCCAGCCCCAGAAGTCCCGACAGGACCAACTCAGGTCCCAGAGGAGTTCATTGCCATCCCAGTTCTTCAGGATGCTCTAGTCCGATTGGTAGACTTCATGTAGAGTGTCATTCGAGTGGGTTTGTTTCCAGGAGTTTAGCCAGTGGTTACAGGTCAACCGGGTACAGTGGCTTAGGCCAGTAGCGAGATCGCTTTTCAGGAGGCGGTCAATATGGACCGTAGAGTTGAGATGGCTCTGCCGCATGTAGGTGGTCATGGATCGGATAAGATGCTCCGTTGCACGCAGATTCAGTGGTACCTCGTTATGAGGTCCTAGAGGTGGAGTTCAGGTTGCCAGAGGTAGAGGCCATCCAGCAGCTAGGCCAGAGGCTGAGTCTTCAGGTGCAGACATTACTGGTACCATTCTGATTTGTATTATAGATACTTTAGTGCTATTTGACCCTGGGTCTACGTATTCATATGTGTCGTCTTATTTTGCACCCTACCTGGCTATGCCTAGTGATGCTTTGGGCATCCCTATAAATGTATCTACAGTAGTGGGTGATTCTATAGTGGTCGATCAAGTTCATCGTTCCTGTGTAATAGTGTTTGAGGGTCTTGAGACTCGTGCTAATTTATTGCTTTTAGACATGGTGGATTTCAATATTATATTAGGGATGTATTAGTTGTCCCCATATAATGCTATGTGTCGAGTGCTAGCTTGCACGGTCGCTCGCTATCTTTATTATTAGAGTGTATCCGTGATCGACAATTTGATGATCCTCATTTATGTTTCGTTAAAGACACGGGTGCCAAGCAGGTCACCCTAGATGCTGATGGGGTTCTGATATTGCAAGCATTAATTTGTGTGCCAATATGTTAATGGGCTTCGAGAATTGATTCTAGAGGAAGCTCACATTTCTCGGTATTCTATTCATCCAGGCGCAACAAAGATGTATCAGGATTTGCGGCAACATTATTGGTGGCGTAGAATGAAAAAGGATATTATGGCATATGTAGCGCGGTGTTTAAACTGTCGACAAGTTAAATATGAACATCAGAGACCTGGTGGTTTATTTCAGAGAATTGAGTTTCCTGAGTGGAAATGGGAGCGGATCACTATAGACTTTGTTACTCGCTTTCCGATGACTCACAAGAAGTTTGATACTATTTGGGTTATTATTGATAGGCTGACCAAATCAGCTCATTTTGTTCGGTTGTGCTGGCATTTATATCAGGAAGATTGTTCGCCTTTATGGTGTGCCTATCTCTATCATTTCAGATCGAGGTGCGCAGTTTACCTCGCATTTCTGGAAGGCGGTTCAACGAGAGTTGGGCACCCAAGTCCAACTAAGTACAACCTTTCATCCTCAGACGGACGGTCAGTCCGTAAGGATAATTAAGACATTGTAGGATATGCTTCGAGCTTGCGTTATTGACTTTGGAGGTTCGTGGGATTAGTTTCTACCCTTGGCAGAGTTTTCTTATAATAACAGCTATCAATCGAGCATTCAGATGGCTCTTTATGAAGCCTTATATCGTAGGCGGTGCCGTTCTCTAGTTGGATGGTTTGAACCGGGAGAGGCTCAGTTGTTGGGTACAGATTTAGTCGAGGAGGCCTTGGATAAGGTAAAGATCATTCAGGACAGGCTTCGTTCAGCTCAGTCGGCAAAAGAGTTATGCAGATCGCAAGGTTTGTGATGTAGCTTTCATGGTTGGCAAGCGATTATTTCTCCGAGTGTCGCCTATGAAGGGCGTGATAAGATTTGGAAAGAAGGGCAAACTTAGCCATAGGTTTATTGGCCCATTCGAGATTCTTGATCGTGTGGAAGAGGTGGCTTATAAACTTGCCTTTCCACCTAGCTTGTCAGCTGTGCATCCAGTGTTTCATGTATCCTTGCTCCGAAAATATCATTACGATCCATCGCACGTATTAGATTTCAGCACTGTCCAATTGGACAAGGATTTATCTTATGAGGAGGAACCGGTAGCTATTCTAGACCGGCAGGTTTGACAGTTAAGGTCGAAGAGTTTTCCTTCTGTGCGAGTTCGGTGGAGAGGTCAGCCTCCTAAGGCATCGACCTGGGAGTCCGAGTCTAACATGCGGAGCCGTTATCGTTGTCTATTCCCTGACTCAGGTACTTCTTTCTTTTGTCCGTTCGAGGATGAACGGTTGTTTTAGAGGTGAAGAATGTGACGACCCAAAGGGTCATCACTTGTTTTTCAGTCATTTCGAGCTTCGGAGGCATTGAAAACCTCATTTATAGTTTCCTCGATTTCTGTGTGCAGTCCGGGCATGATGCCAGAGAATTTTTATATTGAAATATATGAATTATGTAAAAAGTTAGAAGAATTTTGATATTTATATTGACATAGTTGACTTTGGTCAACATTGGTAAACTGACCTGGATCCGTGATTTGACGTTCTTGGAAGGCCCATAGAATAATATGGAACTTGGGCGTAGGCCGGGAATCGAACTTTGAGGTTCCAGGCCCGAGAAAGGAATTTTTCTGTTAAATTATTTTCTAAAAATGTTTAAGGAAAATGAAAATGAAATCTAATAAAAAAGTAATGGTATCGGGCTTGTATTTTGGTTTTGACGCCCACTACAGGTCATAAATATTGGTTAAGCGCTTCCTGTAAAGTTTGGTTGAAAACGGACGTCGTTTGACGTATTTCGGCCTTAAATTGGAAATTTGGAAGTTTATGAAATTTGAAGGATTTCTTGGATTCTAAGGCCCAATTCTTTGATTTTGATATTATTTTGGCGATTTGATCGCTCGAGCAAGTTCGTATGATGTTTTTGAGTCAGTGTGGATATTTGGTTTGGAGCTCCGAGGGCTCGGATGAGTTTTGGATAGGTGTCGGATTTGTTTTTCCTCATGGCTGAAAACTATTGTGCTTCAGTTCTGCAGGCTTCGCAATTGCGAAGCCAGCACTCGCAAATGCGAGCTCGCAATTGCGAGCCTTCCATCGCAAATACGATCATCACCTGGGAAGCACCTCTCCACAAATGCAATGAAAAATGTCGCAAATGCGATCATCACCTGGGCAGCACCTCTTCGCAAATGCGAAGAAAAATGTCCGCAAATGCGAACAATTGTTCGCAAATGCGAACTCGACTTTTCAGTTCCCTCATTTGGTCGGGGTTCGCAATTGCGAACCCCTGTTCTCAAATGTGATATCAGAGACTTTTGTATTCAGACTTAACGATTTTGATGCTTCACTTTTCATATTTTCAAAACCCAAACACCCATTGGCGATTTTTCACGAACTCCCTCTTCTCCAAATCATTTGTAAACTTTTACTCAATTTCTTCAATCTTTAATATCATTTATCATGTTTTCATCTTAAAATCAAGGTTTTTCATGGGTAAAAATGGGGGTTTGGGGTAGAACCTAGGTTTTCTCAAAATTAGAGATTTGGACCTCAATTTGAGGTCCCATTTTAAAACAAATTACATATATGAACTCGTGGGCTTATGGGTGAATTAATTTTAGTCCGAGCCTTGTGTTTTGACCAAGCGAGCACGAGGTCAGTTTTGTAAATTTTGGGCAGAATGTTGGAAAAATTATATTTGGTCATTTGAACTAGTTTGTTAAGTAGTATTGATGATATTAAATCAATTGTGTATAGATACGATTGATTTGGAGCCAAATTCGAAAGGAAAAGGCATTGCTAAAGATTGAGTTGGCCGTAAACTTTCGAGGTAAGTGTTTGATCTATCCTAGCTTGAGGGAATAGGAGTTGAGTTTATGTGCTAATTGTTATGTGTGGAGTCCGATGTATAGGCATGGTGACGAGTATCTATACGTTGGGGGATCGAGCATGATCGTGGGTCTTATGGATTAAACTTTTAATAATCTTATGAAATTATATGAAAGGAATTATTATTGGTTTCACACCGGTAATATATATATTGTTGATTAAAGATTATTGGTTTTATACCTGTAATATATATATATATATATAAAGATTATTGGTTTCATATCGGTAATATATATGTTGTTGTTTAAAGATTATTGGTCTCATACCGTTAATATATATATTATTGATTAAAGATTATTAGTTTCATACCGATAATATATATGTTGTTGATTAAAAATTATTGGTTTCATACCGGTAATATATATGTTGTTGATTAAAGACTATTGGTATATATATATATATATATATATATTGTTGATTAAAGATTATTAGTTTCATACCGGTGATATATATGTTGTGGATTAAAGATTATTGGTTTCATACCGGTAATATATATTGTTAATTAAAGATTATTGGTTTTATACCGATAATATATATTGTTGATTTAAAGGTTATTGGTTTCCTGCCGGTAATATATTGCATGATTATTGTTATTGGCCATAGATGCCGGTGACATATCGGAAGGGTCGGGATGCACGCCGCATCACTAATGGATAATAATTGTTGGTATTGGCCATTGTTGTCGGTGACCTATTATGTACTGTTATTGGCCATAGTTGCCGGTGACATATTGAGAAATGAGATTAAATGGAAATGGGAGCGAGTGGTACACCTACCACAATTTATATTGATTATTGTTATTGGCCATAGTTGCCGGTGACATATTAAGAAATGAGATTAAATGGAAATGGGAGCGAGTGGTACGCCTACCACAATTTATATTGATTATTGTTATTGGCCATAGTTGCCGGTGACATATTGAGAAATGATGTTATATTGAAATGGGAGCGAGTGGTACGCCTACCACATAATATATTGAAATGGGCATGAGTGGTACGCCTACCACGAGGTATGATGCTACACTCGCCGCTCTTTTTAGTGGATGGGGTCGATTGTGCTGATGCTACACTCGCCGCTCTTTTTGCGCAGATATAGTTTCTGGACAACAGCAGGAGCAGTAATGCGAGTGTTGGTATTTCCACCCACCGAGACATTGAGGTAGCCTTGCATGCATACGTAGGACCCGTTGTCTCTTCTATCCTTATTTTCAGTCTGTTATCTCATGTATTCGAGACAAACAGTTATATTTCTTTCACACAATTTTATGTAGTATTCTTAGAAGTTCGTGAGTATTGTGACACCAGTTCTTGGGTAGCGTATTATGATTGGCTTTTTGTATCGTATCTAGTAAAACTTGTTAAGTCTTCCGCTAAATTTATTTATTCCATTGTAATCATAGTATTATTTCTAAATGTTTTAAAATGAGACATCCGATTAAAAATGGAAATGTAATTAAGAGTTGGCTTGCCTAGCTTCCACTAGTAGGTGCCATCATGACTCCCGGTGGTGGAAAATTCGAGTCGTGACATTTTTGTAAAATCTGTTATGTTGCCTATGTGGTTTAAGCAAATGCGAAGGGGAGTTCTGCAATTGCGAGCTCGCAAATGCAAGCATTACTTCGCAAATGCGATGAGTGGGAAAATGGTCTATAGTCGCGAATGCGACGCCCTTGCTCGCAAATGCAAGAGGGCCTAGATCGCAAATGCGATCAATCTTTCACAAATGTGAAAGTAGGCATCCAGACTTGAGTTCGCAAATGCGAACCCAGATGTCGCATTTCCCAAGACTGCAGGGTTCGCAATTATGAACCCAGCTTCGCAATTCCCATAACTGAGGCCTGTATTTTTCATACTTAGATGAATTTTTCACCTCATTTCTTCATTCTTTCAACTCAAACACTCCATAGGCAAATTTCAAAGAAACATATCTTCTCCAAATCATTTGTAAGTTAATTTTTACACAACTTCTTCAATCTTTATCATCATTAAACATGTTTTCATCTTAAAATCATAGATTTCCATGGGTGAAAATGGGGATTATAGGTAGAACCTAGATATTCTTAAAATTAGGGATTCGGACCTCAATTTGAGGTTCGATTTCAAAACAAATCACAGATATGAACTCGTGGGGGAATGGGTAACTAGATTTTTGTCTGAACCTCGGGTTTTGACCACGTGGTCCCGGGGGCATTTTGAGAATTTTTGAGTAAAACTTTGGGAAATTCATTTCCATGCATTCAAATTGATTCTATTAGCATTTGTTAATACATTCAAGTAAATTGTGACTAGATTCGAGTGGTTTTGTGGTGAATTCGAAGGGTAAAGCTATAGTAGAGGCTTGAGTTGAGTTTGGAGCATTTGAGGTAAGTGTTTGATCTAACTTTGGCTTGAGAGAATAGGATTAGAATTTTGTTTTCTAATTGCTAAATGTTGAGTATGGTGTATAGGAATGGTGACGAGTATCTATACACCGGTGTCTGGCATGACCATGAGTCCTTAATGTGCTTATTCTGGTTTTGTTGTGACTCTTCCTTGTTAAATTGGTGAACTCCGTATAATTTTAAGAGTATGAGAAGGAATTTATGATTTGTAAACTCTTTGAAGTGTCGGCTCGAATGATAAAGTAACTATTGAGTAAGAAAGGAAAGAAAGAGAAAGAGATGTGATTATCCCCTTGCGGGGCTATTTACGTATATTGATTATCTCCCTTACCAGGATGTGAAAGTTATTGTTATTGTTCCATTGCCATGATTTGACTATTTACCTGTGTTTTCCCTTGCCGAGATATCTATTACTTTTGTCTATCTCCATTGTTTGTAATTGTTGTTTGGGTTAGGTTGAGTGATAAATCACGATGGGTGATGCCGTGCACGATTGTATTGATTATTAATGCACGAAGGAACATTCTGTGCCATGTTTGATTATTTATACACGAAGGAATATTCCGTGCCATGTTTGATTACTTTTGCACAAAGGAACATTTCGTGCCATGTTTTGATTATTATTGCATGAAGGAACATTCCGTGCCATGTTTTGATAATTAATGCACGAAGGGACATTCCGTGCCATATTTTGATTATTAATGCACGAAGGAACATTCCGTGCCATGTTTTATTTATTACTCTCATTGACTTTGTAGTTGTACCATTCCACTCCTTATTTATTTACCTTGTTTTCTAAACTGCTACAACCACTACAGCATGCTTTCCTCCCTCTTGACTTGTTAAATTTATATATAT